>CM042159.1:86281472-86341472 GCA_023376005.1 Doryteuthis pealeii | reverse complement strand
TGGCTTCAGCCATTGGACCAATTTCGCAAAATACATCTATCAGATGAATGAGAGGGGAGTCGTCAGCGATGTTGTATTCTTGGGATCAATGGAAATTTCTGGTCTTTCAACATTGGATTGTTTCCCCCAGAAGACCCAATCGGTCAGACCCCAAGCCCCCCACCACCCCTCAGCAATAGGCTTTCTCTAACCTCGCCTCCAAGATGTAATGATGATGTGTGTATAAAACTTTTCAACTATTTCTCTTTTTAATTCACAAAAAGATTGTATTGAATATATTCTTTTCTTCTTTTTTTTTTTCATGTGTGTAAGTGGTGTCTTTTTTTTAAAAACTTTGTGATGACGTGTGTATAAATCTTTTCAACTATCTTTTTTAATGTTCCAAGAGTGTTCCTTCCAGTTTTCAGCTAAAAACGAAAACAAAATCTGTTTTCTTTGATAAGTTCATTTGGGCATAATTCTTTCTTCTTTCCTTCGTGGTTTTTTTTTAAAAGGTATTCACCTTACGTTGATCCCTACACTGAACATGAAGAATCCATTCGCCTCCACCTCAAATAAGGAACAGGATATTAGTGTGATCCCAGGGGGCAATCCCTCCAGGCAACACCTGCTCTCTTGATTTAAATGGGCAAGGCTGGGTTTATTGGCCAGTTCCTGAGGCGCCTCAAAAGAGGAATGACTATGGGATTCATGCAATTTTTAAATACTAGCCACGCATGAGATTCAGTTTGTGTATGGTTCCCTACTATAATGATCTTTGTGTTCAACTGACATGGTGGGATGTCAGTAAATAACTATCATGGCTAGTTTCAAATAAAATAATGTATATTGAAATAAAATAATGTATATTGAATAAAATAATGTATATTTTTCTTGAAAGAAAATGGCTAGTTTCTTGAAATAAAATAATGTATATTGAAATAATAATGTATATTTTTCTTGAAAGAAAATGGCTAGTTTCAAATAAAATAATGTATATTGAAATAAAATAATGTATATTAAAATAAATAATGTATATTTTTCTTGAAAGAAAATGGCTAGTTTCAAATAAAATAATGTATATTGAAATAAAATAATGTATATTGAAATAAAATAATGTATATTTTTCTTGAAAGAAAATGGCTAGTTTCAATAAAATAATGTATATTGAATGAAATAATGTATATTAAATAAAATAATGTATATTGAATATGAAATAAATAATGTATATTTTTCTTGAAAGAAAATGGCTAGTTTCAAATAAAATAATGTATATTGAAATAAAATAATGTATATTGATGAAAGAAAATGGCTAGTTTCAAATAAAATAATGTATATTGAAATAAAATAATGTATATTTTTCTTGAAAGAAAATGGCTTGAAATAAAATAATGTATAAAATAATGTATATTTTTCTTGAAAGAAAATGGCTAGTTTCAAATAAAATAATGTATATTGAAATAAAATAATATATGTAATATTTTTTCTTGAAAGAAAATGGCTAGTTTCAAATAAATAATTATATTGAAATAAATAATGTATATTTTTCTTGAAAGAAAATGGCTAGTTTCAAATAAAATAATGTATATTGAAATAAAATAATGTATATTTTTCTTGAAAGAAAATGGCTAGTTTCAAATAAAATAATGTATATTGAAATAAAATAATGTATATTGAAATAAAATAATGTATATTTTTCTTGAAAGAAAATGGCTAGTTTCAAATAAAATAATGTATATTGAAATAAAATAATGTATATTTTCTTGAAAGAAAATGGCTAGTTTCAAATAAAATAATGTATATTGAAATAAAATAATGTATATTTTTCTTGAAAGAAAATGGCTAGTTTCAAATAAAATAATGTATATTGAAATAAAATAATGTATATTTTTCTTGAAAGAAAATGGCTAGTTTCAAAATAATGTATATTGAAATGTATATTTTTCTTGAAAGAAAATGGCTAGTTTCAAATAAAATAATGTATATTGAAATAAAATAATGTATATTTTCTTGAAAGAAAATGGCTAGTTTCAAATAAAATAATGTATATTGAAATAAAATAATGTATATTTTTCTTGAAAGAAAATGGCTAGTTTCAAATAAAATAATGTATATTGAAATAAAATAATGTATATTGAAATAAAATAATGTATATTTTTCTTGAAAGAAAATGGCTAGTTTCAAATAAAATAATGTATATTGAAATAAAATAATGTATATTTTCTTGAAAGAAAATGGCTAGTTTCAAATAAAATAATGTATATTGAAATAAAATAATGTATATTTTCTTGAAAGAAAATGGCTAGTTTCAAATAAAATAATGTATATTGAAATAAAATAAAATATATTTTTCTTGAAAGAAAATGGCTAGTTTCAAATAAAATAATGTATATTGAAATAAATAATGTATATTTTTCTTGAAAGAAAATGGCTAGTTTCAAATAAAATAATGTATATTGAAATAAAATAATGTATATTTTTCTTGAAAGAAAATGGCTAGTTTCAAATAAAATAATGTATATTGAAATAAAATAATGTATATTTTTCTTGAAAGAAAATGGCTAGTTTCAAATAAAATAATGTATATTGAAATAAAATAATGTATAAAATAAAAATAATGTATATTTTTCTTGAAAGAAAATGGCTAGTTTCAAATAAAATAATGTATATTGAAATAAAATAATGTATATTTTTCTTGAAAGAAAATGGCTAGTTTCAAATAAAATAATGTATATGAAATAAAATAATGTATATTTTCTTGAAAGAAAATGGCTAGTTTCAAATAAAATAATGTATATTGAAATAAAATAATGTATATTTTTCTTGAAAGAAAATGGCTAGTTTCAAATAAAATAATGTATATTGAAATAAAATAATGTATATTTTTCTTGAAAGAAAATGGCTAGTTCAAATAAAATAATGTATATGAAATAAAATAATATTTTTCTTGAAAGAAAATGCTAGTTTCAAATAAAATAATGTATAAAATAAAATAATGTATATTGAAATAAAATAATGTATATTTTTCTTGAAAGAAAATCTTGAAAGAAAATGGCTAGTTTCAAATAAAATAATGTATATTGAAATAAAATAATGTATATTTTTCTTGAAAGAAAATGGCTAGTTTCAAATAAAATAATGTATATTGAAAAAATAATGTATATTTTTCTTGAAAGAAAATGGCTAGTTTCAAATAAAATAATGTATATTGAAATAAAATAATGTATATTGAAATAAAATAATGTATATTTTTCTTGAAAGAAAATGGCTAGTTTCAAATAAAATAATGTATATTGAAATAAAATAATGTATATTTTCTTGAAAGAAAATGGCTAGTTTCAAATAAAATAATGTATATTGAAATAAAATAATGTATATTTTTCTTGAAAGAAAATGGCTAGTTTCAAATAAAATAATGTATATTGAAATAAAATAATGTATATTTTTCTTGAAAGAAAATGGCTAGTTTCAAATAAGAAATAAAATAATGTATATTTTTCTTGAAGAAAATGGCTATAAAATAATGTATATTGAAATAAAATAATGTATATTTTTCTTGAAAGAAAATGGCTAGTTTCAAATAAAATAATGTATATTGAAATAAAATAATGTATATTTTTCTTGAAAAAAATGGCTAGTTTCAAATAAAATAATGTATATTGAAATAAAATAATGTATATTTTTCTTGAAAGAAAATGGCTAGTTTCAAATAAATAATGTATATTGAAATATAAATGTAATTGAAATAAATAATGTATATTTTCTTGAAAGAAAATGGCTAGTTTCAAATAAATAATGTATATTGAAATAAAATAATGTATTTTTTCTTGAAAGAAATGGCTAGTTTCAAATAAAATAATGTATATTGAAATAAAATAATGTATTTTCTTGAAAGAAAATGGCTAGTTTCAAATAAAATAATGTATATTGAAATAAAATAATGAAATAAAATAATGTATATTTTTCTTGAAAGAAAATGGCTAGTTTCAAATAAAATAATGTATATTGAAATAAAATAATGTATATTTTTCTTGAAAGAAAATGGCTAGTTTCAAATAAAATAATGTATATTGAAATAAAATAATGTATATTTTTCTTGAAAGAAAATGGCTATTTCAAATAAAATAATGTATATTGAAAATAAATAATGTATATTTTTCTTGAAATAAAATATGTATATTGAAATAAAATAATGTATATTTTTCTTGAAAGAAAATGGCTAGTTTCAAATAAAATAATGTATATTGAAATAAAATAATGTATATTTTTCTTGAAAGAAAATGGCTAGTTTCAAATAAAATAATGTATATTGAAATAAAATAATGTATATTTTTCTTGAAAGAAAATGGCTAGTTTCAAAATAAAATAATGTATATTGAAATAAAATAATAATGTATATTTTTCTTGAAAGAAAATGGCTAGTTTCAAATAAAATAATGTATATTGAAATAAAATAATGTATATTTTCTTGAAAGAAAATGGCTAGTTTCAAATAAAATAATGTATATTGAAATAAAATAATGTATATTTTTCTTGAAAGAAAATGGCTAGTTTCAAATAAAATAATGTATATTGAAATAAAATAATGTATATTTTTCTTGAAAGAAAATGGCTAGTTTCAAATAAAAAATAATGTATATTGAAATAAAATAATGTATATTTTTCTTGAAAGAAAATGGCTAGTTTCAAATAAAATAATGTATATTGAAATAAAATAATGTATATTTTTCTTGAAAGAAAATGGCTAGTTTCAAATAAAATAATAATGTATATTGAAATAAAATAATGTATATTTTTCTTGAAAGAAAATGGCTAGTTTCAAATAAAATAATGTATATTGAAATAAAATAATGTATATTTTTCTTGAAAGAAAATGGCTAGTTTCAAATAAAATAATGTATATTGAAATAAAATAATGTATATTTTTCTTGAAAGAAAATGGCTAGTTTCAAATAATGTATATGAAAGAAAATGGCTAGTTTCAAATAAAATAAATTGAAATAAATAATGTATATTTTCTTGAAAGAAAATGGCTAGTTTCAAATAAAATAATGTATATTGAAATAAAATAATGTATATTGAAATAAAATAATGTATATTTTCTGAAAGAAAATGGCTAGTTTCAAATAAAATAATGTATATTGAAATAAAATAATGTATATTTTTCTTGAAAGAAAATGGCTAGTTTAAAATAATGTATATTGAAATAAAATAATGTATATTTTTCTTATTAGGAATAATGTATATTTTTCTTGAAAGAAAATGGCTAGTTTCAAATAAAATAATGTATATTGAAATAAAATAATGTATATTTTTCTTGAAAGAAAATGGCTAGTTTCAAATAAAATAATGTATATTGAAATAAAATAATGTATATTTTTCTTGAAAGAAAATGGCTAGTTTCAAATAAAATAATGTATATGAAATAAAATAATGTATATATATTGAAATAAAATAATGTATATTTTCTTGAAAGAAAATGGCTAGTTTCAAATAAATAATGTATATTGAAATAAAATAATGTATAATTAGATTGAATAAAATAATGTATATTTTCTTGAAAGAAAATGGCTAGTTTCAAATAAAATAATGTATATTAAATAAAATAATGTATATTTTTCTTGAAAGAAAATGGCTAGTTTCAAATAAAATAATGTATATTGAAATAAAATAATGTATTTTTCTTGAAAGAAAATGGCTAGTTTCAAATAAAATAATGTAATTGAAATAAAATAATGTATATTTTTCTTGAAAGAAAATGGCTAGTTTCAAATAAAATAATGTATATTGAAATAAAATAATGTATATTTTTCTTGAAAGAAAATGGCTAGTTCAAATAATATATAAATAAAATAATGTATATTTTTCTTGAAAGAAAATGGCTAGTTTCAAATAAAATAATGTATATTGAAATAAAATAATGTATATTTTTCTTGAAAGAAAATGGCTAGTTTCAAATAAAATAATGTATATTGAAATAAAATAATGTATATTTTCTTGAAAGAAAATGGCTAGTTTCAAATAAAATAATGTATATTGATGAAATAAAATAATGTATATTTTTCTTGAAAGAAAATGGCTAGTTTCAAATAAAATAATGTATATTGAAATAAAATAATGTATATTTTTCTTGAAAGAAAATGGCTAGTTTCAAATAAAATAATGTATATTGAAATAAAATAATGTATATTTTTCTTGAAAGAAAATGGCTAGTTTCAAATAAAATAATGTATATTGAAATAAAATAATGTATATTTTTCTTGAAAGAAAATGGCTAGTTTCAAATAAAATAATGTATATTGAAATAAAATAATAATGTATATTTTTCTTGAAGAAAATGGCTAGTTTCAAATAAAATAATGTATATTGAAATAAAATAATGTATATTTTTCTTGAAAAAATGGCTAGTTTCAAATAAAATAATGTATATGATAATATTGAAATAAAATAATGTATATTTTTCTTGAAAGAAAATGGCTAGTTTCAAAATAAAATAATGTATATTGAAATAAAATAATGTATATTTTTCTTGAAAGAAAATGGCTAGTTTCAAATAAAATAATGTATATTGAAATAAAATAATGTATATTTTTCTTGAAAGAAAATGGCTAGTTTCAAATAAAATAATGTATATTGAAATAAAATAATGTATATTGAAATAAAATAATGTATATTTTCTTGAAAGAAAATGGCTAGTTTCAAATAAAATAATGTATATTGAAATAAAATAATGTATATTTTTCTTGAAAAAATGGCTAGTTTCAATAAAATAATGTATATTGAAATAAAATAATGTATATTTTTCTTGAAAGAAAATGGCTAGTTTCAAATAAAATAATGTATATTGAAATAAAATAATGTATATTGAAATAAAATAATGTATATTTTTCTTGAAAGAAATGGCTAGTTTCAAATAAAATAATGTATATTGAAATAAAATAATGTATATTGAAATAAAATAATGTATATTTTTCTTGAAAGAAAATGGCTAGTTTCAAATAAAATAATGTATATTAAATAAATAATGTATATTGAAATAAAATAATGTATATTTTTCTTGAAAGAAAATGGCTAGTTTCAAATAAAATAATGTATATTGAAATAAAATAATGTATATTGAAATAAAATAATGTATATTTTTCTTGAAGAAAATGGCTAGTTTCAAATAAAATAATGTATACTTCAAAAAATATTTCGAACTTATATTGATATATTACTGTATCTTTTAATCTAACAAATATAATTAAAATATAATCTTAATTATAAAAAAAAAAAAAAAAAAATATTTAGTTTTGAAAAAAAAAAACAAAAGTTAAATAAATTCAACACATATTGCATTGTAGATTGCCTTCAAAATCTTTATATTACACATACACACAATGCTTCAAAGATACTATAAAGAAACAAACTTTATTTCACTATGCAAGGCTATATTTATAGTAAAAATTAAAAGAATTTCGAACATTTTCCACGTGCGGGAGCAGCCGAGCCGATTTAACATCACGGAAAAATTTTTCAAATATACGGCGTTCATCAACTTCTTAAACAACAGATGATTACAATATCGCCGTGGGATAAGTACTATAAAAAATCACCTGGTACTTTCAATACTTTCAACTTTCAATAACTCTGAAGATGGAATTTTACTTCCGAAAATATTTAGTTTTGAAAAAAAAAAAAAAGTTAAATAAATTCAACACATATTGCATTGTAAATTGCCTTCAAAATCTTTATATTACACATACACACAATGCTTCAAAGATACTATAAAGAAACAAACTTAATTATAAAATATAACTTAATTAAAGATATTTAGAACTAATATTGATAGATATTTAAAATTATACACTTCAAATATAAGAGGGCTTTATGTACTCTTCAAAAAAGGAGGTTGATATATCTTAATGATTTATTGTCAATCTAAACAAAGAATAATAACTTATCCTGATTTGGGTAAAATTATACCAGCTCTGTTCCATATTAGTTGTTACATTTAGTATATGAAATCTCTCTATAAATATAACAACTATTATGGGATAGTGGTAGTAATATATATCTAATTTTATAATTAATTAATTCCACACCAATCCCTGATGCTTGAGGCACCCCCAAAATAGAGGAATGCTGACAGAGCTGGACTATTTTAGCACCACCCATCCATATGTGTGGGGAAACCCCTTAAATAAACTTGACCTCATATCACATCCTGCTTTCTTGCAGACGGGGAGAGAGTTGGTAAATACTTAATTCATGACACACAAGAAGCTTTTTTTCTTTTTTTAATTAAGATAAAGAATTACATTGTAAGTTAAAAGGTGAATAATTTAATCAAATTTATTCTCATTATTTGATAATTAACTTCTGGAGTCAATGCAGCCAAAAAAACATTTTGTTTTATTTTCTATAATATAAATGATGTTTGGTTGATTGGATTTTACAGCATGTCAACCCTAGTTGGGTTATTTTATGCAGAAAACATTTTGTTTTATACATTTTTGTTGGGTATTCAATTTGTGTTAAAACTCTTTTTTTTAAAGACATTTTTTAATAATTAATTTTAATCTATTTATATATATTTACCAAACCCCTCCGCACGAGCAGGATGCATCACAAGGTCAATTTCTTAAGTGGAGTTCAACAGGTTTAAATTCAGACTTTTCCTTCTCCTAGACTGGTTGCTTAACCAAGGTTAAAGAGCCCAGTCTGCCCTACTATTTACCCATAGCTGGAGGGAGAGTAGGATGCATACCTTTCCCAAGGGTATTAGCGCTAAATGAAATGCAATTACCACATCCGGGATTTGAACTCGGAGCAACGACTCCATTTCCCATGACTTTAACCATTACACCGCACGCTTAATTTTAATCTATTTAACCCATAGATGGGACCCTAACATGTACTACCAATCCAAGTCAGATTGGACCTGAGAGTAATGGAGATGAAGGGGTATTCCACACTCCCCAGAGCTCCAAAAGTGGAACTTCACCACCAGATGCAGTTTAATGTCATACATAGAACATACAATGTAAATGAAGGTACCCATGGTGTAATGGTTACCGTTGTAGGGGATTATCAGCCCTTGGCCTGGAGGAGTTATCTGCCCGGCTTGTTGTTGCTTGTTCCCACCAGGGGACGTATGATATTTAAGCGGCGGATTCGAATTTCTCTTGCTCTTTCCTCGCTACGAGACCACATGGGTTAGACACGGTCTACCCCTTTCTCGGTGGGGCTCCGGCCCCCCTCCTTATAAGTCATTTCTATCTATGGACGCTCCAGTCCTTTTATGTATGTATGTTTATGTACACTATTCTATTATGTATCCTTTGTATTCATGTGCTGTCATCTATTAAATGTATTGTCCCTCAACCCTTGTCGGAGTTGTATGTTCTTCAAATATTCACTTTGAATCTTACACCGTCAAATGAAATGGGCACAGCAATATGAGTTCAAATCCTAGATGAGGCTGGTTGCATTTCATATGGCACTAATACCCTTGGGAAAGGTATGAATCCAACTATTCTCCCTCCAACTATGGCTAAATAGTAGGGCGGACTAGGCTCTTCAACCTAGGTAAGGCAATTAGTCTGGGAGAAAGAAAACTTGGATTCAAACCTGGTAAACTCCGCTTAAAAATTGAGCTTGCGTCACATCCTGCTCATGTGGAAGAGTTGGTAAATACCTACTGTTGTGATGTGTGGTTTCGTATTCTTTGTTGTATTAATAGTAGTAATTCTCCGAGCATATCTTAGCTCTGTATGTTAGTGTAACGAGATAATGAAGGTCCTGACTTTTGTGAGCAAGAACTACTATATTAGAAAAGGAGGAAGAAGAAATAAATGAGAGAGTAAAGGTTTTAAAAAGAGTAATGAAAACAAAAGAGTTTGACCGGAGCGTGACCCCCGAATGGAGAATTGAGTGTCAACCGGAAGTTTCGGGTGTTGACCGGAACCGGAAGTCACGTGGTGACGTGGAACAACGAAGAAAGGTACCGGTCTATTTTTGCTTTCGGATGCGTAGGGGAACGGACGGGCCTCTGGTGCCTAGTATGGGGTCACAGTAATTTAACAGTGTTCTCTCTCTCTTTCTCTCTGCCTTTCCTCCTCTCCGATACAGCCCATGAGACAAGCACGATAATAAAGGCTAGCAGTTGTGACTACATATTTCTTGCGTTGTAATTTTTATCAACAAGATGACCGCCACGTGCTGAATGCCTTTTTAGTACGGTAAATATATCGCAACCACCGCTACGTTACTTATATCATTTTGGTACTGTGAAAAAACCACAACATTACATTAGCTTCTCGTAGCTAATAATCTCCCATGTCCTCTAGACTGTCTCTATATATCTCCTGCTGTAATGCACATATGTAAATGAGATAACATGCCATTGGCTACCTCACTACACATACAATATAAATGAAACAATTAAATGACACTAATTAGACATTTCAGAAGACTTACTGTCAAGTCATGCTCAAAGCTCCAGTTCCCACTCAATCAGTAAAGTTAAGCAATATTGGGCCTGCTCAGTATTTAGATGAGTAACTATCAAGGAAGAAGTAATTATAATACTGAATGTCACTTGCCATTGTAGGCGTTATTTTTGTATTCGCCTGGGGAGTTGTCTGCCCATTTAGTTTTGCTGGTTCCCGCTAGGAGCCTTTGATATTTAAGCGGCTGGTTTGAACGTCTCTTTCTCTTTTTCCTGTTGCTTGACCTACGAGACACCACTATGGGTTAGACTCTGGCCTACCCCCTTCTTGTTGGAGCTTTGGGCCCCCTTACATTACTGTAAGTGATTCATACAGCATGGACTATTCCTAGTCTCATGTCTGTTGCTTTTATGTTTTTCCATTCATGAATGTGTCATTATCTCTACTTTTGTATGTATGTTTATGTACACCTCTATGTATTATGTACCCTGTTTAATTCTTGTGCTGTGTATATAAAATGTTTTGTCTATCAACCCTTGTCGGGGTTTTATCTTCAAGTATTATCACTTTGAATCTTACAACTGGTGACCCAACGTGATGAAAACGTTTTGTGAAGGCTTTGTTTCACATTTGGAACTTTAATCCTTACACCATCATTATGCAGAAATAATCGTTTCATCGAAGGATCGTTTCCAAAAAAAAATCAGCAAGTCGAATTCAAAGAAAGAAAACTTTTATATATTAATCAGATTTTTTAAAATTCTGTATAATTTTAAGATTACACCATTTTGTAAATAGTATTTGTTTATTTACAATAAAATATATCTGTTGTGAGGTTTTAAGGGGTCAAATAAGAACAAAACGATGTGTAACAAATGTAGGAAAATGTATTAACAAAAAGTAGACAAATACAATACAGAGAAGTGGGAATTACGCCCGACAAATAGAATGGTGAGCTGACTTGCATTGGCTTACTCTCAAACCACATATTACTTATAGTAACCCGTCGGCGCATTCTATTAGTCTTATAGGGTGTATCACCTATAACATATAGGAAATATCTCCTTGTTGATAAGTTGAAATAAATATTAAAAAGCATTTTATCTTTGTTAGAGGAATTTTTTCTCATAATATTCTAATTGCATTATATCATGCAGACATCCTGCCCTTAAAATGAATAGAGTAAATAAATAGATAGATTAGTCATATTGGTTAATATAGCTTCTAATAAATAAGAGAGAGTAATTGGGTGACCTTTTTCTTTCACAGTTTATAATCAAGTTAGAAAATGTCTAAAACTAATCTTTCTTCCAGTTTTGAGAATGAAAAAAGTAATCAGTTTAAGAAAACTGAATGATAAATTTTGAAAAGAGCAGCAAATATTTTTTAAATTCACTCAAAGAAACTCAATATTTCTTTAACAAGAGATAAGATACCCGATTTGTTCATGGAGTAAAATTAAATGTCTAGTCACATTGATATTAAACTGTATACTGTTCAGTAGAGAAAATTGTCTTGTTTGATGATTTTCAGTTTTATATTTTTATCACGAAGGTGAGTTATTGATTAATAAGATTTCTTGAACTTAGAAAATGAAATAAAGAGAAAGGATAACGGAGAAACAAATTTGCAGAGAAAATATGTTTCGTAATATATTATACTTTTAACAAAATGTACAAAACTCCTTATTTCAAGTCTGTTTAAAAGAACAGCATAGAATGATCATTTATATCTTTTACTCAGTTTTGCAGATCATTCTATGTTATATATATATATATATATATATATATATGATCCAAAAGTCCAGAGAAGAAGTCTTCCTTACAACACAAGAGTTTTATTTTAAAAAATCTGTCACAGTTTGAGAGCTCAATGTGTGCTCTTAATGTTAGAGTCACAGAGAAAATATATAAGTAAAGAAATAACAAAAGAAATAATAAAATATATCAAAGAATAAAACTGATTCAAGAAGAATTTAAAAAATAAAATATATTTTTTTTTACATAAATTCATCATTAAACTTTTTATTCATTGTTTTTCATTCATTGTTTTTAGTTTTATGATTTAGTTAAAAATCAGAATAAAAACAACCAAAAAGTATAAAATCAAAGTCGGGGGACTTTGAAAATAAACATTGTGTCTTAAAAATTAAAAATTTCAAAAAATTATTTTTAGGATGCAATGTTTATTTTTGCATACTAAGGAGAAGGGAAAAAGTTTACAAAGCAAAGATACAAGGTGAACAGAGTAATTAGCTATTACTAGGTTAAATTAACAAGTCTCATGAGATCTCGATTCTCTCTTCTAAGGTTTCATCAGATGTTATTAATAGGAAAAACGGATGATTCTATTCTCTTTATTTAGGTATGATATGACATTAACAAAGGCTAAAGAACTCAGTCTGCCCTGTTATTTACTCAAAGCTTGGGGGAGAACAGAAGGATTCATGCTTTTCCCAAGGGCATTTGTGTGAAATAAAATTCTCTCTTATGGACTCCTACTCATGTACACACCAGTTTTGATTGACCAGCAAAAAACTTACATTCATTAGCTCTGTGCAGACAGGCTTATGTTAAAAGCATTGGTTCCTGCTGGATCACCAAAGTTAAGCAAGAACGAGCCTGTTAAATACTTAGATGAGTGACCATTTAAGCAACAGCAGCTACTGTTAGAAACCAAATATCAAAATGACTTGATCCAGCATTAAATGACCTGAAAAGTGTTGATATGCCATAAAACAAAACAACCAAATAACAATCTGTATGGACACTGGATGCCAGCTAGAGGACTTACCAAGAGCAATAACTGATAGGGATAGATGGTGAGAGAGTGTCAATGGAATCCATTTATTAAAAACTAAATATTCATTGTGGATAAATAAACATCTTAGGCATGAAATAACCCAAGGCTTAACATGCCGTTAAAATCCAACCAACCAACCAACCAAACCAAACTAAACTAAATCATCAGTGTGTAGAGTAACAGATCAACCAGAACTATAAAGAAAACAGTCAGATAAGGGTAAAGAATAGGTTAACGACACAACAACAACAAGGCTTATAAACAAAAAGCATTTATCATAGCAAGACGTAAGATACAATACAAAATACAAAGTCTAACTTCTGGTACAAATGTGTGTGTAAGTTTTACAATGTATTACAATAGAAAATGTATGTAAGTATGAGTTGCAAAAGTCACAAATAGAAAATGTATGTAAAATGAATGAAATGTATGAATTGCTAAATTGCGAGATAATGCTCTCGCATGACTTATCTGAATCGGGTAGAATGTCTTGCTAGTTCGTTTGTTTGATTTTACGCGTTGGCGGCTCTCCATGCTTTTCAAAAGACCCCATCTTCCCAACGTTTATGCTGTGTAAAAAACTACGTCGTGCTTCGACCAGGGTCTCAACTGAAGAGGCTGATTTCAAGGTATCAGCCTCAAAATTGGCGGTTATCACTGAGCCTCGTAATGTGTGCTCTGATTGGTCGCTGACAAAGGCCCTTAGCCAATCGCATGAGGTTTCTCATCAGTCTATGGCTAAGACCCTTGGCTCTGTTGCTATGGTCAAAGGGAGATAATTGGTTAAGATAATATTTCTTATAGAACAGGGTTCTTCAACTCTCACCCAAGAATGCCTTGTGCCACCTAAAAGCCTGTGCCAAAGAGAGAGAGAGAACTATAAGTACCTGTTAGGGTCCCATCTATGGGTTAAATAGATTCTAAAAATGAGTTCTACAAAAAAATGGGTTTAAAAAAATTGGGGTAATTTATGAGGAAGTGCGTCTCGGTCTCCTGCCTCATAAATTGCTCCCCGGTGACTATTAAAATAACAACCCCAGCTACGGTGTTACTTGAAAGAAAACAACCAACTTAGGGCGTTAAATGTATTTTAGGGTGTGGGCTTCTCTTTTTTTGTCGTAATTCTTATTTATTTATCGTAATTTGTCGTAATTCTTGTTTATTTATCGTAATTTGTTGTAATTCTTATTTAGACATGAAGATGGATATATAGTTTGGAATAGACTGAGATAGATAGATAGATGTCACCCAAGAATGCCTTGTGCCACCTAAAAGCCTGTAACCTCAGGCTCTGTTTTAGGTGTATTTTTATTCATTATTTTAATTAACTTAAAATAAGTCATCTTAGAATCTAGTCCAGGTTAAAAGGGCAATATGGGAACCAGTAATTAAAAAGGCTAGATTATCATTTTTTTTTAAATATCGTATTATGAGTAAAGGTAAAAAATCATATATAATAAGTATAAATGAAAAATTCTAGGTAAAAAGAGTATTATTTTTTTTTAAAATATTGCAATATGAGTAAAGGTAAAAAATCATATATAATGTTAGGGTCCCATCTATGGGTTAAATAGATTTTTAAAAAATGAGTTCTACAAAAAAAATGGGTTTAAAATAAATTTGGGTAATTTATGAGGGAGTGCGTCCCGGTCTCCCGCTTCATAAATTGCTACCCGGTGACTATTAAAATAACAACCCCAGCTATGGTGTTACTTGAAAGAAAACAACCAACTTAGGGCGTTAGATGTATTTGGGGGGGGGGCTTCCCTTTTTTTGTCGTAATTCTTATTTATTTATCATAATTTGTCGTAATTCTTGTTTATTTATCGTAATTTGTCGTAATTCTGGTTTAGATATAAAGATGGATATATAGTTTGGAATAGACTGAGATAGATAGATAAACAAACAAAATGATATAGATAGATATGAACAAATGGAGATAAATACATAGATAGATAGATAGATAGATATTTTCGACAAGTAAATGTATTTGGGGTGTCGCTTCTTTTTTGTCATAATTCTTGTTTATTTAAACTAAAAACAAGACATTAAACAAACATGAATAAAAGAAATTACGATAAATAAACAAGAATTATGACAAATTTCTATAAATAAATAAGAATTACGACAAAAAAGAGAAGCCTCCCCCCTAAAATACATTTAACGCCCTAATTGGTTGTTTTCTTTCAAGTAACGCCGTAGCTGGGGGTCGTTATTTTAATAGTCACCGGGTAGCAATTTATGAGGCAGGAGACAGGGACGCACTTCCTCATAAATTACCAAATTTTGAATACCCAACATACATGGTTGAAATAAATGTCTTCGGCATGAAATAACCCAAGGCTTGGCATGCCGTAAAATCCAACCAACTAAACCAAATCATCAGTTGGTAGAGTGACAAGTCAACCAGAACAGGGCTCTTCAACTGTCATCCAAGAATGACTTGTGCCACCTTAAAAGCCTGTGCTGAGGAGAGAGAGAGAGAGAGAGAACTTGATATCCATAAACCTTTGTTAACTTGTTAAAAGTCTTTGTTGTATTGTCCTGGTGTTTGACACAGAATTTGATCTTCTGTTCCAGTTTTGTGACACACTTAACTGAACACACTTTGTAGTAATAATCCAAGTTCATTCAAACTGAATGGTAAACATGAACTGAATGTTTTCTAATATGTTCAAGGTCAACCTTGATCAGCTGGTTCTTCTGGATCATTGTTAAACATATCTAATATGCCATTTCAATGGTTTAATGTTATCTAATGTAGATTGTGTAGTATTTGATGGATGGATAGATTTTAATGGAATATCAACCTGTCTGGGGTTATTTTATGCCAAAGAGGCTAGGGAATAATATACACTGTACATATCTATATTTACACTTTTGTAGTTAATGATTTTGATATATTAGCCTCGTTGGGGATTGTGTTGAAACATGAACTGAATGTTTTTTAATATGTTCAAGGTCAACCTTGATCAGCTGGTTCTTCTGGATCATTGTTAAACATATCTGATATGCCATTTCAATGGTTTAATAATAATAATAATGAAATTTATTGTGTACAGTGCTCAGGTGCACCACAACTCATCAAAGTCTCATGTCAAGTACACAGAATAATGTTGTGTCAGGAACATGAACAGTTCACAGTAGTAATATGCATGTATGTGTGTGCATGTATATGTGGAGAGTGGCATCAGGTATAGTGTTGGCAGGCTATAGGAAGCATGGAGGCTTTGAAAGATTCAGTGCTCCCACAGCCTACAACAGATGCAGGCAGTTTATTCCACGTCTCCGCAATTCTGAGCATGAAAAAATGTTTCCGAAAGTCACGTGAACAGTGCTGTTTTCTGACTTTGTAGGCATGCCCATGTGTGTTGGAGAGATGGAGACCAAAAAGGTGCTCTCAAGGTTGCTGTTGTTAAGATGATTAATGACCTTATGAGCATTTACCAGGTCAGTTGCCAGACGCCAAAGTTTCAACGAATCCATTCCCAGGGCTGTGAGATGTTCAGAGTATGGCAGATTCCTGATGGAGGGTACTCGCTTAGTTGCACGTCTCTGTACAGTTTCTAGGAGGTTAATATTCTGAGAAAGATAGGGGTTCCAGACTGGTGATGCAAACTCCAAGTGTGGCCATACCATAGCTTTGTACAGCTTCAAATAGATAGCCGGTGAGCGGCTGACAAAGGTCTTGCTGAGTGACGCCAGGACGCCCTTGGCCTTTTTGGCAATTAATGTTATCTAAGGTAGATTGTGTAGTATTTGATGGATGGATAGATTTTAATGGCATATCAACCTGTCTAGTTGTTATATTTGCATTTAAACTTCATACACAAAATGTAACAATATTATGGAAGAGAACTATGAACTGTCTCATAATACATGTTACATTTAAGGTAGAAAAAAATTACATGCAAATTTAACAACTTGTCTGCAGTAAATAAAATAACAAAAACAGGAAATTTCAGTTCAATAAAGAAACCCGAGAAAAAAGACATGAATATTTTATCACTTTTATTTTTATCACAACATTAAATTACAAGTGAGCAAATGAAAGAAAAAAGTTGCTAGAAATATTTTAGTTTATTTCCCACTTTGTTTGTGATTCATTAAAAAAGTGTCCAAAAATCCTACATATGTACACCAGCAACCAAGTTAAAATCCCAAATGAAACTATTTGCATTTCACATTACCCTTGGGAAAGGTATGCATTCAGATATTCTCCCAGAATAAATGTGTAAAAAGTAGGCCACACTGGGTCTTTAACCTTAGTATGTAGGTATGTGCAAACCGCCGACATTTTGAAAGACATTTTCAAAGTCCGCTTAATTGTTAAAATATTTTAAAACGTCAATAAAAAATTGAAAATTAACTTTTTAATGTTTTCTTTTACGTTTAATATAAGGAACAATTCCAAGTTTATGTGTTATAAAAAAGAAAAAACTAATTTCTCTTACATAAAACCTAAATTTTTGCATTTTAAAGTAAATTGCCGTAAATTGCCGTAAATTCACACGCTTTGTTGACAGTTATCCCATCTTGACGTGTGCACGTTTTGTTAGAATGGAAGATGATACGTATCAAAAATATGTTCTGAAGCAAAAACAAATTACTAATTTAGCCTTAAAAAAATTAAAAAAATGATACATATTTTTTCTTATTAGATGCCCTATTTCCAAAACTAATTTATTAGCGAATTATCTTTTTTTATATATGTTATATGTCATTACATTGTCTTTCCAAAAATGTAAAATTTATTTATATACTATAAAAAAAAATATCAGATTTTTGTTGGGGGGATCAATACGCGAAACAAAATCTAATGAAAAAAATTATTAGCCTTTCAATTTAGTAAACATTTATTTACAATAAAAGTTCGTCTTTTATTACTTCATAAACCGAAAGTTTTATTAGAATCGGATTGTTAGTTTATTTTATATGATTTTTAGAAGAATTTCCTGTGATCACCCTTTTATATAATAGGCCTTAATTTGCACATAGCTATTTGTATGACAACTGGTCTAGGAGAAAAATAAAGGTTAAATTGCAAATCGTCATCAAAATTAAAACGGAAAAATTTGGCTTGGGCATAGATTTTAATTAATTTAATCATTACTAAGGACACGATTCATGTCATTTTTAACTTAAATTTTAACCGTTAGTTGTGTTTAAGGAAAAAAAAATAGATAAAATAAAACAGATGAATGATAAGACTAGTCAGAATTAATAAACATGTACAAACAAAAAAACGTACTTTCTATTTCAATATTACAGGCGACGCATGCTTTTCCTAAGTAAGGATGACCAAAAGTGTAATAATCCGTGTTTTTTATGTTAATAAATTCTCAGAAAATATTTATCTCCCTTAAAAATTACTTCTCTTGCGGCCCTCTGTAGGAAAATAACGTCCAATGGAAAACAGTTAAAAACACAACTAACGGTTAAAATTTAAGTAAAAAATAACACAAGTCATGTTCTTAGTAATAATTAAATTCATTAAAATCTATGCCCAAGCCAAATCTTTTTCATTTTAATTTTGTTGACAATTTGCAATTTTAACCAAAATAAATAAAAAAAATATCATTACTTTCTACACCATCCTTGTTGTATTCTTTTCTCAGTATTTTTACTGTTAATGCAGTTGATCAGAATTAATTAACTGATATATAACAAGTGGTTCTTCTGGATCAGCTGTTCTCAACCAGTGTTTCTCTGATCCCAAGGGTTCTGCAAAAGGTTACTCAGGGTACTATAAGAGAGTGACAAGAAATAATACAATAAAATAATACATATCTACCACCCCCTTCACATGAGCAGGATGCAACACAAAGTCAATTTCTTATGTGGAGTTTAACAGGTTTGAATTCAGAATTTTCCTTCTCCTAGACTAGTTGCCTAACCTAGGTTAAAGAGCCTAGCCTCAATAAACTTTTTTTTTTTCAATAATAAAATTTGAAAAATTCTATTGATATATATTTATTGAAAAATGCTTAAAATAATTTATTATAAAAGAAAATTATGTAAGAATTTAGATGAAAAATTCCTTTAAAAAGAGCTGAAAAATTTGGAAGTGCATATCTTGAAGATAACCACCTATTCTGCCCTAATATTTACCTATAGATGAATGTAGAATAGTTGGATGCATACTTTTTCCCAAGAGTATTAGTGCTATGGGAAATGCAAACAGCCTTGTCCAGGATTTGAACTTATTTTGCAAAGTCCATTTCCTATGAAAATAACCATTACACTATGAGCACCTTCATATAATAAAATAATAAAGAACTATAAATCATAGAGTTGTATTTTTATTTGGTAAGTGCGTCCCGGTCTCCTGCCTCAAAAATTGTTACCGGGTGACTATCAAAATAACAATCCCAGCTCAGTCTATTCAAAACTATCCATCTTCATATCTATCTATCTATCTATCTATCTCAATTTGTTCCTATTTATCTATATTACTTTAAATACAGAGATTTTTTTTTTATTCATGTTTGTTTAATGTCTTGTTTTTAGTTTAAATAAACAAGAATTACGACAAAAAAAGATGCGCCCCCCCCAAATACATTTACTTGTCGAAAATATCTATCTCCATTTGTTCATATCTATCTATATTATTTTGTTTGTTTATTTATTTATCTATCTATCTCAGTCTATTCCAAACTATATATCCATCTTCATATCTAAACAAGAATTATGACAAATTACGATAAATAAACAAGAATTACGACGAGCTGGGGTTGTTATTTTGATAGTCACCGGGTAGCAATTTTTGAGGCAGGAGACTGGGACGCACTTCCTCATGAATTACCTTTTATTTTTATCAAAATGTTTAAAATATCTACAAACATACTATACCAATGGTTTGGATGTTTCATCATTGTATAATAGCAAACTAGTTTCACAAATCCATTACTACTGAATAGTGAATGTGGCGAGAGAAACCACGAACGTAGTGGTTCGAAGCGTGCACGACTGTGTTTGGCATGCAGAATGAGATCAGAGGCGAGTGGGGAGATTGAACTCATAGCCTCCTGATCGTGAGTCGTGGCCTGACGTAGGTGAATTACTAAACTGTCCAGAGTGGCCCGGATGTGAAGGATTGACGCCTACTGATTAATGTCGCACGTGCTGCACAGGCAAGTCAGAGTAAGGAGCCCGGATGAACACTGTAATTGTGTATATAATGACCAGCCCTCACAAACCTGTCAAAAAGCTTGCAGTAGCATTTTGGCTGTTGCGACGAGTGGACGAGAGAAAAGATATTTTGATAGTGTTGGTGAGAAGAGTGTAGCATTACTGGGAGATAATTTTTCAGACTGAACACTTGGTCAGTTGGTTTGGTTTGGTTTGGTTTGTTTTGTTTTACGGCATATCAACCTCAGTGGGTCATTTAATGCAGATAAAGTTTTGAAATAAATCAATTCTTAATGGATAATACAATTTTTTTATAAATACATTTTTCTATTTAACCCATAGATGGGACGCTAACAGGTACTACCACTCCGGGTCAGAGTGGACCTGAGAGTAATGGTAATGAAGGGGTGCTCCACATTCCCCAAACCTCCAAAACTGGTACCTCACCATCAGATAGAGTTTAACGTCATTCCCAGGACATGTAGACCTGCAGCCACCGCCTTCTAGCACCCATATGATAAAAAGGAGGGCTTGCCATAAGGGCAATAGGATTGGGAAAATCATATAGGTGCTAGGGCTTGACGTGACCAGCCGATTGATCGGAGGGGGCCTCTCCGACTGCCCGTCTAGCCCAAGATAGGGCCAAAGTGGAGTATTGCATGTCATGAACTGCTCATCCACCTGGGCTCCATCCTTAAGCATCACGGGTCACCACCCACAGCCAACAGGTGGCCACATTGGGGGAGTCTTACCCCTATGCAGAGGTGCAGTCGGTGCATTCTAAGGCCCCCAGCCGACAGGGCGGACTTGGTCAGTTGGGAAAGTAAAAGTGTCGGACTTAGCTGTACCCCCCAGAGAACATTCTTATTAGAGTGAGTTCTATCCTTACTGGATACACATACTTGCATCCTTGTGTCACATCCTGCTCGTGTTAAAAGAGAGTCTTGGGAATCTGTACTGTCAGCATGACCTAATGAAGATATTGCTGAACAATTACATCAATCTTTTCATCGTCTAAGCTGAGTAACAGGCAACCGTTTCTTTCAGTGTGTGGGTGGATATTGAACACTGGATATTCAAACTAGTCAAGATTGTGTTGTTTGTTTTTTTTTCTTTTTATCAACAAATCATGAACAATCTCTGAATTACTAATCTATCTCTATTTAACACGTATCCCATGTATACAAGTCAGGCACAAGGCCCTATTAATGTGGTACCACCCACGAATCGAAGCTCATGGGAAGCAGCTGCCAAAAATATGTTGATCCCGTTAGCATTCCCCCCAAGGGGGGCGCCTCAGGCACTGGGTAATAAACCCAGCCCTGCCCCTTTAAATCAAGGAGGCAGGGGGTCAATTTCTTATGGGGAGTTTAACAGATTTGAATTCAGAATTTTCCTTCTCCTAGACTAGTTGCCTAACCTAGGTTAAAGTGCCTAGCCTCAATGAACTTTTTTTAAACGATGAATTAACTTTTTTTTTTTTCCAATAATAAAATTTGAAAAATTCTATTGATGCATATTTATTGAAAAATGCTTAAAATAATTCATTATAAAAGAAAATTATGTAAGAATTAAGATGAAAAATTCCTTTAAAAAGAGCTGAAAAATTTGGAAGTGCATATCTTGAAGATAACCACCTATTCAGCCCTAATATTTACCTATAGATGCCCCCCTGGGATCAACGTTGTTAGCTTTTGTGGTCCAGCGCTGAAGCCACTGAACCAGAGTTTATTACTAATCTGTCAGGGAAAAAAATAAACCAATAGAATTAAAGAACTATGGTGGAAAAATGCCAAATATTTGGTATTATAACAGTTTTGTGATGATGCATATTCAGTTCAAGGTGAATTTCTAACAGAAATGTCTTCAGAATCGGTGCTCATCAACAGGGAATTTATTTTGGTTACAAAGATGAAATGAATGTTCTGTGTGTATGAACTGAAAGATAAACAGAATTCTTTTAAGTTGATGTCATTTTTTTATATTATTAACTACCCATGAAGCTTTACTATATTTGATATATACAAGAGATATTTTATTTTATTTTTATTCATCATTTAGGAAGAATGTATAGCAGAATGGAAAATGGATTCAGTGAACCAAATTCAAATTCAGGCTGAGGCAGTTTACATTTCACTTTTATCATCTACCCATGAAGCTTTACTATATTTGATATATACAAGAGATATTTTATTTTATTTTTATTTATCTGCTAGGAAGAATGTATAGCAGAATGGAAAATGGATTCAATGAACCAAGTTCAAATTCAGGCTGAGGCAGTTTACACTTCACTTCACTTTTATCATCTACCCATGAAACTTTATTATATTTGATATATACAAGAGATATTTTATTTTATTTTTATTTATCTGCTAGGAAGAATGTATAACAGAATGGAAAATGGATTCAGTGAACCAAGTTCAAATTCAGGCTGAGGCAGTTTACATTTCACTTCACTTTTATCATCTACCCATGAAGCTTTATTATATTTGATATATACAAGAGATATTTTATTTTATTTTTATTTATCTGCTAGGAAGAATGTATAGCAGAATGGAAAATGGATTCAGTGAACCAAGTTCAAATTCAGGCTGAGGCAGTTTACATTTCACTTCACTTTTATCATCTACCCATGAAGCATTACTATATTTGATATATACAAGAGATATTTTATTTTATTCTTATTTATCTGCTAGGAAGAATGTATAGCAGAATGAAAAAAGGATTCAGTGAACCAAGTTCAAATTCAGGCTGAGGCAGTTTACATTTCACTTCTCTTTTATCATCTACCCATGAAGCTTTACTATATTTGATATATACAAGAGATATTTTATTTTATTTTTATTTATCTGCTAGGAAGAATGTATAGCAGAATGAAAAATGGATTCAGTGAACCAAGTTCAAATTCAGGCTGAGGCAGTTTACATTTCACTTCACTTTTATCATCTACCATGAAACTTTACTATATTTGATACATACAAGAGATATTTTATTTTATTCTTATTTATCTGCTAGGAAGAATGTATAGCAGAATGAAAAATGGATTCAGTGAACCAAGTTCAAATTCAGGCTGAGGCAGTTTACATTTCACTTCACTTTTATCATCTACCCATGAAACTTTACTATATTTGATACATACAAGAGATATTTTATTTTATTCTTATTTATCTGCTAGGAAGAATGTATAGCAGAATGAAAAAGATTCAGTGAACCAAGTTCAAATTCAGGCTGAGGCAGTTTACATTTCACTTCACTTTTATCATCTACCATGAAACTTTACTATATTGATACATACAAGAGATATTTTATTTTATTTTTTTATCTGCTAGGAAGAATGTATAGCAGAATGGAAAAATAGATTCAGTGAACCAAGTTCAAATTCAGGCAGAAGTAGTTTACATTTCACTTCACTTTTATCATCTACCCATGAAACTTTACTATATTTGATACATACAAGAGATATTTTATTTTATTTTTATTTATCTTTTAGGAATAATGGATAGCAGAATGGAAAATGGATTTAGGCTGAGGCAGTTTATATTTTCTGCTAATGCCCTTGGGAAAGGTATGAATCCATCTCTTCTGCCTCCAAAGTCTCTCACTGATGTTGGAGGCAAAGTATCTGTCCTATTCAATGAACAGAGATTAAAAGAAAAATAACAAAGATAGGGAACAAAAAATGACTCTTTGCTGATCTGCCTACACTGATGTGTCCATGTGTAGGTGTTGGAATATTTGTGTATATATATATATACATTTACCAACCCCTCCGCATGAGCAGGATGTGACACAAGGTCAATTTCTTAAGCGGAGTTTAACAGGTTTAAATTCAGAGTTTTCCTTCTCCTAGACCGGTTGCCTAACTAAGGTTAAAGAGCCCTGTCTGCCCTACTATTTATCCATAGCTGGAGGGAGAGTAGAATTCATACCTTTCCCAAGGGTATTAGCGCTAAGTGAAATGCAATTACCACATCCAGGAATCGAACTCGGGGTGACGAGTCCATTTCCTATGACTGTAACCATTACACCACGTGCGTCCTGAATATTTGTGTATATAAGGTGTGCTCCAGTTCCTCACCTGGATTTATAGACTAGCCAAGGTTACGTGGTTTACTCCTCCGGCCAATCAACAAGTCATACTGCATGGCTGATACACTACTTAAACACTGATACTTGCCACAGTTCACTTGCAATCATTGAGGAGGAACTTAGGACCATTGACGAAGGAACTGAGGACTCTTTACCAGAGGAACCAAAGGATTCATTATCGAGGGACTCTTTACCAAGGATCCAATTCCACTGGACAAGTGCTCTGGCTTAAGGCCTACAGGATGGCAAAATTCATGTTAATTCAGCCCCTTAAGACTTTCTCTTTTTGCCGCATTCTTATAATGTAGGTCCTATACCTACATTTTTCCGTAGAACACACACAGCTACAGCTTGGAAGAATTCTTGCTTTATGTTATCAGGGAGAAGCCTATTTATTTATTTAATTGCTATTCTACAGTCTTAACATTAAAGTTAATTTTTCAATTATATGTGTGCAAAAGTTCACAGCATACTCATTTTTAAAAACTATAGATTGAATATACAGGATAATTTTTTTTATTTAAAAATAATTTTGTTTTTAATTTTAATTTTAATTTTTTTTTCAAATCTAAAAATAATAATACAAATTTTAAATAATGAAAATAATATGATTTTGATTTTTCGGGATGTTGTCCTCATCTTTATAGTGGTATGTAAAAATACAACATTTTGTCCATTCTTAAATACCACAATAAAGATGAGGACAACAGTACGAAAAATCAAAATTATACACATCAAGAATAATCTAAAATATCCAGACAAATGATAAAGATATATAATAATATTTTATATATAATAATAAAATGATTTTTTAAAGATATTTTAAAATATAGAATATCAAAACCTTTGGAAATTTTTGTACACACCTGATATATTGATATTTGGTAGAAATGTAAAAATAAAAATAAAAATAAAAATTATACACATCAAACCTCATCTCAAAAATTCAGACAAATAATAAAAATGATTTTTTAAATAATAAAAAATAGGATATCAAAATATAAAAATAAAAATGATTTTTTTAAATATTTCGAAAAATAGGATATCAAATATAATGATAAAAATGATTTTTAAAAAATATTTCAAAAATAGGATATCAAAATATAAATAAAAATGATAAAAAATAAAAAATAGGATATCAAAATATAATATAAAATTTTTTTAAAAATATTTCGAAAAATAGGATATCAAAATATAAAATAAAAATGATTTTTTTAAAAAATATTTCGAAAAATAGGATATCAAAATATAAAAATAAAAAATGATTTTTTTTAAAAATATTTAAAAAATAGGATATCAAATAAAAATAAAAAATGATTTTTTTAAAAAATATTTCGAAAAAAAGGATATCAAATATAAAAATAAAAATGATTTTTTTTAAATATTTCAAAAATAGGATATCAAAATATAAAAATAAAAAATGATTTTTAAAATATTTCGAAAAATAGGATATCAAATATAAAAATAAAAATGATTTTTTAAAAAATATTTTCGAAAAATAGGATATCAAAATATAAATAAAAATGATTTTTTTAAAAATATTTTAAAAATAGGATATCAGAATATAAATGATAAAAATGGATTTTTTTAAAATATTTCGAAAAAATATCAAAATATAAAAATAAAATTGATTTTTTAAAAATATTTCGAAAATAGGATATCAATATATAAAAATAAAAAAATGATTTTTTTTTTAAAATATTTCGAAAAATAGGATATCAAAATATAAAAAATAAAAATGATTTTTTTAAATATTTCGAAAAATAGGATATCAAAATAAAAAATAAAAATGAATTTTTTAAAAATATTTCGAAAAATAGTATATCAAAATATAAAAAATAAAAATGATTTTTTTAAAAATATTCGAAAAATAGGATATCAAAATACAAAAATTAAAAATGATTTTTTAAATATTTCGAAAAATAGGATATTCAAAATATAAAAATAAAAATTTTTTTTTTTTAAAATATTTCGAAAATAGGATATCTAAATATAATATAAAAATTTTTTTAAATATTTCGAAAAAATAGGATATCAAAATATAATGATAAAAATGATTTTTTTAAAATATTTCGAAAAATAGGATATCAAAATATAATGATAAAAATGATTTTTTTTAAATATTTCGAAAAATAGGATATCAAAATATAATGATAAAAATGATTTTTTTTAAAAATAGGATATCAAGAACCTGTGTAAATGTTTGTAGACACCTGATATGTTGATATTTGATAGAAATGTAAAAATGAGATTAGAACAAACAAATCTCATCTTTCAACTGGAGAACAAACATAGATAAAAATACTTATGTACATACGTTTTGATCATCAAATCTCAACAAATCCCATGAATCATGGGCGTTGTCATTTCTTCATGAAATCCAGCAATCATTTTCTTTCAGAAATTTCTCATGTATTTTGCTGCTGTTTCATGCTCAAACCAAACGATCAACAAAGAAGGTTTGGCAAAGAACCCTTTTTTTTTACCTAGCTTCATATTATATCTGTGTTGGTTTAGCTCAGTTAGTAGAGCACCCAATTAGGAATAACAAACGTCTATAATAAAATAAAGTTTGTCAAAATGATTTGATCTGGAATTAAATGACCGAAAAGGGTTGACATGCTGTAAAAACAAAGCAAGCAAGCTTCCTCTGTATAAATTATGACTAAGTCATGCTAAAAGTACCAGTTAGCAGCAATGAGCTTGTTTAATACTTAGATGGGTGACCATTTAAGCAACCGCAGGTACTGTAAGCAACAATATATCAAATGACAATTGGTATTAAATGACCCAAAAAGAGTTGATATGCCATTAAAACAAAAAAACCAACCAACCAACCAACCAACCAAATCAAGATAAGAAGCTTGCCATGGATGGGGGGGGGGATTCATGGATAATCTCTGGGATCACCAAAGTTAAGCAGCAAACGAGCCGTTCAATATTTAGATGGGTGACCATTTAAACTACTGCAGCAACCTTATATCAAAATGACTTGATTCGGTATTAAATTACCCAAAAAGGATTGATATGCCAAAAACAAAACAACCAACCAGCAATTAAGCAGCAATGAGCTTGTCAATACTTAGATGGGTGACCATTTAATCAACCACAGGTACTGTAAACATCCTTATATTAAAAAGACTTGATTCAGCATTAAATGACCTGAAAAGGGTTGATATGCCGTAAAACCAACCAACAAACCAAGTTAAGCAGTAACGAGCTTGTTCAATACTTAGATGGATGACGATTTAGGCAACCACAGGTACTATCAGCAACCTTATATCAAAAGGACTTGAGTATCAGAAGGAAGCGCGTGGTGTAATGGTTAAAGTCATGGAAAATGGACTCGTTGCCCGAGTTCAAATCCTGGACGTGTAATTGGCATTTCACTTAGCGCTAATACCCTTGGGAAAGGTATGATCCTACTCTCTCTCCAGCTATGGGCAATTAGTAGGGCAGACTGGGCTCTTTACCTTGGTTAGGCAATCGTCTAGGAGAAGGAAAATTCTGAATTCAAACCTGTTAACTCCGCTTAAGAAATTGACCTTGTGTCACATTCTGCCCGTGCAGAGTGGTTTGGTATATATATATATATATATATATAATATATATATATATATATATCATACAAAGAACTTGATTCGGCATTAAATAATGCAAAAAGGGTTGATATGCCGTACAACCAACCAACCAACCAAGTTAAGCAACAACGAGCTTGTTCAATACTTAGATGGGTGACCATTAAGCACAACCACAGGTACTATAAGCAACCTTATATCAAAAGAACTTGATTTGGCATTCATCATCATCATGTCGCGCAGTTTGCACGGATATCCATAACGATCTCTCGCCAACCTTCCCTATCATTCATCGACTCTGGTAGCTCTCTGCACTGCGGCCAGCATCCATACATAGTTGGTCAATGTAGGTCTTGCTGGGCGGCCCCACATTAGCATGCCCATGTGCTGGCTTCCACAGTAGTACGTCGCTTACTAGCTCGTCCTTACTGCCCCGCATGCCTAGCCGTCTTACTCGTATAGTTTGTGAGATGGGGGCAGGTGGCCATACAGTTGCTTTTTGTGGGTTCTGCTTCCACGACTTATTCAGGACCGCTCGCCAGCATTCTGGTGCAGCTCCCATCTAGCTTATTTTCAAGGCGCTTTATTAGGGTCCAGGTGGTACAGCCATATAGCAGTACCGACACAACCACAGCCTGGAAGAAACGTCTCTTTAGCTTGTTGGGAGATCGGATTTCCATATGACTGATAATTTGTTGGTGGCCAACCATGCCTTTCCTATTCGAGTGTTAACATTCGTTTCTGTGGATGAGATATTACTACCTAGGTATGTGAATTTTCTACTGACTTAAGAGGCTTGCCGTCAAGTGTGGAGATGTCTCCTTGCTTTTTGAAGCTCATGAACTCAGTTTTATCAGAGTTCACATAAAGGCCGACGTTCTTTGCTGCCTGCTCCAGGCGGTGTAGAGTGCTTCAGCTGTGCCGGTGTATCTGCAAGAAGTGCGAGGTCATCAGCATAGTCTACAATCTGTGATAGTTTGTGCGGGGTATCGCCTGCTTCTTGCCTTTTTAGTGTGAATCCTTTTTCTTTATGTTATCTAGTAGTTCGGAGTACATAGTTCTAGGCATATGATAATATATATGGTGCTATAGTATCTCCTTGCATAACGCCCAGCGGTGATGTCAAAGAAATCTGTGTCGCCATCAGGTGAGCGTACCATCGCTTTAGTTCTTGTAGAGCATCATTATGGCGGCAAATGACCCAAAAAGGGTTGATATGCCGTAAAACACCAATCCCCCAACCAACCAAATCAAGATAAGTTTGCCATGTATGGGGGGGGGGGAATTAATGGATAATCTGTATGATCTTCTCCAGAAAGATATGAAGAGAATTCGATAGAGTAAACACCCAAGTCTGATATCAGAAAAAAAATTCTCTTCATCAATTGTTCAGAACTATACTAAAAAATCCCGGATGACTGCTGAAGTCATTTACCAGGGTGTGTTGTTGGAACCAGCATGTGAGAGATTTTTGGAAGGTAGATTAGGAGAAGTGATATCTGCCCAGGCTGATATATATATACGTATATATATATATAATACGTTGTAACAACTAGATGTCAAAGTTACACTCTGTGGTTTTCAAACTGTGGTCCAGGGACCACAGGGGTTTCCAACATTAACAGCAGGGGTCCGCAGATGCTACAAAAGGATGTCTTGAAAATTGATATTATCCAATTAGTGAGAGAACTGCAAATTCATTTCTACTTTACTAGCACACACCTATGAAAAATCAGTTTAAACAACAGCTACTTCCACAATTTTAGCTAAGTGGGGTTTCTGAGTATTGTTGTCTAAAGGTTGGTCAAAATACTGCAACTGTTGGGTCAGTAAAAATGGTAATTCCTGTGTGTGGAGTTGAGTGAGGAGAGAGGTTTGCTGTGACTTGAGTATATCCAATCACTGTGATGAGCCCAGAAGTTTTGGCATAGAATACCAAATTTTAACAGACAGACCGCGGACCAAATCCGATGAGCGGCGACTTGAAAACCTCTCCAAGAAATCACCTAAGATACCAGATTATCTTCTCCAGCACGCCAGTAAGCCCTTAAACTAAACTTTATACACAGGGAGGCTTTATATTTACTCAATGCAAACCTTTGTTTTATGTCTGTAATATATGTCTTTTATTCCAATTCTAGTTGTTTGGTTTATTCTTTAACTCTTAACCTGTCTGCCACACTCGTGGTTATCTTCATATTTTGCAAACTTTGAGAACAGTCATTTCTTTATATGCAGACTTTTGGTTTGTCTGCGGAGACAAATGTTTACAATTTGTCTCACTTAGCTGGAATCCTGAGGTAAGGATAGTTATTGCAGTCCCTTGAGCTACGGCCATCTGATTAGTTCTGCTGATATGATAGACAATCTATTTTGATGTCTGACTCCAGTGCTGATCAGAGCAGAAAGGGGGGAAAGAATTTGCCTCTTCGGCATTGCCGCCAAAGTATGCTGGCTTTGATTGGTTGGTTCGACAGAGAGGCTCGTAGACAAGGATGATAACCATACCTCAGAATTCTTTACAGTTTTTCAATTGTTTTTTTACAAAAGCAACCCCAGCCCAAGTATTTCTTGAAACCGTGAGCGAGAAGTGGCATTTTGAGAGAACGTCTTCTCTCGGTGAGTGACTGGTCACAACTGACTAAAATAAATTAATCTCTGTCTCGTGCCTTTCCTTCAGCAATCAGAAGTTGGCGTGCAGGTCAGCATGAGATCAAATGCTGTCACATCATGGTAATTTCCATTTCCTCGTTATTTGGATTTTTTTTAAACAAACTCAATTCAAATTCTATCTACACTACTTACACAATTCATAATACCATCAATTATGTAACATAAGTGACCACACAAGAGAAAGTTTAGTCAGCACCACTAAAGAAGATGAGAAAATCTGCAGAAGCTCATAAAACTGATTACAATTTTAAAGTTAAACAATTAAAAGTTACCAAATTCCCTTAGTGAAGTACCAAAAAGATTACTTAGGATGATGTTTCTCAAATCCTACAACTTTTACTATAAAATAACTTACAAAAAATACAGTGCTGTTATTATTACTGAAACCCTTTTAAAAGCCCTAGTAAAAAAGTAAAGTCATCAGGGTGGCCTTAATGTCGGTATCAGCCATACAGCGAGGACTCTATCCCCTTTTCACTAGCGCTAGACCAAGAGATTATTCTAGCATCTGAGGTGGACCGCCACACCTACCATCAGCTCCTCACTTTACCGCACAGATCCCTGTGCTATTCATACGCTGAGTTGGCGAGGCCGTGTCGAACCAGGAACCTTGCGATTCCTAGCTGAACACTCTACTGGACTGAGCTAACCCAGCCCTAGTAAAGAATGATAATTTCAAGAAAATGAAAACAAAATAGAAACCTCAAAAAAATATATATAAAAAAGGAAAAAAATAACAAAAAAACAAAAAAATAACAACAACAAAAAATGAATAAAAACCAAAAATCTTCAAAAAAACAAAAAAAATGTTAAAAAGGAAAAATTATTTAAAAAGCCAACAAAAAAATAAAAAAACAAAATAACAACAAAAAAGAAAAAAATACCATCCATTCCTCACTTACCGCACAGATCCCTGTGCTATCATATGCTCATTTGGCGAGGCCCGGTATTGAACCAGGAACCTTGCGATTCTAGCTGAACGCTCTACTGACTGAGCTAACCCAACCCTAGTAAAGGATGATAATTTCAAGGTTCAGTTCATGAATTTATTTGAATTTCTCTAAAATGACCACCCAGAGAAAGTTTAGTGAGCACCACCAAAGAAGATGAGTATCTGCTGAAGCTCATAGATCTGATTGAACAAATTCTTCCCAATTGATTTAAAACCCTTGAACCTCAATTGAAACACTTACAACAAATTTAGAGACTACTTATCAACAAAGGATGACCTAATATTTTATAAAGACATAGTCTTTGTACCTGAGTCAATGAGAAACTTATGAGAAGGCACATACAACCACTTAGCTGCTGAACTAACAGATACGTGCTCTAGACACAATATTCTGACCTGAAATAAGATGAGAATTGTCAGAGTGTTACATAATTGTAATCAGTGCAACAAATATTCTGAAAATTAACAAAAAAAAAAAATAGGCAAAAAAAAAAAAAACAAAAAAAAATACAAAATAAAAATAGAAACTGAACCTAAAAAACAAAAAAAATATAAAAAATGAAAAATTAAAAAAACAAAAAACAAAAAAACAAAAAAAAACAAAACAACACAAAAACAAAAAACAAAAAAACAAAAATGTAAAAAGGAAAATTATTTTTAAAAAGCAAACAAAAAAAAAAAAACAAAAATAACAACAAAATAACAAAAATAGAAAATAAAAACATCAAAAAAAACAAAAAGAATATATAAAAGGAAAATTAACAAAAAAGCAAAAACAAAAAAAACCCAAAAAACAAAAACAAAACAAAAAACAAACAAAATAGAAACCAAAACCTCAAAAAACAAAAAAAATATAAAGACACTGATTACAAGATCGATACCAGAATATCCATTCTTTTGTTTGTGTATAGATACACTACATCAAAATGTAGAGTTAACTCCCTTGGAATTTTGGTTGGAACATTTCCAGATCCCAAAGAGGAGGCAGAAGAACTTCAGTAGTAATAAAGATGTAGTCAACTCAATACACGTTTGCAGTTATCCATATATAGGTACCAGGAAATCATCTCTTTCTCTTCAAGTCCAAGTTCCAAACTCAACTCCAGTAAGCCTTATTCACCTTCGTCTTTGAATATAACACATTCCAACATATTGGTCTGGATATTATGACACTGGATGGAAGGATATACTTAGTTTGTGTAGATTTTTTTTATCAAATCAAGGAACAACGTTTAGTTGTATTGTCAAGCTGATAGAAGCATACACAAGACTATGGCATCCCTAAAGAAGTTGAAGTGATGGAGACTGAATTCAACAACCAAAATATGAGAGAACTGATCTATAGATTCAAAAGAATGATTAAAAAATAGAAAGAAAAAAGGAAAAACAATGAAGAAAAGAGGGAAAAACCTTTTTTTTAAAAAATATTATTAAAATAGATCACTAAGTAGGACTTACCTATTCCAATAGTGACCACCCCAAGCATTTAAGAGATTCTTGATTTAAGTGATTAAAATCAGAGTTTTCCTTTTCCTAGACTGGTTGCCTGAAACCAAGGTTAAAGAGTCCAGTCTGCCCTACTATTTACCTATTGCTGGAGGTAATAGTTAGATTTATACCTTTCCCAAGGGTATTAGAACTATGTGAACTGTGGCTTCATCCAGGATTTGATCTCGGGATGACGAGTCAATTTCCTATGACTCTAACCAAGACATCACCATGCTCCCATGAAAGACTGATAGATATTAATAAAATTAGAAGGAAACAATGGAAACAAAAGAATGATAAAAGAGAAAGAAAGATAAAATAAGGATGAAATAAGAATGGAAAGAAAGAAAAGTAAGAAGGAAAGAAGGAAAGAAAGAATGATAAAAATAAAGAAAAATAGAAAGAAATAATGGAAAGAAAAAATGATAAAATAGATGAAATAAGAAAGAAAAAAACAATGAAAGAAAGAATAATAAAAACCAGAAAGAAAGAAAGAAAGAAGTGATAAAATAAAGAAAAATAGAAGAAACAATGGAAAAAGAAAGGAATGATAAAAACAAAAAGGATTTGAACAAGAGAACAATGGAAAGAAAGAACATAAAAAACAGAAAGAAAGAAAGAAAGAAAGAAAGAAACAATGATAAAAAAACAAAAAAAGGATGAACAGAGAACAATGGAAAGAAAGAACAATAAAACAGAAGAAGAGAAAGAAAGAAGAAATAAAGAAATGATAAAAAACAAAAAAAGGATGAACAGAGAACAATGGAAAGAAGAACATAAAACAGAAAGAAAGAAAGAAAGAAAGAAGAAAGAAAGAATGATAAAAACAAAAAAAAGGATGAACAAGAGACAATGGAAAGAAAGAACAATAAAAACAGAAAGAAAGAAAGAAAGAAAGAAGAAAGAAAGAATGATAAAAAACAAAAAAAAGGATTTGAACAAGAGAACATGGAAGAAAAACAATAAAAAACAGAAGAAAGAAGAAAGAAGAAAGAAAGAATGATAAAAAACAAAAAAAGGATGAACAAGAGAACAATGGACAGAAAGAACAATAAAAACAGAAGAAGAAAAAAGAAGAAAAAAGAATGATAAAAAACAAAAAAAAAAGCGATGAACAAGAGAACAATGGAAAGAAAGAACAATAAAAACAGAAAAAGAAGAAAGAAAGAAAGAAAGAATGATAAAAAACAAAAAAAGATGAACAGAGAAACAATGGAAAGAAAGAACAATAAAAACAGAAAGAAAGAAAGAAAGAAAGAAAGAAAGAAAGAAAGAATGATAAAAACAAAAAAAAGGATGAAACAGAGAACAATGAAGAAAGAACAATAAAAACAGAAAGTAAAGAAAGAAAGAAAGAAAGAAACATTGATAAAAAACAAAAAAAAAATGGCGATGACAAGAGACAATGGAGAAGAAAGAACATAAAAAAACAGAAAGAAAGAAAGAAAGAAGAAAGAAGAAAGAATGATAAAAACAAAAAAAGATGAACAAGAGAACTAACGTGAAAGAAAGAACAATTAAAAACAGAAAGAAGAAAGAAAGAAGAAAGAAAGAATGATAAAAACAAAAAAAAAAAGGATGAACAAAGAAACAATATAGAAAGCAAAGAACAAAAAACAGTAAGGAAAATACAGTCAAGAATCTTAAAATAAACAAAATAAATCAGAATCTTTTTTTTTTAGGATGATGGCAGTAAAACAGAAGAAAATTTATTGCGACAAATAAGCATAATTCATGATTTAAATTTCTTTATCTAATCTAAAAATATACCAGAAGAGATTGCAGTTAGAGTAGTCCTTATCAAGGCCTGATCTCTTTTCCGCATATTCTTCCTCCAGTAAGTGAGAGGTGTATATTTTTTTTCCTGTGACAAGAATGACTATAAAAAGCCTGCATGCAGAATCAACAATTTCAGCTTGGAAATAAAAAGTAAAGAAACATGCATATGACTCAAAGATGTAAGATTTTGGCAAAACTGTCAAGTTGGAATATGTAGCAATTGGAAGCTAAATATCATCACCAATATTTGGCAGCTTTTCTATAACCACACATGAAATCTACTGAATACTACACACTCTTCAGAAATGTTCATAAGATACTATACTAATATATATTATTTTATATATATATATTATATATATATATATGTGTGAAGAAAAGGAAGTGGATCGACGGTATGTAGTATATTTAGAAATTGCAAAAAACCACAGGTTTAAATAAGTTGAGTGGTAAGTTTATTGGCCAACGCTGCAGTTTTTGATCTATTAATTAGATCACTCAGGGGCATTGTTGTATATGGAGGTGAAAAAAAATTTTATCACAATAACGAGAAAGCAAGTGATAGTTCCTTGTTTATCAGTCGGAACAAGAAATATTTTTTAAATTTTTATCACCTTCCATATACCAACAAATACCTGAAGATGATCTAATTAATAGATTGAAACACTGCCAGCATCGGCCAATAAACTGTACCAATCAAACTTATTTATACTGTGGTGATTTTTCAATTTTCTTAATATACTACATATAATATATATATATATATATATAATATATATATATATATAGTGATAGGATACAAATAAATGTGCATAAAAAATACTTGATGCTAAAATTTTATATATATAGCTTTCAAGGAACTTCTTTGAAAGTTAAATATTGCTCTATATATAATTGATTTATTGATTATATACATTGAGCTCTTTTAGGGATTTATAAGATCTTGTATGAATATATATTTTATTATTAAATAAACAAATGAAATGAAATAATAATAATAATAATAATAATAATAATAATAATAATTTGTTTAATAATAAAAATTTGTTTATTTAATAATAATAATAGTTTGAATCGTGTACACAGATAAACTGACCGAAACACATGTGTAAGTGATATTGATTAAATTCACCTTTTTATTATCCATTCTGTACTTTCTTTTCTTTATTCATTCTTCCTCATATCGTCGGATCAATTCCCAATTCCATTTTATATATATATATAATATATATATATATATATATAATAAAATATGAATTCATAGATTTTTATAAGAAATAAATATACTTTATTTAAACCTGGATCCAATCACCTTGGTTTTATTTTAAATCCCTCTGACAATTTTATTTGTTCTAAATGAACAATTATTTTGTTTGCATGGAAATATAAGTCAATGATGTCAATGACACATAGAAAGCATGAACTGCTATAGACAGATTATCAATCATTTGGGGAAATCTAAATCTACCTGATAAGATAAAACAGAATCTCCAACCATAGCGTGTAGAATGAATATTATGCTCACCTTCACAAAAGACTGTGACTAGCATCAGTCACCAGACCAAAAAAAAACAAAAAACAGAGCATAACCAATTAAGATAAAACAGGAATTCTCCCAAGCCATAGCTGTAGAATGAATATTATGCTCACCTCACAAAAAGACTGTGACTAGCATCAGTCACCAGACAAAAAAAAAAAACAAAAAAAAAAAAAACAGAGCATAACCAATTAAGATAAAACTGGAATTCTTCCAAGACATGACTAGAATTACTTATACTCACCTGCACAGGAAGGCTGTGACAATCACCAGATAAAAAAAAGACAGAGCGTAACCGGATTTAAGATAAAATGGAAAGATCACAGTCAGTGTTCAGTATATATGGATAAAAATGTCCACACTAAAACCTCCTGCTAATGAGTATCTGGAAGATAGACTTGGCCATGCTACACAGTTGAATAGCCCAACCTGCTATTTAAACCATCTACCAAGTCTGGATTCTCAGAAACAGATTCAACTTGCAAGCACAGCTGAATACTTGGTCACTCAAAACAAATATCTACAATAGCCATATAAGTACTACTGTACGGCTGCACTACTTATATTTAACAAAGATCTTAGAGAAAAAGCAAATGGGAGCTACACAAGGATGCTGTTTGCCTGTCTTTAACAAATCTTGAAAACAGTACACACACAAGAAACAGTTGAACAGCTACTGCTCCTATCATGCAAACCATGTGAGTGAAAATGAACAGACATGATAAACACTTCTATTCTACATTTAGTGGTCTCAAGATTAACTCTACAAGAACTCTTTCTTTAGGACATTCATCCTAACTGTTTTGTATATATACTTTATGTTACATGTGCTCAGACAATAAAGTCTGTATTTTTTATGTACATCTTTTTTGGATTTAGCTACAATATATATTCACTACGTTTTGGAGGTTTCTCTGAAGCCTCCTAACGTATTATAAGAAGCAGTTTTGGCCATTGAAGCTAAAACTACATTATTAAGTTTACTACAACAGAAAACACCCTCAGGGCGTCGTAAAAAATAATTTGAAAGACATTGCCTGAGAAGGTGGAGTTAAAAATTCAATGTAAGAAGGTTTGTATCATAAGTAAGCAAAATCCTCATATTTATTAAAGGAGTAAAAAAAAAATTAAACAATTTGAAATGAAACTGAGCCCCGCCCTCTCAAATAAAATGTTGCATGCATGTAATAATCAAATAATTATTTGAATATTTCTACATCAAATTTACACAAAATCGTAGGTATTATTTATTTGTAAACTTTTAGTTAACTTCTGACTGTAAAAAAAAAAAAAGACGAGAGTAAAAACAATTTTTAAAATTGCTACTCAAATGTTGGGTGCATATAGCATAAGAAGATTGTGACGTAAGCTGTGAGTAGAGCAATGCGGTAGTTTTTGTTACAGACAGAAATACAGACATTATTAATAGATAAAGTCTGTATTTTGTTATGTACCTCCTTGTTGGATTTTACATATATATTTGCCTATATGGAGGCACGGTGGTCTAATGGTTAGAGTCATAGGAAATGGACTGTCAACCTGAGGTCAATTCGTTGAACGAAGCTGGATTCACCATAGCGCTAATACCCTTTGGAAAGGTATGAATCCAATTCCCTCCAGCTATGGTAAAGAGCAGGGTAGACTGGGCTCTTAACCATGGCTAGGTAACCAGTCTAGGAGAAGGAAAACTCTGAATTCAAACCTGTTAAACTCTGCTTAAGAGTTGACCTGTGTCGCATCCTGCTCATGTGGAGCGGGTTGTAAAAAATATATATATATTCACCTACGTTTGGAGGTTGCTCTGAAGCTTTTTAATGTATATAAGAAGTTGGTCTGAAGATCGCATTGTGACAATCTGGTTAACCAATAGATATTGGGCAATGTCCAGATTGTACTAAATCATTTAAAAACAGTAAGTAAACCCTCCAGCTCTGCATCCAAGAGGCAATATATATAACATTTGCTCAAACCAGTTTGGCTATTGAAGCAAAAACTACATTTATTTTTTATAGTGGCATTGTTTTGCTGAAAGATAGATAAAACCAAGAGAAAGGTTAGAAAGGTTACTACAGTTTTCTTTGGTCACAGATGATTGAATTGCAGATTTGTTGTTTACAACTTGTTAGGTCATTCACAGAGAAAGACATTAAGTTGTATGTATGCATTTACTGTTGGGAATTTAATAACTTAATCCCACAGAAAAAAAAGAAAGACATACCTTTTTGTCTTTAACAAGCGCAGTTATTCATTAAGACATATTCCAATTGAGATACCTTCCATTGTATTAACGAGGCAACACATTACGACTGCTTTTCATAACACGAGGTGTTTTATTTATTTAAAACAATGACTGAAGTTAATAGGTCAAAGGCAAGTAACTCATCCGTACAATAAATGATTAGGGCAGATAACTTCTGACCCTTTATTATTAGAGTCTGTTAGTGTTAATTGTACTGACTAAAGTGAATTTCCAACATTTACCCAACCCTGGAGCATGTAAGTGTAATGGTTATCATGTAGGAAATGAACTCAGCAACCTGAGTTCAAATCCTGGACAAGGTGTTACATTTTCACATAGTGCTAAAAACACTTGGGAAAGGTATGAATCCAACTATTCTCTCTCCAGGTATGAGTAAATAGTAGGGTTGATTGGGCTCTTTAACCTTGGTGGAGAAACTGGTGTATGATGCAAAACTGTATTTAGTGGTGAGGTTCCAGTTCTGGAGTTCTGTAGAGTATGGAGTACCCCTTCATTGCCATTACTCCAATGTTTTATGGAAGCTGGGCTAATTGTGGATGATTTGATAAGCAGAACCATGAATAATATGCAGAGAACAAGCTTATCATCTCTTGAGCTTGTTAAATCTTTTTATCAGTGGGGGATGTTGAGGGTTGTCCATCTCCCTCTTCACTGTCCAGTCACTTGTAAACTTCTCTAACTACTTCATTACACTTCTACGCAGTAGTGCACTGCCCCCATATTGCAGCCCAAAAGACTGATAAATTTTAGCCCCTGACACTCCTTCCAACCATAGAAATCGGACCACAGCTCCTTTGTTCTGTTGATCCACAGCTCTTACCATCTCTTGAGCTTGCTAAAACTTTTCATCAGTGGGATGTTGAGGGTTTTCCAGCTCTCTTCACTTGTTCGGTCACTTGTAAACTTCTCTATCCACTATATACATTTCTATGCAGTAGTGCATTGTCCCCTATATTGTCTAAAAGTTCTCGGATAAATTTCAGCCTCTGACACTCCTTCCAACCATACTGCTAGTTGATCGGCCATGTTTTATTTGTAGACTAATTGCCTGATAATCTTGTGTTCTTATTTCATCAAATCAAGGTGTCAAGTACAAAATTTGTTGCACAAAAAATATTTTTCATAATGCCCACTCTGGAATTGTCCTGCCTGCAAATGACTGAACCATTCTCTATGATAAGCATTAAACTTTGCACGATAAGTAACACCCAGGGTGTAACAGTTTTTTTTTGGATATTGAAGCAAGCAAAATTTCACCAGTGGAATGAGTACTGGCATGTCAGGAATACTCCATATCAAAATGAGGCTTACAGTAATATTCCAATGTTCTGTTTATATGGAGGTTGTCTGCAATTACGTAATCAGCTAAAGAAAGATGGCTTTTGATTTTGAATCTTTATTTCAGTAATATTATAAAAAATTGTCAGAATACTCCATATCAAAATGAGGCTTACAGAATTAATTCCAATGTTCTGTTTATATGGAGGTTGTCTGAAATATACTGTAATCAGCTAAAAGAAAGATGGCTTTGTATTTTGAATCTTTTACTTTCTAGTAATATTATAAAAAAATTGTCAGAATACTCCATATCAAATGAGGCTTACAGAAATTAATTCAATGTTCTGTTTTATATGAGGTTGTCTGAATATTACTGTAATCAGCTAAAGAAAGATGGCTTTTTGTATTTTGGAATCTTTTATTCTAGTAATATCTATAAAAAAATTGTCAGAATACTCCATATCAAAATGAGCTACAGAAATTAATTCCAATGTTCTGTTTTATATGGAGTTGTCTGAAATATACTGTAATCAGCTAAAGAAAGATGGCCTTTTTGTATTTTGAATCTTTTATTTCTAGTAATATTATTAAAAAAATTGTCAGAATACTCCATATCAAAATGAGGGCTTACAGAAATTAATTCCAATTTCTGTTATATGGAGGTTGTCTGAAATATACTGTAATCAGCTAAAGAAAGATGGCTTTGTATTTGAATCTTTTTATTCTAGTAATATTATAAAAAAATTGTCAGAATACTCCATATCAAAATGAGGCTTACAGAAATTAAATTCCAATGTTCTGTTTTATGGAGGTTGTCTCTAAATATAACTGAATCAGCTAAAGAAAGATGGCTTTTTGTATTTAATCTTTTTATTTCTAGTAATATTATAAAAAAATTGTCAGGGAATACTCCATATCAAAATTGAGGCTTCAAGAAATTAATTCCAATGTTCTGTTTATATGGAGGTTTCTGAAATATACTGTAATCAGCTAAAGAAAGATGGCTTTTTGTATTTTGAATCTTTTATTTCTAGTAATATTATAAAAAATTGTCAGAATACTCCATATCAAAATTGAGCTTACAGCAAATTAATTTCCAATGTCGTTTATTATTGGAGGTTGTCTGAAATATACTGTAATCAGCTAAAGAAAGATGGCTTTTATTTGAATCTTTTACTCTAGTAATATAATAAAAAATTGTCAGAATACTCCATATCAAAATGAGCTTACAGAAATTAATTCCAATGTTCTGTTTATATGGAGTTGTCTGAAATATACTGTAATCAGCAAAGAAAGATGCTTTTGTATGAGCATCTTTTAGTTTCTAGTAATATACTAGAAGTAAAAGATTCAAAATACAAAAAGCCATCTTTCTTTAGCTGATTACAGTTATATTTCAGACAACCTCCATATAAAACAGAACATTGGAATTAATTTCTGTAAGCCTCATTTTGATATGGAGTATTCTGACAATTTTTTTATAATATTACTAGAAATAAAAGATGCTCAATACAAAAAAGCCATCTTTCTTTAGGCTGATTACAGTATATTTCAGACAACCTCCATATAAACAGAACATTGGAATTAATTTCTGTAAGCCTCATTTGATATGGAGTATTCTGACAATTTTTTTATAATATTACTAGAAGTTAAAGATTCAAAATACAAAAAGCCATCTTTCTTTAGCTGATTACAGTATATTTCAGACAACCTCCATATAAAACAGAACATTGGAATTAATTTCTGTAAGCCTCATTTTGATATGGAGTATTCTGACAATTTTTTTATAATATTATAGAAATAAAAGATTCAAATACAAAAAGCCATCTTTCTTTAGCTGATTACAGTATATTTCAGACAACCTCCATATAAAACAGAACATTGGAATTAATTTCTGTAAGCCTCATTTTGATATGGAGTATTCTGACAATTTTTTTTATAATATTACTAGAAATAAAAGATTCAAATACAAAAAGCCATCTTTCTTTAGCTGATTACAGTATATTTCAGACAACCTCCATATAAAACAGAACATTGGAATTAATTTCTGTAAGCCTCATTTGATATGGAGTATTCTGACAATTTTTTTATAATATTACTAGAAATAAAAGATTCAAAATACAAAAAGCCATCTTTCTTTAGCTGATTACAGTATATTTCAGACAACCTCCATATAAAACAGAACATTGGAATTAATTTCTGTAAGCCTCATTTTGATATGGAGTATTCTGACAATTTTTTATAATATTACTAGAAAAAAGATTCAAAATACAAAAAGCCATCTTCTTTAGCTGATTACAGTTATTTCAGACAACCTCCATATAAAAACAGAACATTGGAATTAATTCTGTAAGCCTCATTTTGATATGGAGTATTCTGACAATTTTTTTATAATATTACTAGAAGTAAAAGATTCAAAATACAAAAAGCCATCTTTCTTTAGCTGATTACAGTATATTTCAGACAACCTCCATATAAAACAGAACATTGGAATTAATTTTCTGTAAGCCTCATTTTGATATGGAGTATTCTGACAATTTTTTTATAATATTACTAGAAGTAAAAGATTCAAAATACAAAAAGCCATCTTTCTTTAGCTGATTACAGTATATTTCAGACAACCTCCATATAAAACAGAACATTGGAATTAATTTCTGTAAGCCTCATTTTGATATGGAGTATTCTGACAATTTTTTATAATATTACTAGAAATAAAAGATTCAAAATACAAAAAGCCATCTTTCTTTAGCTGATTACAGTATATTGCAGACAACCTCCATATAAAACAGAACATTGGAATTAATTACTGTAAGCCTCATTTTGATATGGAGTATTCTGACATGCGCAGTACTCATCTCCACTGGTGAAATTTTGCTTGGCTCAATATCCAAAAAAAAACTGTTACACCCTGGGTGTTACTTATCGTGCAAAGTTTAATGCTTAATCATAAAAGAGAATGTTCAGTCATTAGCAGCAGGACAATCCCAGAGTGCATTATAGAAAATATTTTTTGTGCAAACAAATTTTGTACTTGACACCTTGATTTGATGAAAATAAGAACACAGATTATCAGGCAATTAGTCATACAAATAAAAACATGGCCGATCAACTAGCAGTATGGTTGGAAGGAGTGTCAGAGCTAAATTTATCCGAGACTTTTAGCACAATATAGGGACAATGCACTACTGCATAGAAATGTATATAAGTGGATAGAGAAGTTTACAAGTGACCGAACAAGTGAAGAGGGAGCTGGAAAACCCTCAACATCCCCCACTGATGAAAAGTTTTAGCAAGCTCAAGAGATGGTAAGAGCTGTGATCAAAAAAGAACAAAGAGCTGTGGTCCGATTTCTATGGTTGGAAGGAGTGTCAGGGGCTGAAAATTTATCAGTCTTTTGCTGCAATATGGGGGCAGTGCACTACTGCGTAGAAGTGTATATGAGTAGATAGAGAAGTTTACAAGTGACTGGACAAGTGAAGAGGGAGATGGACAACCCTCAACATCCCCCACTGATAAAAAGATTTAACAAGCTCAAGAGATGATAAGCTTGTTCTCTGCATATTATTCATGGTTTCTGCTTATCAAATCATCCAAATTAGCCCAGCTTCCATAAAACATTGGAGTAATGGCAATGAAGGGGTACTCCATACTCTACAGAACTCCAGAACTGGAACCTCACCACTAAATACAGTTTTGCATCATACACCAGTTTCTCCACCAAGGTTAAAGAGCCCAATCAACCCTACTATTTACTCATACCTGGAGAGAGAATAGTTGGATTCATACCTTTCCCAAGTGTTTTAGCACTATGTGAAATGTAAACAGCCTTGTCCAGGATTTGAACTCAGGTTGCTGAGTTCATTTCCTACAATGATAACCATTACACTACATGCCTCCAGGGTTGGGTAAATGTTGAAATTCACTTTAGTCAGTACAAATTAACACTAACAGACTCTAATAATAATAAGGGTCAGAAGTTATCTGCCCTTAATCCATTTATTGTACGGATGAGTTACTTGCCCTTTGACCTATTAACTTCAGTCATTGTTTTTAAATAAATAAAACACCTCGTGTTATGAAAAGCAGTCGTAATGTGTTGCCTCGTTAATACAAATGGAAGGTATCTCAATTGGAATATGTCTTAATGAATAACTGCGCTTGTTAAAGACAAAAAGGTATGTCTCTTTTTTTCTGTGGGATTAAGTTATTAAATTCCCAACAGTAAATGCATACATACAAACTTAATGTCTTTCTCTGTGAATGACCTAACAAGTTGTAAACAACAAATCTGCAATTCAATCATCTGTGACCAAAAGAAAAAACTTAGTAACCTTTCTAACTTCTCTTGGTTTTATCTATCTTTCAGCAAAACAATGCCACTATAAAAATAAATGTAGTTTTTGCTTCAATAGCCAAAACTGGTTTGAGCAATGTTATATTATTGCCTCTTGGATGCAGAGCTGGAGGGTTTACTTACTGTTTTAAATGATTTAGTACAATCTGGACATTGCCCAATATCTATTGGTTAACCCAGATTGTCACCAATGCGATCTTCAGACCAAGACTTCTTATAATACATTAAGAAGCTTCAGAGCAACCTCCAAACGTAGGTGAATATATATATATTTACCAACCCCTCCACATGAGCAGGATGCGACACAAGGTCAACTTCTTAAGCAGAGTTTAACAGGTTTGAATTCAGAGTTTTCCTTCTCCTAGACTGGTTACCTAGCCATGGTTAAAGAGCCCAGTCTACCCTGCTCTTTCCATAGCTGGAGGGAGTATTGGATTCATACCTTTCCCAAAGGGTATTAGCGCTATGTGAAATACCAACAGCTTTCGTTCAAGAATTGACCTCAGGTTGACAAGTCCATTTCCTATGACTCTAACCATTAGACCACCGTGCCTCCATATAGGCAAATATATATGTAAAATCCAACAAGGAGGTACATAACAAAATACAGACTTATCTATTTAATAATGTCTGTATTTCTGTCTGTAACAAAAACTACCGCATTGCTCTACATCACAGCTTACGTCACAATCTTCTTATGCTATATGCACCCAACATTGAGTAAGCAATTTTAAAAATTGTTTTTTACTCTCGTTCTTTTTTTTTTTACAGTAACAAGAAGTTAACTAAAAAGTTTACAAATAAATAAATACCTACGATTTTGTGTAAAATGATGTAGAAAATATTTCAAAATAATTATTTGATTATTACATGCATGCAACATTTTATTTGAGAGGGACGGGGCTCAGTTTTCATTTCAAATTGTTTAATTTTTTTTTTACTCCTTTAATAAATATGAGGATTTTTGCTTACTTATGATACAAACCTTCTTACATTGAATTTTTAACTCCCACCTTCTCAGGCAATGTCTTTCAAAAATTATTTTTTACGACGCCCTGAGGGTGTTTTCTGTTGCTAGTAAACTTAATAAATGTAGTTTTAGCTTCAATGGCCAAAACTGCTTCTTATAATACGTTAGGAGGCTTCAGAGAAACCTCCAAACGTAGGTGAATATATATGTAGCTAAATCCAAAAAAGATGTACATAACAAAATACAGACTTTATTGTCTGAGCACATGTAACATAAAGTATATATACAAAACAGTTAGGATGAATGTCCTAAAGAAAGAGTTCTTGTAGAGTTAATCTTGAGACCACTAAATGTAGAATAGAAGTGTTTATCATGTCTTGTTCATTTCACTCACATGGTTTGCATGATAGGGAGCAAGTAGCTGTTCAACTGTTTTCTTGTGGTGTACTGTTTTCAAGATTTGTTAAAGACAGCAAACAGCATCCTTGTGTAGCTCCCATCTTGCTTTTTCTCTAAGATCTTTGTTAAAATATAAGTAGTGCAGCCGTACAGTAGTACTTATATGGCTATTGTAGATATTTGTTTTGAGTGACCAGTATTCAGCTGTGCTGCAAGTTGAATCTGTTTCTGAGAATCCAGACTTGGTAGATGGTTTAAATAGCAGGTTGGGCTATTCAACTGTGTAGCATGGCCAAGTCTATTTCCAGGATACTCATTAGCAGGAGGTTTTAGTGTGGACATTTTATCCATATATACTGAACACCTGACTGTGATCTTCCATTTATCTTAATCGGTTACGCTCTGTCCTTTTTTTATCTGGTGATTGTCACAGCCTTCCTGTGCAGGTGAGTATAATGTTAATTCTAGTCATGTCTTGGAAGAATTCCAGTTTTATCTTAATGGTTATGCTCGTTTTTTTTTTTTTTTTGTCTGGTGACTGGATGCTAGTCACAGTCTTTTTGTGAAGGTGAGCATAATATTCATTCTACAGCTATGGCTTGGGAGAATTCCTGTTTTATCTTAATTGGTTATGCTCTTTTTTTTTTTTTTTGTCTGGTGACTGGATGCTAGTCACAGTCTTTTGTGAAGGTGAGCATAATATTCATTCTACAGCTATGGCTTGGGAGAATTCCTGTTTTATCTTATCAGGTAGATTAGATTCCCAAATGATTTGATAATCTGTCTATAGCAGTTCATGCCTTTCCTATGTGTACATTGACATCATTGACTTATATTTCCATTGACAAACAAATAATTGTTCATTTAGAACAAATAAAATTGTCAGAGGGATTTAAAATAAAACCAAGGTGATTGGAATCCAGGTTTAAATAAAGTAAGTATTTATTTCTTATAAAAATCTATGAATTCATAATTTAATATATATATATATATATATATATATATATATATTATAAAAATGGAATTGGAATTGATCCGACGATATGAGGAAGAATGATAAAGAAAAGAAAGTACAGAATGGATAATAAAAGGTGAATTTAATCAATATCACTTACACATGTGTTTCGGTCAGTTTATTCTGTGTACACGATTCAAAACTATATTATTATTAAATAATAACAAATTTTTAATTATTATATTATTATTATTATATTATATTATATTATTTCATTTCATTTGTTATTTAATAATAAACATATATATTCATACAAGATTCTTTATAAATCCCTAAAAGAGCTCAATGTATAATAATCAATAAATCAATTATATATAGAGCAATATTTAACTTTCAAAGAAGTTCCTTTGAAAGCTATATATATATATATATAGCATCAAGTACTTTTTATGCACATTTATTTGTATCCTATCATCTTATAATATATAATATATATAATATAATATATATATATATATGTAGTATATTAAGAAAATTGAAAACACACAGGTATAAATAAGTTGATTGGTAAGTTTATTGGCCGATGCTGCAGTGTTTCAATCTATTAATTAGATCATCTTCAGGTCATTTGTTGGTATATGGAAGGTGATAAAAAAATTTTAAAAAATTATTTCTGTTCCAGACTGATAAACAAGGACTATCACTTGCTTTTCTCGTTATTCTGTGATAAAATTTTTTTATCACCTTCCATATACCAACAAATGCCCTGAAGATGATCTAATTAATAGATCAAAACACTGCAGCGTTGGCCAATAAACTTACCACTCAACTTATTTAAACCTGTGTTTTTTCAATTTTCTTAATATACTACATACCGTCGGATTCACTTCCTTTTCTTCACACATATATATATATATATATATATAATATATTAATATTATATATATAAAATTATCTCTGCAAAGGGCATTCCTTCATGAACATTTTCTGAAGAGTGTTGTAGTATTCAGTAGATTTCATGTGTGGTTATAGAAAGCTGCCAAATATTTGAAGTGATGATATTTAGCTTCAATTGCTACCATATTCCAACTTGACAGTTTTGCCAAAATCTTACCATCTTTGAGTCATACTGCATGTTTCTTTACCTTTTTATTTAATCCAACTGAATTGTTGATTCTGCATGCAGGCTTTTTATAGTCATTCTTGTCACAGGAAAAAAAAATATAACACCTCTCACTTGACTGGAGAATATGCGGAAAGAGGATCAGGCCTTGATAGGACTACTCTACTGCAAATCTCTTCTGGGTATATTTTAGATTTAGATAAAGAAAATTTAATCATGACTTATGCTTTTTGTCGCAATAAATTTCTTCTGTTTTACTGCATCATCCATAAAAAAAAAAAAAAAGATTCTGAATTATTTGTATTATTTTAAGATTCTTGAATGTATTTCCTTACTGTTTGTTCTTCTTTCTATTGTTCTCTTGTTCACCTTTTTTTTTGTTTTTATCATTCTTTCTTTCTTTCTTTCTTTCTTTCTTTGTTTATTGTTCTTTCTTTCCTCTGTTCATCCTTTTTTTTGTTTTTTTTTATTCTTCTTTCTTTCTTTCTTTCTTTCTTTCTTTCTGTTTTATTGTTCTTTTTTCCATGTTCTCTTGTTCATCCTTTTTTTTTTTTTTTATCATTGTTTTCTTTCTTTTCTTCTTCTTTCTTTCTTTTTATGTTCTTTCTTTCCATTTTTTCTCTTGTTCATCCTTTTGTTTATCATTCTTTCTTTCTTTCTCTTCTTTCTTTCTTTCTTTCTTCTGTTTTATTGTTCTTTCTTTCCATTGTTCTCTTGTTCATCTTTTTTTTGTTTTTTATCATTCTTTTTCTTTTTTTCTTTCTTTCTTTTTTATTGTTCTTTCTTCATTGTTCTCTTGTTCATCCTTTTTTTTGTTTTTTATCATTCTTTTCTTTCTTTCTTTCTTCTTTCTTTCTGTTTTTATTGTTCTTTCTTCCATTGTTCTCTTGTTCATCCTTTTTGTTTTTTTATCATTCTTCTTTCTTTCTTCTTTCTTTCTTTCTGTTTTTTATTGTTCTTTCTTTTCCATTGTTCTCTTGTTCATCCTTTTTTTTGTTTTTTATCATTCTTTCTTTCTTCTTTCTTTCTTTCTTTCTTTTCTGTTTTTATTGTTCTTCTTTCCATTGTTCTCTTGTTCATCCTTTTTTTTGTTTTTATCATTCTTTCTTTCTTCTTTTTCTTTCTTTCCTTTCTTTCTTTTCTTTCTGTTCCATTGTCTCTTGTTCATCCTTTTTTTTTTTGTTTTTATCATTCTCTTTCTTATTTCTTTCTTTCTTTCTTTCTTTCTGTTTATGTTCTTTCTTTCCATTTCTCGTCATCTTTTTTTTTGTTTTTATCATTGGTTTCTTTTCTTTCTTTCTTTCTTTCTGTTTTATTGTTCTTTCTTTCCATTGTTCTCTTGTTATCCTTTTTTTGTTTTTTTTATCATCTTTCTTTCTTCCATGTTTCTTCTATTTTTCTTATTTTTATCACTTCTTTCTTTCTTTCTTCTTTTTATTATTTTCTTTCCATTGTTTTTCTTTCTTATTTCATCTATTATCATTTTTCTTTCCATTATTTCTTTCTATTTCTTTATTTTTATCATTCTTTCTTTCCTCTTTCTTCTTACTTCTTTTTCCATTTCTTATTTCATCCTTATTTTATCTTTCTTTCTCTTTATCATTCTTTTGTTCATTTTTCCTTTCTAATTTTAAATATCTATCAGTCTTTCATGGGAGCATGGTGATGTCTTGGTTAGAGTCATAGGAAATTGACTCGTCATCCCGAGATCAAATCCTGGATGAAGCCACAGTTCACATAGTTCTAATACCCTTGGGAAAGGTATAAATCTAACTATTACCTCCAGCAATAGGTAAATAGTAGGGCAGACTGGACTCTTTAACCTTGGTTAGGCAACCAGTCTAGGAAAAGGAAAACTCTGAATTTAAATCACTTAAATCAAGAAATCTCTTAAATGCTTGGGGTGGTCACTATTGGAATAGGCTAAGTCCTACTTAGTGATCTATTTTAATAATATTTTTAAAAAAAAAAGAAAGGTTTTTCCCTCTTTTCTTCAATTGTTCTTCCTTTTTTCTTTCTATTTTTAATCATTCTTTTGAATCTATAGATCAGTTCTCTCATATTTTGGTTGTTGAATTCAGGTCTCCATCACTTACAACTTCTTTAGGGATGCCATATCTTGTGTAGTGCTTCTTCATCAGCTTGACAATACAACTAAACGTTGTTCCTTGGATTTGATAAAAAATAATCCACACAAACTAAGTATATCCTTCCATCCAGTGTCATAATATCCAGACCAATATGTTGGAATGTGTTATATTCAAAGACGAAGGTGAAATAAGGCTTACTGGAGTTGAGTTGGAACTTGGACTTGTAAGAGAAAGAGATGATTTCCTGGTACCTATATATGGATAACTGCAACACGTGTATTGAGTTGACTACATCTTTATTACTACTGAAGTTCTTCCTGCCTCCTCTTTGGGATTGGAAATGTTCCCAACCAAAATTCCAAGGGAGTTAACTCTACATTGATGTAGTGTATCTATACACAATACAACAGAATGGATATTCTGGTATCGATCTTGTAATCAGTGTCTTTATATTTTTTTGTTTTTTGAGGTTTTTGGTTTCTATTTTGTTTGTTTTTTTTTTTTTGTTTTTGTTTGGGGTTTTTTTTTTTGTTTTTGCTTTTTTGTTAATTTTTCCTTTTATATATTCTTTTTGTTTTTGATGTTTAAAAAACATCTATTTTCTATTTTTTTGTTTTTTTGTTGTTATTTTTGTTTTTTCTTTTTTGTTTGCTTTTTTAAAAATAATTTTTCCTTTTTACATTTTTTGTTTTTTTTTTTTTTGTTTTGTTGTTTGTTTTTTTTTTGTTTTTTGTTTTTTTTTAATTTTCATTTTTTATATTTTTTGTTTTTGAGGTTTCAGTTTCTATTTATTTTGTATTTTTTTTGTTATTTTTTTTTTTGCCTATTTTTTTTTTTTTTTTTGTTAATTTTCAGAATATTTGTTGCACTGATTACAATTCATGTAACACTCTGACAATTCTCATCTTATTTCAGGTCAGAATATTGTGTCTAGAGCACGTATCATGTTACTATCAGCAGCTAAGTGGCTTGTATGTGCCTTCTTCATAAAGTTTCTCATTGACTCAGGTACAAAGACTATGTCTTTATAAAATATTAGGTCATCCTTTGTTGATAAGTAGTCTCTAAATTTGTTGTAAGTGTTTCAATTGAGGTTCAAGGGTTTTAAATCACATTGGGAAGATTTGTTCAATCAGATCTATGAGCTTCAGCAGATACTCATCTTCTTTGGTGGTGCTCACTAAACTTTCTCTGGTGTGGTCATTTATAGCAAGAAATTCAAATAAATTCATGGAACTGAACCTTGAAATTATCATCCTTTACTAGGGTTGGGTTAGCTCAGTCAGTAGAGCGTTCAGCTAGGAATCGCAAGGTTCCTGGTTCAATACCGGCCTCGCCAAATGAGCATATGAATAGCACAGGGATCTGTGCGGTAAAGTGAGGAATGGATGGTATTTTTTTCTTTTTTGTTGTTATTTTTTGTTTTTTATTTTTTTGTTTGCTTTTTTTAAATAATTTTTCCTTTTTTACATTTTTTTTGTTTTTTTGAGATTTTTGGTTTTTATTCATTTTTTGTTGTTGTTATTTTTTTGTTTTTTTGTTAATTTTTCCTTTTTTATATATATTTTTTTTGAGGTTTCTATTTTGTTTTCTTTTCTTGAAATTATCATTCTTTACTAGGGCTGGGTTAGCTCAGTCAGTAGAGTGTTCAGCTAGGAATCGCAAGGTTCCTGGTTCGACACCGGCCCTCGCCAACTCAGCGTATGAATAGCACAGGGATCTGTGCGGTAAAGTGAGGAGCTGATGGTAGGTGTGGCGCTCCACCTCAGATGCTAGAATAATCTCCTTGGTCTAGCGCTAGTGAAAAGGGGATAGAGTCCCTCGCTGTATGGCTGATACCGACATTAGGCCACCCTGATGACTTTACTTTTTTACTAGGGCTTTTAAAAGGGTTTCAGTAATAATAACAGCAATGTATTTTTTGTAAGTTATTTTATAGTAAAAGTTTAGGATTGAGAACATCATCCTAAGTAATCTTTTTGGTACTTCACTAAGGGAATTGTAACTTTTAATTGTTTAACTTTAAAATTGTAATCAGTTTTATGAGCTTCTGCAGATTCTCATCTTCTTTAGTGGTGCTGACTAAACTTTCTCTTGTGTGGTCACTTATGTTACATAATTGATGGGTACCTTATGAATTGTGTAAGTAGTGTAGATAGAATTTGAATTGAGTTTGTTAAAAAAATCCAAATAACGAGGAAATGGAAAATTACCATGATTGACAGCATTTGATCTCATGCTGACCTGCACGCCAACTTCTGATTGGCTGAAGGAAGGCACGAGACAGAGATTAATTTTATTTTAGTCAGTTGTGACCAGTCACTCACCGAGAGAAGACGTTCTCTCAAAATGCCACTTCTCGCCTCACGGTTTCAAGAATACTTGGGCTGGGGTTGTTTTGATAAAAAAACATTGAAAAACTGTAAAGAATTCTGAGGTATGGGTTATCATCCTTGTCTACGAGCCTCTCTGTCGAACCAACCAATCACAAGCCAGCATACTTTGGCGGCAATGCCGAAGAGGCAAATTCTTTCCCCCCTCTTTCTGATTGATCAGCACTGGAGTCAGACATCAAAATAGATTGTCTATCATATCCAGCAGAACTATCAGATGGCCGTAGCTAAGGGACTGCAATAACTATCCTTACCTCAGGATTTCAGCTAAGTGGACAAATTGTAAACATTTCTCCGCAGACAAACCAAAAAGTCTGCAAAATATAAAGAAATGACTGTTCTCAAAGTTTGCAAAATATGAAGATAACCACGAGTGTGGCAGACAGGTTAAGAGTTAAAGAATAAACCAAACAACTAGAATTGGAATAAAAGACATATATTACAGACATAAAACAATAGGGTTTGCATTGAGTAACAATATAAAGTCCTCCCTGTGTATAAAGTTTAGTTTAAGGGACTTACTGGCGTGCTGGAGAAGATAATCTGGTATCTTAGGGTGATTTCTTGGAGAGGTTTTCAAGTCGCCGCCTCATCGGATTTGGTCCGCGGTCTGTCTGTTAAATTTTGGTATTCTATGCCAAAACTTCTGGGCTCATCACGTGATTGGTATATCCAATCACAGCAAACCTCTCCCTCACTCAACTCCACACACAGGAATTACCATTTTACTGACCCAACAGTTGCAGTATTTTGACCACCTTTTGAGACAACAATACTCAGAAACCCCACTTAGCTAAAATTGTGGAAGTAGCTGTTGTTTAAACTGATTTTTCATAGGTGTGTGCTAGTAAGTAGAAACATGAATTTGCAGTTCTCTCACTAATTGGATAATATCAATTTTCAAGACATCCTTTGTAGCATCTGCGGACCCCTGCTGTTAATGTTGGAAACCCCTGTGGTCCCTGGACCACAGTTTGAAAACCACAGAGGTAGTAACTTTGACATCTAGTTGTTACAACGTATATATATATATATATACGTATATATATATCAGCCTGGGCAGATATCACTTCTCCTAATCTACCTTCCAAAAATCTCTCACATGCTGGTTCCAAACACCACACCCTGGTAAATGACTTCAGCAGTCATCCGGGATTTTTAGTATAGTTCTGAACAATTGATGAAGAGAATTTTTTTTTCTGATATCAGACTTGGGTGTTTACTCTATCGAATTCTCTTTCATATCTTTCTGGAGAAGATCATACAGATTATCCATTAATTCCCCCCCCCCCATACATGGCAAACTTATCTTGATTTGGTTGGTTGGGGGATTGGTTGTTTTACGGCATATCAACCCTTTTTGGGTCATTTGCCGCCATAATGATGCTCTACAAAGACACTAAAGCGATGGTACGCTCACCTGATGGCGACACAGATTTCTTTGACATCACCGCTGGGGTTATGCAAGGAGATACTATAGCACCATATATATTTATCATATGCCTAGACTATGTACTCCGAACTTCACTAGATAACATAAAAGAAAAAGGATTCACACTAAGAAAGGCAAGAAGCAGGCGATACCCCGCACAAACTATCACAGATGTAGACTATGCTGATGACCTCGCACTTCTTGCAGATACACCGGCACAGGCTGAAGCACTTCTACACAGCCTGGAGCAGGCAGCAAAGAACGTCGGCCTTTATGTGAACTCTGATAAAACTGAGTTCATGAGCTTCAAAAAGCAAGGAGACATCTCCACACTTGACGGCAAGCCTCTTAAGTCAGTAGAACAATTCACATACCTAGGTAGTAATATCTCATCCACAGAAAGCGATGTTAACACTCGAATAGGAAAGGCATGGTTGGCCACCAACAAATTATCAGTCATATGGAAATCCGATCTCCCCAACAAGCTAAAGAGACGTTTCTTCCAGGCTGTGGTTGTGTCGGTACTGCTATATGGCTGTACCACCTGGACCCTAATAAAGCGCCTTGAAAATAAGCTAGATGGGAGCTGCACCAGAATGCTGCGAGCGGTCCTGAATAAGTCGTGGAAGCAGAACCCCACAAAAAAGCAACTGTATGGCCACCTGCCCCCCATCTCACAAACTATACGAGTAAGACGGGCTAGGCATGCGGGGCAGTAAGGACGAGCTAGTAAGCGACGTACTACTGTGGAAGCCAGCACATGGGCATGCTAATGTGGGCCGCCCAGCAAGGACCTACATTGACCAACTATGTATGGATGCTGGCCGCAGTGCAGAGGAGCTACCAGAGTCGATGAATGATAGGGAAGGTTGGCGAGAGATCGTTATGGATATCCGTGCAAACTGCGCGACATGATGATGATGAATGCCAAATCAAGTTCTTTTGATATAAGGTTGCTTATAGTACCTGTGGTTGCTTAAATGGTCACCCATCTAAGTATTGAACAAGCTCGTTGTTGCTTAACTTGGTTGGTTGGTTGGTTGTACGGCATATCAACCCTTTTTGCATTATTTAATGCCGAATCAAGTTCTTTTGATATATATATATATATATATATATATATATATATATATATATATATACCAACCACTCTGCACGGGCAGAATGTGACACAAGGTCAATTTCTTAAGCGGAGTTTAACAGGTTTGAATTCAGAATTTTCCTTCTCCTAGACCGATTGCCTAACCAAGGTTAAAGAGCCCAGTCTGCCCTACTAATTGCCCATAGCTGGAGAGAGAGTAGGATTCATACCTTTCCCAAGGGTATTAGCGCTAAGTGAAATGCAATTACCACGTCCAGGATTTGAACTCGGGGCAACGAGTCCATTTTCCATGACTTTAACCATTACACCACGCGCTTCCTTCTGATACTCAAGTCCTTTTGATATAAGGTTGCTGATAGTACCTGTGGTTGCCTAAATCGTCATCCATCTAAGTATTGAACAAGCTCGTTACTGCTTAACTTGGTTTGTTGGTTGGTTTTACGGCATATCAACCCTTTTCAGGTCATTTAATGCTGAATCAAGTCTTTTTAATATAAGGATGTTTACAGTACCTGTGGTTGATTAAATGGTCACCCATCTAAGTATTGAACAAGCTCATTGCTGCTTAACTTGCTGGTTGGTTGTTTTGTTTTATGGCATATCAATCCTTTTTGGGTAATTTAATACCGAATCAAGTCATTTTGATATAAGGTTGCTGCAGTAGTTTAAATGGTCACCCATCTAAATATTGAACAGGCTCGTTGCTGCTTAACTTTGGTGATCCCAGAGATTATCCATGAATCCCCCCCCCCATCCATGGCAAGCTTCTTATCTTGATTTGGTTGGTTGGTTGGTTGGTTGGTTCTTTTGTTTAATGGCATATCAACTCTTTTTGGGTCATTTAATACCAAATTGTCATTTTGATATATTGTTGCTTACAGTACCTGCGGTTGCTTAAATGGTCACCCATCTAAGTATTAAACAAGCTCATTGCTGCTTAACTGGTACTTTTAGCATGACTTAGTCATAATTTATACAGAGGAAGCTTGCTTGCTTTGTTTTACAGCATGTCAACCCTTTTCGGGTCATTTAATTCCAGATCAAATCATTTTGACAAACTTTATTTTATTATAGACGTTTGTTATTCCTAATTGGGTGCTCTACTAACTGAGCTAAACCAACACAGATATAATATGAAGCTAGGTAAAAAAAAAGGGTTCTTTGCCAAACCTTCTTTGTTGATCGTTTGGTTTGAGGCATGAAACAGCAGCAAAAATACATGAGAAAATTTCTGAAAGAAAATGATTGCTGGATTTCATGAAGAAATGACAACGCCCATGATTCATGGGATTTGTTGAGATTTGATGATCAAAACGTATGTACATAAGTATTTTTATCTATGTTTGTTCTCCAGTTGAAAGATGAGATTTGTTTGTTCTAATCTCATTTTTACATTTCTATCAAATATCAACATATCAGGTGTCTACAAACATTTACACAGGTTCTTGATATCCTATTTTTAAAAAAAATCAATATTTTGATATCTATTTTCGAAATATTTAAAAAAAATCATTTTTATCATTATATTTTGATATCCTATTTTTCGAAATATTTTAAAAAAATCATTTTTATCATTATATTTTGATATCCTATTTTTCGAAATATTTAAAAAAAATCATTTTTATCATTATATTTAGATATCCTATTTTTCGAAATATTAAAAAAAAAAAAAATTTTTATTTTTATTTTGATATCCTATTTTTCAAATATTTAAAAAATCATTTTTATTTTTGTATTTTGATATCCTATTTTCGAAATATTTTTAAAAAATCATTTTTATTTTTATATTTGATATACTATTTTTCGAAATATTTTTAAAAAAATCATTTTTATTTTGTATTTTGATATCCTATTTTTCGAAATATTTTAAAAAAATCATTTTTATTTTTATATTTTGATATCCTATTTTTCGAAATATTTAAAAAAAAATCATTTTTATTTTTATATTTTGATATCCTATTTTTCGAAATATTTTTAAAAAATCATTTTTATTTTTATATTTTGATATCCTATTTTTGAAATATTTTTAAAAAAATCATTTTTATCATTATATTCTGATATCCTATATTTAGAAATATTTTTAAAAAAATCATTTTTATCATTATATTTTGATATCCTATTTTCGAAATATTTTTTTAAAAATCATTTTTATTTTTATATTTTGATATCCTATTTTTCGAAATATTTTTAAAAAAATCATTTTTATTTTTATATTTTGATATCCTATTTTTCGAAATATTTAAAAAAAATCATTTTTATTTTTATATTTTGATATCCTTTTTTTCGAAATATTTTTAAAAAAAATCATTTTTATTTTTATATTTTGATATCCTATATTTTGAAATATTTTTAAAAAATCATTTTTATTTTTATATTTTGATATCCTATTTTTCGAAATATTTTTTTAAAAATCATTTTTATTTTTATATTTAGATATCCTATTTTTCGAAATATTTTAAAAAAAATTATTATCATTATATTTTGATATCCTATTTTTCGAAATATTTTTAAAAAAATCATTTTTATTTTTATATTTTGATATCCTATTTTTCGAAATATTTAAAAAAAATCATTTTTATCATTATATTTTGATATCCTATTTTTTTAAATATTTTTAAAAAATCATTTTTATTTTTATATTTTGATATCCTATTTTTTGAAATATTTTTAAAAAAATCATTTTTATCATTATATTTTGATATCCTATTTTTAGAAATATTTTTAAAAAATCATTTTTATTTTTATATTTTGATATCCTATTTTTCGAAATATTTAAAAAAAATCATTTTTATTTTTATATTTTGATATCCTATTTTTCGAAATATTTTTAAAAAATTATTTTTATTTTTATATTTTGATATCCTATTTTTCGAAATATTTAAAAAAAATCATTTTTATTTTATATTTTGATATCCTATATTTTGAAATATTTTTTAAAAATCATTTTATTTTTATATTTTGATATCCTATTTTTCGAAATATTTAAAAAAAAATCATTTTTATTTTTATATTTTGATATCCTATTTTCGAAATATTTTTAAAAAAATCATTTTTATTTTTATATTTTGATATCCTATTTTTCGAAATATTTTTTTTAAAAATCATTTTTATTTTTATATTTTGATATCCTATTTTTCGAAATATTTTTTTAAAAATTATCATTATATTTGATATCCTATTTTTCGAAATATTTTTAAAAAATCATTTTTATTTTTATATTTTGATATCCTATTTTCGAAATATTTTTTAAAAAAATCATTTTTATCATTATATTTGATATCCTATTTTTTTTAAATATTTTTAAAAAATCATTTTATTTTTATATTTTGATATCCTATTTTTGAAATATTTTTAAAAAAATCATTTTATCATTATATTTTGATATCCTATTTTTCGAAATATTTTTAAAAAATCATTTTTATTTTATATTTGATATCCTATTTTTTAAAAACAATCATTTTTATTTTATTTTGATATCCTATTTTTCGAAATATTTTAAAAAATCATTTTTATTTATATTTTGATATCCTATTTTTCGAAATATTTTTAAAAAATCATTTTATTTTTATATTTTATATCCTATATTTTGAAATATTTTTTAAAAATCATTTTATTTTTATATTTTGATATCCTATATTTTTCGAATATTTAAAAAAAATCATTTTTATTTTTATATTTTGATATCCTTTTTGAAATATTTAAAAAAATCATTTTTATCATTATATTTTGATATCCTATATTTAGAAATATTTTTTAAAAAATCATTTTTATATTTTGATATCCTATTTTTCGAAATATTTTTTAAAAAAACATTTTTATTTTTATATTTTGATATCCTATTTTTCGAAATATTTTTTAAAAAATCATTTTTATTTTAATATTTTGATATCCTATTTTTTGAAATATTTTTAAAAAAATCATTTTTATCATTATATTTTGATATCCTATATTTTGAAATATTTAAAAAAAAATCTTTTTTATCATTATATTTTGATATCCTATTTTTCGAAATATTTTTTTAAAAAATTTTTATTTTAATATTTTGATATCCTATTTTTTTAAATATTTAAAAAAAAATCATTTTTATCATTATATTTTGATATCGTATTTTTTTAAATATTTAAAAAAAAAATCATTTTTAACATTATATTTTGATATCCTATTTTTCGAAATATTTGTAAAAAAATCATTTTTATCATTATATTTTGATATCCTATTTTTCGAAATATTTTTAAAAAATCATTTTTATTTTTATATTTTGATATCCTATTTTTTGAAATATTTTTTTAAAAATCATTTTTATTTTTATATTTTGATATCCTATTTTTGAAATATTTTTTTAAAAAAATCATTTTTATCATTATATTTTGATATCCTATTTTTCGAAATATTTAAAAAAAATCATTTTTATTTTTATATTTTGATATCCTATTTTTTTATTATTTAAAAAAAATCATTTTTATTATTTGTCTGAATTTTTGAGATGAGGTTTGATGTGTATAATTTTTATTTTTTATTTTTATTTTTACATTTCTACCAAATATCAATATATCAGGTGTGTACAAAAATTTCCAAAGGTTTTGATATTCTATATTTTAAAATATCTTTAAAAAATCATTTTTATTATTATATATAAAATATTATTATATATCTTTATCATTTGTCTGGATATTTTAGATTATTCTTGATGTGTATAATTTTGATTTTTCGTACTGTTGTCCTCATCTTTATTGTGGTATTTAAGAATGGACAAAATGTTGTATTTTTACATACCACTATAAAGATGAGGACAACATCCCGAAAAATCAAAATCATATTATTTTCATTATTTAAAATTTGTATTATTATTTTTAGATTTGAAAAAAAAATTAAAATTAAAATTAAAAACAAAAATTATTTTTAAATAAAAAAAATTATCCTGTATATTCAATCTATAGTTTTTAAAAATGAGTATGCTGTGAACTTTTGCACACATATAATTGAAAAATTAACTTTAATGTTAAGACTGTAGAATAGCAATTAAATAAATAAATAGGCTTCTCCCTGATAACATAAAGCAAGAATTCTTCCAAGCTGTAGCTGTGTGTGTTCTACGGAAAAATGTAGGTATAGGACCTACATTATAAGAATGCGGCAAAAAGAGAAAGTCTTAAGGGGCTGAATTAACATGAATTTTGCCATCCTTTAGGCCTATCTCTCTCTG
>CM042159.1:86152771-86281372 GCA_023376005.1 Doryteuthis pealeii | reverse complement strand
TAAAGGGTCAGTGAACGGCTGATACAGTGATAAAAGATAACAGAAAAATAGAAAACAATAGAAAAGATAAGAGAAGATGATATCAACATAGACATAAAAAAAAAAGATGACAAGAGACAATGGAAAGTAGAACATAAAAACAAAAGAAAGAAAGAAAAAAGAAGAAAGAATGAAAAAAAAACAAAAAGGATGAACAACAGAGAACAATGCGAAAGAAGAACAATAAAAACAGAAAGAAAGAAAGAAATGAAGAAAAGAAAGAATTGATAAAAAACAAAAAAAAAGGTATGAAACAAGAGAACAATCGAAAGAACAAGAACATACAAAAAACAGAAAGAAGAGAACAATAGAAAGAAAGGAAAGGAATGATAAACAAAACATACAAATAAATGCGATCGACGACTAACCTCACCTCAAGAATACCCATGAACAACGCAGACACAATGGAGCAAAAAAGAACAATAAAAACGAAAGAAAGATAAAACGAAAGAAAGAAGACGATGATAATGAAAAAAACCACAAAAAAAGGATGAACAAGGAACAATCGGAAAGAAAGAACAATAAAAACAGAAAGGAAAAAGAAAGAAAGGAGAATAGAAAGAATGATAAAAAAAACAAAAAAAGCGATGAACAACGCAGACAACAACGGAGAAGGGCGACCCGACCGAGAACATGGAAAAAGCAACAATTAAACAAAAACAGAAGAAGAAAGAAAGGAAGAAAGAAAAGATGATAAAAACAAAAAAAGGTCATGAACAAGAGAACAATGGAAAGACAAGAACAATAAAACAGAAAGAAAGAAAGAAAGAAAGAAAGAAATGATAAAAAACAAAAAAGTAATGAAACAAGAGAACAATGGAAAGAAAGAACAATAAAACAGTAGGAAAATACATTCAAGAATCTTAAAATAATACAAATAATTCAGAATCTTTTTTTACTATGGATGATGGCAGCCAAAACAGAAGAAATTTATTGCGACAAACAAAAGCATACACATTTCCAGATGATTAAATTCTTCTAAATCTAAATCTTTAAAATATACCCAGAAGAAATTGCAGTAGATAGTCCTATCAAGGCCTGATCCTCTTCCGCATATTCTCCAGTCAAGTGAGAGGTGTTATATTTTTTTTCCTGTGACAGAGAATGACTATAAAAAGCCTGCATGCAGAATCAACAATTCAGTTGGCATTAAATAAAAAGGTAAAGAATACATGCAGTATGACTCAAAGATGGTAAGATTTTGGCAAAACTTGTCACAGTTTGGAATATAGGTAGCAATTGAAGCTAAATCATTCACTTCAAATAATTGGCAGTTTCTATAACCACACATGAAATCTACTGAATACTACATACTCTTCAGAAAATGTTCATGAAGGAATGACCCTTTGCAGAGATAATATATATATATATATATGTGTGGTGTGTGTGTGTGTGAAGAAAAGGAAGTGAATCCGACGGTATGTAGTATATTAAGAAATTGAAAAAACACAGGTTTTAAATAAGTTGAGTGGTAAGTTTTATTTGGCCAACGCTCAGTGTTTCGATCTATTAATTTAGATCATCTTCAGGGCATTGTTTGGTATATGGAATTGTGATGAAAAATTTTATCACAGAATAACGAGAAAGCAATGATAATCCTTGTTTATCAGTCTGGAGTAACAAATAATGAGAAGAAAAAAAAAAATTTTATAGTCACCTTCCCATATACCAACAAAATGCGCCTGAAGATGATCTAACATAATAGATCGAAACACTGCCAGCGCCTCACAGAATACAATAAAAGCAAGTGATAGTCCTTGTTTATCAGTCTGAACAGAAAATAATTAAAAATATTTTTTTTTCACTTTCCATATCTACCAACACAATGCCCTGAAGATGATCTAATTAATAGATCGAAACCCTGCAGCGTCGGCCAATAAACTCTACCACTCAACTTCAACTTATTAAACCTGTGTTTTTTTCAATTTTCTTAAATAATATACATATAGTATTATATACATATATATATATATATATATACTATATATATAAATGATAGATACCAAATAAATGTGCATAAAAAGTATTGATGCTATATATATAATATATATATAGCTTTCAAAAGTACTCATATTATGAAAGTCTTAACATTATTGCTCAATATATATAATTATTTTATCTGTACTTACTTATGAACATTGACGCCCAATTTTTACACTTCTATACAACGTTATGTGACTTTATATATATGTTTGACACCTCGGAACAAGCAGACATGTTCACCAGCATAGTATGTACAGTGAGATTTCAATGATCCCACACTAGAATCATCCCCTCTACTTACCAGTCATTGTATTACCTCTATATATATTCTATATATATAATACTAATATATATATAAAATAGAACGTTTTTTCAAATTTAAAAAAAAACGCCCTATTTTTTTCAAAGTTAAAAAAAGTCCTTTTTTAACGAATAAAGGGGAAGCAACTTCGTTGGCATTACTTCAAAAAAAATTCAAATTTTAAAAATAATAACAGCGTCCGTAAAACTAACCGACGTTATTTACAATCCTAAATGTGACATTGAGTAAAGAACTCCAACAAACACCATAGGATCTTACTCCTCAGCCTGATGATTGCCTTTGGCATGAAACCGCGTCGCTGATAATGAACATTGATCTATGAACATTGTAAAATAAAATAAATATTAGCTCTTACAAACTTGATTGAGCACTGATTTTCTTTGTTTCATCGCAAAAAAAATTTTGTTTTTACATATACCTATATATATATATATATATATATATATATATCGTAAAATATAGAGCATTTATAGTTGTAGATAAAAGTTTTTCTCTCAACCACAATTTTGGTGTTCAAGGTACACCTTCCTCAGGAGTTCTGCAGTCAATACTGACCACTTTTTTATGTTTGGGCTTTTTTCACAATCTCCCATTAAATTGACCTTGTGTCATATCCTGCTTGTGCAGAGGGATTGGTAAATATATATATATATATATATATATATATATATGAAAGTAAGTAAACAAACAATGTGTTTATTTTTTATATGGCCTTTTTAGCCGACAATTTTTGGCGGATATGTGCTTAATTGAAGTCATACCTAATTTTGAAAATTAATTAGTTAATAATTAATGAATTTAGGCGGGCATATATGTTCAAATGTAAGGCTAAACAAATCGAGAAAATGTCAATCCCTGTATGTACATTTCGACCTATTAGGTCTCATCAGCAAGGTTATAGACATGGGAGACTGCTCCATGTGTGACTCGAAACCTCAACTGCCAAGCTGTCACACACGGAGCAATTCAGTTCTGTTGTTACATAATTTATATAGTTTAGGAGCTTTTAACACAATTTCCAATAAAAAATGCAAATTTAAAACATTGAATATATTTTCCATTCATTGTATGTAATGAAAAATATCAATTTTATTTGGATTTTTTATTGAAATAATGAAATTTTGAAGTCATTTTGTCATCAAAATCCTGCAGAAATGAGGTATTTGTGTATATTTTTGCTGACGATCTTTAAAATGAAATGCTCAAATGAGTTTTAAAGTTAGGAATCTAATTTGTGTTGTCAGTTCTTATAACACCAAACCCCAGCTTTCGCCATCAAAGCTGTATTGAATTTCCAAAAAAAGTGACAAATCAACCTGCCCTAACGGAGCAGTCTCCCATCTCTATAACCTTGCTGATGAGACCTAATAAGTCAAATTGACCTATTAGGTCTCATCAGCAAGGTTATATATATATATATATATATATATATATATATAAAATATGAATTCATAGATTTTTATAAGAAATAAACACTTACTTTATTTAAACCTGGATTCCAATCACCTTGGTTTTATTTTAAATCCCTCTGACAATTTTATTTGTTCTAAATGAACAATTATTTGTTTGTCAATGGAAATATAAGTCAATGATGTCAATGTACACATAGGAAAGGCATGAACTGCTATAGACAGATTATCAATCATTTGGGAATCTAATCTACCTGATAAGATAAAACAGGAATTCTCCCAAGCCATAGCTGTAGAATGAACATTATGTTCACCTTCACAAAAGACTGTGACTAGCATCCAGTCACCAGACAAAAAAACAAAAAGAACAGAGCATAACCAATTAAGATAAAACAGGAATTCTCCCAAGCCATAGCTGTAGAATGAATATTATGCTCACCTTCACAAAAAGACTGTGACTAGCATCCAGTCACCAGACAAAAAAAAACAAAAAAAACAGAGCATAACCAATTAAGATAAAACTGGAATTCTTCCAAGACATGACTAGAATTAACATTATACTCACCTGCACAGGAAGGCTGTGACAATCACCAGATAAAAAAAAGGACAGAGCGTAACCGATTAAGATAAAATGGGAAGATCACAGTCAGGTGTTCAGTATATATGGATAAAAATATCCACACTAAAACCTCCTGCTAATGAGTATCCTGGAAATAGACTTGGCCATGCTACACAGTTGAATAGCCCAACCTGCTATTTAAACCATCTACCAAGTCTGGATTCTCAGAAACAGATTCAACTTGCAGCACAGCTGAATACTGCTCACTCAAAACAAATATCTACAATAGCCATATAAGTGCTACTGTACGGCTGCACTACTTATATTTTAACAAAGCTCTTAGAGAAAAAGCAAGATGGGAGCTACACAAGGATGCTGTTTGCTGTCTTTAACAAATCTTGAAAACAGTACACCACAAGAAAACAGTTGAACAGCTACTTGCTCCCTATCATGCAAACCATGTGAGTGAAATGAACAAGACATGATAAACACTTCTATTCTACATTTAGTGGTCTCAAGATTAACTCTACAAGAACTCTTTCTTTAGACATTCATCCTAACTGTTTTGTATATATACTTTATGTTACATGTGCTCAGACAATAAAGTCGTTTTGTTATGTACATCTTTTGGATTTAGCTACATATATATTCACCTACGTTTGGAGGTTTCTCTGAAGCCTCCTAACGTATTATAAGAAGCAGTTTTGGCCATTGAAGCTAAAACTACATTTATTAAGTTTACTAGCAACAGAAAACACCCTCAGGGCGTCGTAAAAAATAATTTTTGAAAGACATTGCCTGAGAAGGTGGGAGTTAAAAATTCAATGTAAGAAGGTTTGTATCATAAGTAAGCAAAATCCTCATATTTATTAAAGGAGTAAAAAAAAAATTAAACAATTTGAAATGAAAACTGAGCCCCGTCCCTCTCAAATAAAATGTTGCATGCATGTAATAATCAAATAATTATTTTGAATATTTTCTACATCAATTTTACACAAAATCGTAGGTATTTATTTATTTGTAAACTTTTTAGTTAACTTCTTGTTACTGTAAAAAAAAAAAAAGAACGAGAGTAAAAAACAATTTTTAAAATTGCTTACTCAAATGTTGGGTGCATATAGCATAAGAAGATTGTGACGTAAGCTGTGATGTAGAGCAATGCGGTAGTTTTTGTTACAGACAGAAATACAGACATTATTAATAGATAAAGTCTGTATTTTGTTATGTACCTCCTTGTTGGATTTTACATATATATTTGCCTATATGGAGGCACGGTGGTCTAATGGTTAGAGTCATAGGAAATGGACTTGTCAACCTGAGGTCAATTCTTGAACGAAGCTGTTGGTATTTCACATAGCGCTAATACCCTTTGGGAAAGGTATGAATCCAATACTCCCTCCAGCTATGGGTAAAGAGCAGGGTAGACTGGGCTCTTTAACCATGGCTAGGTAACCAGTCTAGGAGAAGGAAAACTCTGAATTCAAACCTGTTAAACTCTGCTTAAGAAGTTGACCTTGTGTCACATCCTGCTCATGTGGAGGGGTTGGTAAATATATATATATTCACCTACGTTTGGAGGTTGCTCTGAAGCTTCTTAATGTATTATAAGAAGTCTTGGTCTGAAGATCGCATTGGTGACAATCTGGGTTAACCAATAGATATTGGGCAATGTCCAGATTGTACTAAATCATTTAAAAACAGTAAGTAAACCCTCCAGCTCTGCATCCAAGAGGCAATATATATAACATTGCTCAAACCAGTTTTGGCTATTGAAGCAAAAACTACATTTATTTTTTATAGTGGCATTGTTTTGCTGAAAGATAGATAAAACCAAGAGAAGTTAGAAAGGTTACTACAGTTTTTCTTTTGGTCACAGATGATTGAATTGCAGATTTGTTGTTTACAACTTGTTAGGTCATTCACAGAGAAAGACATTAAGTTTGTATGTATGCATTTACTGTTGGGAATTTAATAACTTAATCCCACAGAAAAAAAAGAGACATACCTTTTTGTCTTTAACAAGCGCAGTTATTCATTGAGACATATTCCAATTGAGATACCTTCCATTGTATTAACGAGGCAACACATTACGACTGCTTTTCATAACACGAGGTGTTTTATTTATTTAAAAACAATGACTGAAGTTAATAGGTCAAAGGGCAAGTAACTCATCCGTACAATAAATGGATTAGGGCAGATAACTTCTGACCCTTATTATTATTAGAGTCTGTTAGTGTTAATTTGTACTGACTAAAGTGAATTTCAACATTTACCCAACCCTGGAGGCATGTAGTGTAATGGTTATCATTGTAGGAAATGAACTCAGCAACCTGAGTTCAAATCCTGGACAAGGCTGTTTACATTTCACATAGTGCTAAAACACTTGGGAAAGGTATGAATCCAACTATTCTCTCTCCAGGTATGAGTAAATAGTAGGGTTGATTGGGCTCTTTAACCTTGGTGGAGAAACTGGTGTATGATGCAAAACTGTATTTAGTGGTGAGGTTCCAGTTCTGGAGTTCTGTAGAGTATGGAGTACCCCTTCATTGCCATTACTCCAATGTTTTATGGAAGCTGGGCTAATTGTGGATGATTTGATAAGCAGAACCATGAATAATATGCAGAGAACAAGCTTATCATCTCTTGAGCTTGTTAAATCTTTTTATCAGTGGGGGATGTTGAGGGTTGTCCATCTCCCTCTTCACTTGTTTGGTCACTTGTAAACTTCTCTATCCACTTATATACACTTCTACGCAGTAGTGCACTGCCCCCATATTGCAGCAAAAGACTGATAAATTTTCAGCCCCTGACACTCCTTCCAACCATAGAAATCGGACCACAGCTCTTTGTTCTTTTTTTGATCACAGCTCTTACCATCTCTTGAGCTTGCTAAAACTTTTCATCAGTGGGGGATGTTGAGGGTTTTCCAGCTCCCTCTTCACTTGTTCGGTCACTTGTAAACTTCTCTATCCACTTATATACATTTCTATGCAGTAGTGCATTGTCCCTATATTGTGCTAAAAGTCTCGGATAAATTTCAGCCTCTGACACTCCTTCCAACCATACTGCTAGTTGATCGGCCATGTTTTTATTTGTATGACTAATTGCCTGATAATCTTGTGTTCTTATTTTCATCAAATCACAGGTGTCAAGTACAAAATTTGTTTGCACAAAAAATATTTTCTATAATGCACTCTGGGAATTGTCCTGCTGCTAAATGACTGAACCATTCTCTTTTATGATTAAGCATTAAACTTTGCACGATAAGTAACACCCCAGGGTGTAACAGTTTTTTTTTGGATATTGAGCCAAGCAAAATTTCACCAGTGGAGATGAGTACTGCGCATGTCAGAATACTCCATTTCAAAATGAGGCTTACAGTAATTAATTCCAATGTTCTGTTTTATATGGAGGTTGTCTGAAATATACTGTAATCAGCTAAAGAAAGATGGCTTTTTGTATTGTGGATCTTTTATTTCTAGTAATATTATAAAAAAATTTTTTGGTAATTTATGAGGAAGTGCGTCCCGGTCTCCTGCCTCAGAAATTGCTACCCGGTGACTATTAAAATAATGTCCCCAGCTATGTTGTCTTGGCGGTGTTACTTGAAATAAAACAACCAACTTAGGGCGTTAAATGTATTTTAGAGGGGGGGGTTCTCTTTTTTGATATGAACAAATGGAGATGGGTGGATAGATATATATAAACAAAGTGAAAAATGAACAAATTGAGGTAGATAGATAGATATATATCCATCTTCATATCTAAACAAGAATTACGACAAATTTCTATAAATAAACAAGAATTACAACAAATTTCTATAAATAAATTTCTAAACAAATTACGATAAATAAATAAGAATTACGACAAAAAAAAAGAGAAGCCCCCCACCCCCTCTAAAATACATTTAACGCCCTAAGTTGGTTGTTTTCTTTCAAGTAACACTGCTGAAACGACATAGCTGGGGATGTTATTTTAATAGTCACCAGGTAGCAATTTCTGAGGCAGGAGACCGGGACGCACTTCCTCATAAATTACCATTTTTTTTTTTTTTAACTACGTAGCCTGGTCAGATCGATATGAAGGATGTGCTGTTGCCTAAGCAGCATATCCCCCTCTCCACACTGCCACTGTTGTCCAAAGGAAAAAAATTATAAATTATAATAATGTTATAAAAGACGAAGCATGAAAATGAGGCTGACACTGGGAAATTTTAGTTCTAGTAATTTAGACTTCTTGTAATATTATAAAAACTAGCAAATATATGCAAGTATTTTAGTTATATTTTATAATAAAATATCATATTAAATTAGAAAGGCTAATGAAACTGAATAAGAATGTAGATAAAAAAATTTTGAACAGAGGGGGTATGATTGAAAAATAGAACAACTTTGAAACTAACTCTTCCATCATTTTCCGTTACTCCCGTCTTTCATTGGTAAATTTTCCTAATTAAACTGTTTAGTTAAAATAGGAAGTAAAGAATAATATTACAGTTATTTCTTCTTGTTGAGGGATTTCTTTTAAGATTTATTGAAGAGATTTTTGCTCATATTCAATAAGATAAAACCAAACAATTAGAAATCAATAATACTAAGCATATATTTATTAAAATCAAATTTCTAATATCAATATGCAAATTAGCCTTTCCGTTCACACAGTAAACCTCTATTTTGTTGTATATATAAATACAATTGCATGTTATTAGTATGTAGATATGGTCAACAGTGGCTTCGGCTTCTGGACCATTGATATAATTAACGGCGTCGATCCCAGGGGGCCATCCCCCCAGGAAACACCTGCCCCCTTGAATTAAAGGGGCAGGGCTGGGTTTATTGCTCAGCGCCTGAGGCGCCCCCCTTGAGGGGGAATGCCGACGGGATCGACGCAATTTTTCACCCGCCACCCCATGAGTCTCGGCTTGTGGGTGGTCCCACATAAATAGGGCCTTCGTGCCTGACCCGTACAAGTGGGGTACGTGGAAAATATCATGTAGATATGGTCAACAGTGTAAATAATGTAAAACAATTTTATTAATAATTGAAGTTTAAATATAAATAAAATCATAGAGAATGTGATGTAAATAACAAAGGGAATTGTGACTTGAGTAGGGATATAGTTTCGGTTACAGACAGACAAACACACAATCTCCATTATAATAAGATAAGCTATGGGTAGATATCAGGGCAGACCGGGCTCTTTAACCTTGATTAGGCAACCAGTCTAGAAGGAAAATTCTGAATTCAAACCTGTTAACCTCTGCTGAAAAAAATGACCTTATGTCACATCCTGCTCGTGCGGAGGGGGTTAGTAAATATGTACCTTTACAAATAGTATTATTGATATGCGAAATGCAAACAGCTTCATCTAGGATTTGAACTGATGTAGCCGTGTCCATTTCCTATGATGGTAACCATTACACCAGGTGCCTCCACATTAAAAAAAATAGATTGAAATATATTTCCTCAAATGAAGGCAAAGTTTTGAAGAAAAATATTTTGTGTGGTAATTCTTTATGTTAATTTGCAACTTTTGCCACATGGGAGATGTTACAGTTCTAAAATCAACCTACCCTAATGTCCATTTCCTACAACGGTAACCATTACACAATGTCAATAACAATATTAGTTTATTTCAGTGGAAAATTGATTTTTTAACATATGTTCACAACAACAACATGAAATAACTTTCTTTTTATTAACTGTCCGTAGAGGCACATGGAAAAACTCGTCTGTTGATTTTGTTTACTAAGAACCGGTGAAAAGCAAAATTGCGTTCCTTTCAAATCTGATCTCAGCTGAGGTGCCCATTGGTGACTTGATCCCTAAAACTGATCTATCTAAATGCCCATTTCCTACAATCGTAACCATTACACAAAGCACCTCCACATTAAAGAAATATATGAATAACGTTTTCTTAAGAAACAATTATCTTTTTCACGTTGTTAAGCAAGTGTTGTGCATCACCTTCATGATAAGTTCTCATAGATTCTTGATCACTGTCGCAAGTTATTCTTGTCGCAGGAACATAACACTCATAATCTCTTCGGCACTTATGTGGGTATATTAGTATGAATGAAATGCCCTGTTGATGAATAAAAAAAGTGAGGAAAGTCGCCACTGCATACTGAAGAGAAAATGTGATTATTACTAGCTATGAACGCTAAAAGGTAGCAAAATAAACAGGTAGTAGACAAAACTTACCTGTTGAAAAGAGGAAATATTTATTTACATTTTTTTACAATAAGTATGTGTAAGTGTGTGTGTTTTGTTATAGTACAGGGTGACCAAATAAAAAAAAAACAGAATTTGGGTTCTGTTTTTTTTTGTGCTGGTAGTCTGTATCAGTAATAATATATATACAGGGTAACCCCCAAAAAACAGAATTTGGGTTCTGTTTTTTTTTTTTGTGCTGGTAGTCTGCATCAGTAATAATATATATACAGGGTAACCCCCCAAAAAACAGAATTTGGGTTCTGTTTTTTTTTTGTGCTGGTAGTCTGTATCAGTAATAATATATATACAGGGTAACCCCCCAAAAAACAGAATTTGGGTTCTGTTTTTTTTTTTTGTGCTGGTAGTCTGCATCAGTAATAATATATATACAGGGTAACCCCCCAAAAAACAGAATTTGGGTTCTGTTTTTTTTTTGTGCTGGTAGTCTGTATCAGTAATAATATATATACAGGGTAACCCCCAAAAAAACAGAATTTGGGTTCTGTTTTTTTTTTTGTGCTGGTAGTCTGCATCAGTAATAATATATATACAGGGTAACCCCCAAAAAAACAGAATTTGGGTTCTGTTTTTTTTTGTGCTGGTAGTCTGCATCAGTAATAATATATATACAGGGTAACCCCCCAAAAAACAGAATTTGGGTTCTGTTTTTTTTTTGTGCTGGTAGTCTGTATCAGTAATAATATATATACAGGGTAACCCCCCAAAAAAACAGAATTTGGGTTCTGTTTTTTTTTTTGTGCTGGTAGTCTGTATCAGTAATAATATATATACAGGGTAACCCCCCAAAAAAACAGAATTTGGGTTCTGTTTTTTTTTTTGTGCTGGTAGTCTGTATCAGTAATAATATATATACAGGGTAACCCCCAAAAAACAGAATTTGGGTTCTGTTTTTTTTTTTTTTTTTGTGCTGGTAGTCTGCATCAGTAATAATATATATATACAGGGTAACCCCCAAAAACAGAATTTAGGTTCTGTTTTTTGGGGGTCACCCTGTAGTAGTTGTGAGTTGACAAAGTTTCTGCATGTAACCATTGTCAGTGAGTGGAAAGAGTTCAAAATAGTAAGTTCTAGAAACAAATCAGTTTGTTTGTTGGTTTTGTTTTATGGCATATCAACCTCGGTGGGTCATTTAATACCAACAAAGTTTGGAAATAAATTCATTCTTAATATTTACCTTGCATCTCATGTATGCAAGTATGACACAAGGTCTTTTAATGTGGGACCACCCACGAGCCGAAGCTCATGGGATGGCAGGTGCAAAAAATATGTCAATCCTGTTGGCATTCCCACTCAAGGGGGAGCACTTCAAGCACTGGGCAATAAACCCAGCCCTGCCCCTTTAAATCAAGGGGGCAGGCGTTGCCTGGGGGATGGCCCCCTGGGATCATGCTGTTAATTGCAGCACTGGTCCAGTGACCGAAGCCACCGGACCCCCACCTCCTATTATTTACCCATAGCTGGAAGGAGAATAGTTGAATGTATACCTTTCCTAGGGTATTAACGCTATGTGAATTGAAAGTTTTCCTTCTCTTAGATTGGTTGCCTAGCCAAGGCTCAAGAGCCTAGTCTATCCTATTATTTACCCATAGCTGGAAGGAGAATAGTTTCCTAAGGGTATTAGCGCTATGTGAGATACAAACAGCCTCATTGAGGATCCGAACTCGTATAGTCAACTCCAATTCCTACAACAACAACTGTTATGTAACGAGCAACTCTCCTTAGTGAATACCACTTACTAAGAACAAAGGCTGGTACTTAAAATGGTATTAATATGTATATTGTTGTGAATTTGTTGGAAGACTTAAAAGTTATATCCAGATTATGAAGTTAGATAAAAAAAAAACCCAAAAATAACACAAACTTTATTTTCGGGCAGTTTAGTAGCCAAGCAGTGCCAAAAATATCTTAATATTTCTGCAATTTTCTATCTGCAGAATGGTTTCATACTTTGAATTGCTTTGCAAAGGTATCACCTGCACATTCACATACCATACAATTCAATGCGATATCACTAAAAACAAAACACACCTGCCACAAGCACTTTGGCATCTTTTGCTGATCATTGCCTCATAAAAATATACTGAAAATGAAACAATAATTGTTTACGTAACAATAAGGCTAACAGTGCCAGTTTGTGAGAAGGTTGGCTGGTTGATTGGCTTTTACGGTGTATCAACTCTTGCTGGGTTATTTAATGCTAAATACAACCATTTTTTTTTAAAGCAATTATATGGTTTCAAGTAACTATTGATAATATTTCATGTAACTATTCTTAATACAAATAATTTATTTACAGTTATGGCATTAAGTGACTATTATTATTTAATAATTTTAATAGTTGCACACAGTTGAGTGGTTTCAAGTATTCCTATCTAATACTAATAATTTGCATACAGTTTAGTGGTTTCAAGTATTCCTATCTAATACTAATAATTTGTACACAGTTTAGTGGTTTCAAGTATTCCTATCTAATACTAATAATTTGCATACAGTTGAGTGGTTTCAAGTATTCCTATCTAATACTAATAATTTGTACACAGTTTAGTGGTTTCAAGTATTCTTATCTAATACTAATAATTTGCATACAGTTGAGTGGTTTCAAGTATTCCTATCTAATACTAATAATTTGTACACAGTTTAGTGGTTTAGTGGTTTTCAAGTATTCTATATCTAATACTAATAATTTGCATACAGTTGAGTGGTTTTAAGTGTTCCTATCTAATACTAATAATTTGTACACAGTTGAGTGGTTTCAAGTATTCCTATCTAATACTAATAATTTGTACACAGTTTAGTGGTTTCAAGTATTCCTATCTAATACTAATAATTTGTACACAGTTTAGTGGTTTCAAGTATTCTTATCTAATACTAATAATTTGCATACAGTTGAGTGGTTTAAGTATTCCTATCTAATACTAATAATTTGTACACAGTTTAGTGGTTTCAAGTATTCCTATCTAATACTAATAATTTACACAGTTAGTGGTTTCAAGTATTCCTATCTAATACTAATAATTTGTACACAGTTTAGTGGTTTCAAGTATTCCTATCTAATACTAATAATTTGCATACAGTTGAGTGGTTTCAAGTATTCCTATCTAATACTAATAATTTGTATACAGTTTAGTGGTTTCAAGTATTCCTATCTAATACTAATAATTTGTACACAGTTTGAGTGGTTTCAAGTATTCCTATCTAATACTAATAATTTGCATACAGTTAGTGGTTTCAAGTATTCCTATCTAATACTAATAATTTGTACACAGTTTAGTGGTTTCAAGTATTCCTATCTAATACTAATAATTTGTACACAGTTTAGTGGTTTCAAGTATTCCTATCTAATACTAATAATTTGTACACAGTTTAGTGGTTTCAACTAATAATTTGCATACAGTTGAGTGGTTTCAAGTATTCCTATCTAATACTATAATTTGCATACAGTTGAGTAGTTTCAAGTATTCCTATCTAATACTAATAATTTGCATACAGTTGAGTAGTTTCAAGTATTCCTATCTAATACTAATAATTTGCATACAGTTGAGTGGTTTCAAGTATTCCTATCTAATACTAATAATTTGCATACAGTTGAGGTTTCAAGTATTCCTATCTAATACTAATAATTTGTACACAGTTTAGTGGTTTCAAGTATTCCTATCAATACTAATAATTTGTACACAGTTGAGTGGTTTCAAGTATTCCTATCTAATACTAATAATTTGCAAACAGTTGAGTGGTTTCAAGTATTCCTATCTAATACTAATAATTTGTACACAGTTTAGTGGTTTCAAGTATTCCTATCTAATACTAATAATTTGTACACAGTTTACACAGTTTAGTGGTTTCAAGTATTCCTATCTAATACTAATAATTTGCATACAGTGAAGTGTTTCAAGTATTCCTATCTAATCTAATAATTTGCATGCAGTTGAGTGGTTTCAAGTATTCCCATCTAATATTAATAATTTGCACACAGATAGGTATGAACCCCCCAACTACAGGTTAAATAGTACCATTACTCTTCTTCTACAAGGGTGGCTTTGGCATTATATAACCCATGAAGTTTGATATGCCATTAAAGCAAATAAACTGAAACAGAAACCAAAACTGAATGTGGTTTTATAAATACAATCTAATTGCAAAACTTTACTATCTTTTAAACCTCAGAACTTATTCTCTTCAAATAAAGTCTTGTGAACTCTGATAAAACTGAGTTCATGTCTTTCAAAAACAAAAGCAACATCTCAACCATCGATGGCAAACTCCTAAACTCTGTAGAACAATTTAGATACTTAGGCAGTAACATCTCCTCCACAGAAAACACGTTAATGCACGTATAGGAAAAGCATGGGCCACTATAAATAAATTATCGATCATATGGAGGTCCAATCTTACAGACGAAGTAAAAGAGACAGTTCTTCCAGGTCGTTGTCGTGTCAGTACTGCTGTATGGCTGCACCACCTGGACCCTAACTAAGCGACTAGAGAATAAACTAGATGGGAGCTGCACGGGTGATCCTGAACAAGACGTGGAAACAACACCCTACGAGAAAACAGCTGTATGGCCACCTACCACATATCACCCAAACCATCTGAGTAAGACGGACAAGACACGCGGGACACTGCTGGAGAAGCAAGGACGAACTCATAAGCGACATCCTCCTGTGGAAGCCAGCACATGGACAAGCCAGTGTGGGCCGACCAGCAAAAACGTACGATCAGCTCTGTGCAGATGCAGGATGCTGCATAGAGGACCTCCCGAGAGTGATGAGCGATAGGGACGGATGGAGAGAGATTGTCATGGATATCTGTGCTGAAGGCGCGACATGATGATGATAATTATAATCTGAGTCCTTCTGCTCAATTATAATGAACTAAGCATCAGTAGCTTATGGTAGGATCACAGTGGTGGGAGAACCACTGTGAGCAGTTTAACACTTTGCCTACCAAACTTCCCCCATGCCTGTACCTAATTTTCTCATCTTTTACCTGTACGATGGCAGATTTCAAAGTTCACTATTTATTTACCTCAGAACTTATTCTCTTCAAGTAAAGTCCTATTATTATTATAATCTTAGACCTTCTGCTCAATTATAATGAACTATCATTTTTTTGTACTTTGGTGAGGCGCTGTGAGTGGTTTAAAGTAGGCAAAGAATTGCTGTATTTTAAAATTCTACTAGATGAACCTGTTAGGTTCCCATTGTAACAGCAGTCCATGATGATATAGATGCTTCTACTCGGATTACCACAAGAAGGTTCCTGGGTTCAAATTGAAGGTTCTCGAGTATTTTGTATTTTTAGATAAATTTTACTAATAAACAGGATAGTTAACCACAACTGCATACTTGAGAGAGTACTTTTATAATGAAAAGCAAAAAAAACAACTTTTTAACTAGTATTATCTGCGTTATTCGGACTCTTGTCCCCATTTTCATTGTTATCAGTACAACGTTTCGACCGATATGCCCTCCGGCCTTCTTCAGGTATTTCTTGTAGAAAGGTATTTCTTCTTGGACTCAGGAACCTTCTTTTCAGACTCGGGATCCCCAGCTAACGGGCTTAACGAAATGAGAACAGGATACCCCTGTGGACAGGAATAAAGGGTTAGGGTCAAAGTTCTGTGATGGCTCCTGATTACGACAAGAAAGTTCCTGAGTCCGAAAAGATGGTTCCCGAGTCCGAGAAGGTTCCTGAGTCCGACAAGAAATACCTGAAAAAGGCCAGAGGGCATATCGGCCAAAATGTAGTAGTAAAAATAGAAGGTGAGGACAATAGTCCGAATAATTCAAATAATACTAGCATTTCACAGTTTTCATTAGGTTGGTTGGTTGGTTGGTTGGATTTGCATCCTGCACATTGCAGAGGGGTTGGGTAAATAAATAAATACTTACTCAATGAATTTTAGAGCTTTTAGAGCCCAGTTTGTCCTATTATTTACCCATAGCTGGGGGTGGAGGACAGATTGATTTATGTCTTCCTCAAAGGCTTGTTCAGGATTTTAACTTGGTTTGATAAATCCATTTCCTAGGTATTATGCCACACAAGCCACTATATATATATATATATATATATATATATATATATATATATTTGCCAACCCCTCCACACTAGCTGGATGTGACAAAAGGTCAATTTCTTAAGCAGAGTTTAACAGGTTTAAATTCAGAGTTTTCCTTCTCCTAGACTGGTTACCTAGCCATTGTTAAAGTATAACCCGTCGGTCACTACTGAGCTAAAGGGCTCACAGAATTTCCGAAATTGGCCGTCAAGATCGGATTTTCTGCATCAACCAAGGATTGCAGGGTCTATATTTGCTGAAAGTCTAGCCGAATGCCCATGCTGTGTTTAGATTTCAAACGACTAGAAATCTGCTATAGAAACTGATTTCCAAGGTTAAAGGCAGCCTAGTGGTCACATAAAAAACAATGACTCTTTTTCTTCTTCAAACTCAACAACATTTATATTCAAATAACAAAAGAATACAAACAATTATTTCTCAAGACTGTGGAAGTGATGGACCCGTAATTAATAACTTCTGGTCTTCTGCAAAGTATTGTGCAAAACAGTTTGTAAAGTTGACTAAGTTTTCAAATGGTCTTAGCTGAAGTCAGTTTCTCTCGGTTCTCAGTATTTTGCGTTAATCTTTTCTACTAGCCCAGTCAGCTCATGTGATTCTCAAACAATCACAACTTCATCTAGCTTCTCAGCTGCATCTCAGCTTCATCTCTGATTCTCAAGCAAAAACGTCTCAGTTAAATAATATTTCAATCAGAACATTTTTATTTCCGGCCAGCATGAAGATATTAGTAACTCTCTCTGACCCCCCCCCCACACTTTTATCAAGGGCGCCGCCCCTCCTTTAGTTCCAACCAGCCAATCGAATTCATTTCCGATGACTAATCCAAGTGCTATCTCTTCCGGCTACTTGAGTGTTTTTAAATACATTTGATTTTCTTTAATTCCGGTTTTTCCCTTTCCGGTCATCTATAAGATTTTCAACAAAGAGTTTATCTCTTTTCTTAAGTGGAAAAGGAAAACAATAAAACAAAAGAAGTTATCTTTTTCCTAAGTGGGAAAGGAAAAATAATAAAAATATTCTTTCCAAGGGCCCAATACAACCGCGAAGTCGGCTGACCATGTTTATCGTGTTCAGCGCCACTCGTTAGTTACTGTCTCGATCGCCGCCGACTTAAAGAGCCTTGCTTCTGGGAGGTCCTCTGCCCACTCGAAATTCCACTTTCGATATGGACATTTTTGAATTCCTTTGTGTCGTCTTATTGCCACCATCTGTTTCAATTCACCAACCGAAGCCACCCGGCGAATTACATTTCCGTTTTTTCTTCTTTCTTTCTTTTTCTAATTTCAAAACCTGAATCAGGTCACAAAGAGTCCAATCCGCCCTACTATTTGCCCATAGCAGGAGGGAGAGTAGTTGGATTCATACCTTTCCCAAGGGTATTAGAGCTATGTGAAATGTAAACAGCCTCGTCCAGGATTTGAACTTGGGTCTATGAGTCTATTTCCTCTGACTCTAACCATTATACTCAAAAATTATACTCAATTATAATCAAAATGGAGAAACGGAAAAGTCTGATTCACATCTGATGAGATGAAAATTCAAAATTCACATCGAAGACAACAACATATCGAGCAGCAGCAGCACCCCCCCCCAAAAAAAAAAATCCGCCGCTACAAATAATAATAATAATAATGATAATGATAATAATAATAATAATAATAATAATAAACCCAAAAAACACTACTACTACTACTACTACTGCTAACAATGATAATAATAAAAAACAAAAAACTATACTACTACTACTAATAATAATAAAACAAAAACAATACTACTACTACTACAATTAATAATAATAATAACAATAATAATGATAATAATAAAACAATACTACTACTACTACCAATAATAATAATAACAATAATAATCTACTACTACTACTACTACTACTACTAATAATAATAATAATAATAATAATAATAATACTTACTACTACTAATAATAATAATTATACCACACACATCCAACCACGTGCCACCATATACCAAGCATCCAAATAATTCCTTTTAGATCAAACCAAAGAAAAGGCAGTCTAAATTCAGTTAATTGTTCCATTTAATTTGTATTTTAGATATCCTTTTTGTTTAATTAGTTCACTGAAGTCCACCCTAATTAGTACATGCACTGTTGATATAAGTAAATTTGACTAATTAGCATGATTATTTTACTAATAAACAGGATAGTTAACCACAACTGCATACTTGAGAGAGTACTTTTATAATGAAAAGCAAAAAAAACAAAACTTTTTATCTAGTATTATCTGCGTTATTCGGACTATTGTCCTCATTTTCAATGTTATCTATACAACGTTTCGGCCGATATGCCATCTGGCCTTCTTCAGGTAATTCTTGTAGAAAGGTATTTCTTCTTGGACTAAGGAACCTTCTTTTCAGACTCGGGAACCCAGCTAGGGTTAACGGAATGAGAACAGGATACCCCTGTGGGCTGAATAAAGGATTAGGTTCAAAGTTCCGTGATGGCTCCTGATTACGACAAGAAAGTTCCTGAGTCCGAAAAGATGGTTCCCAAGTCCGAGAAGGTTCCCGAGTCCGACAAGAAATACCTGAAGAAGGCCAGAGGGCATATCGGCCGAAATGTTGTACAGATAACAATGAAGATGAGGTCAATAGTCCAAATAATGCAGATAGTACTAATCATCAAGCCTTATCTCAAACAATCTCAAGCCAATGAGAGGGCCATATTGGAGGATTCTGGGGTTAAGAATTGTCAGTGATTTTCCAGTTTACAGTTAATTTTAAAATCTAAACTACACTTCCTCCCAAAATTGATAGGCTATGCCTATCCATTCTGTAATAATCAGTAAGTACATTATTGCAGTTTTGTATCACTTTTCTATTAACCAAACTATCAAAATAAAAAACACCCTCCGGGCGATGTAAAAATAGATCTTCAAAACATATTGCCTGAGGGGTGGGAGTTAAAAATTCAATGTCAGCGAGTTTGTACCCTAAGTAAGTAAAATCATCAAATTCATTAAACGATTAAAAAATAAAACAATTTGAAATGTAAACTTTAAATATGTATTAAAATAAAACAAACTATATATAGATATATAATACCAGTCATGTATTTATCAAAACTTGTTTTAAAAAACAATGAGGACTGTCTAATGTTGCATGTTCAAATTTCGAGTATTTATTCTATGTTATGATGATTTTGGGTAATGTGACATAAGCAGAGATGTAGTTTTTGTTACAGACAAAAACTGGAAGCGAATTTCCATTATTAATAGATTTTATTTTTAGGTAGTAGAATCTATAACAATTGGATATCATTGCTTTTATAAAGTTCTTAATGCGTTTGATGTAAAGAGGATTGTTTATATGTCTATATATGATATACATTTTACAAACATTCTGATGTGCTAGAACAATTCTAAGCATGGATTTGGAATAAGCTCATTTGATTTAGTCTAAAACACAAGTTTTTATCTTCAAAAAAGATATTTGTTGAAAAGTGCTATTATTGGAGAAAACACACGAAATATTCACTAATGAAAATTATTCTCACTTCATCAAAATACCAGTTTGCAATTCATATTTATTTTGGTATGATATATAATTGTATATCTTTAATAGCGTATGGTATGCAAAGAAGAAATAATGAACGAGAAATTTTGGTTAAATCGTTTATCAAATTAAACAAGGATTGAAAATGTTGGTGTTGCTTGGAGTAGAATTAGTAGTAATCTCCGAAATGGCCGAGTGGATTAAGTCAGGAATGGCCCCGGGGTCGCAAGGTGCAGTGAGGCATGGGTATCGTATAATAATACGTCAGGAATCTCTCTGTGGCCGGTGAGTGGCGTCGGGTTGGTGATGCAGGCAGGAGGACCTGGTGTGGTAGTTATAGTTGGTATCGGTAGGGTGTGATGTAAGTTGATATGGTCACTTGGTGTGGGTAATAAGTCAGGAAGGACCCAGTGGCCTAGTGAGTTGTAGTGGGTAGTGCCATGGTGGTCAGGGAAGGTAAGGGTATCGTGCCGGTCATGGTAGAGTTGAAGGCAAGCTCGAGTCGGCTGGTGAGAGGGTGTGTTAAGTCGAGGCCACCGATATAGAAGGCCCGTTCTTTGGGTGTGTGACGTCACAAAAGTGGGCCCAACTTAGAGCAAGCGAAATAGATACCGTTGTCTCGTAAAGACAGTAAATAAACAAGTGTTATGTTTCATTAAACTTTAATAACTGAAATTCGTTCATAATTTTATTTATTTCAAATTTGAAAACAACTTTTATAAATGATAACAAACATTGTTTTGATTTGCATTTTTTTATTTTAATTTAAAAAAAACTTGTAAAGGCAACGTTGAGGTACATAAAAAAACAAATACCATTACATTAAACTTTAATAACTGAAATTCGTTCATAATATATATTTTTTTTAAATTGAAAACATTTTTTATAAATGATAAGCAAACATTGTTTTGATTTGCATGTTTTTTTATTTTAATTTAAAAAAAACTGTAAACTGAATTATGAATAAATGAACAATCAATTATTAGATAAACAAACAAACAAATATAAATAAATATACTAAATATAAATTTGATAAAGTTTAGGTAAATTATAATCAGCATGGTTTTGATTTGCTTTTTTTTTTTAAAATTTCATGATTATTCTGTAAATTTACAATATTGTAATTATCAAGTGATAATTACTTAATACAGGAACAACTGAATTATGAATAAATGAACAATCAATAATTAGATATAAACAGACAAACAAATTACAATAAATATAAATAAATATATTAAATATGAATTATAATCAGCATTGTTTTGATTTGCTTTTTTTTTTCAATTTTAATGATTATTCTGTACTTTTACAATATTATATTATATATAAACAGACAGATTACAATAAATATATTAAATATAAATTTGAAACCAAGTTTAGATAAATTATAATCAGCATTGTTTTGATTTGCTTTTTTTTTTCAATTTTAATGATTATTCTGTAAATTTACAATATATACTGAATTATGAATAAATGAACAATCAATAATTAGATATAAACAGACAAACAAATTACAAAAATCAAATAATACTTATTGAAAAATAGGTTATAGATATAAAATTCAGCTGAATGTCTGAAGTTTTATTTTTTTGCTTAACTTATTAATGATGTTATCATTTTCTCTAGAACAAAAATTATTTAAAAGAGCATTTGTAGAGCTTAAGATAAACATCTTTTCTATTTTTCAATATTATGACCTTCATCACAAGTGTCAACATTAAAAAGTAGCTCATGGTCTGCCAATACATTCAATGTTATATGCATGGCTAATTTCCTTTGATTTACTGAATGAAGAAAAGAATGATTTATATTCATTGAAAATTTGCAGAACTAAATTAACATTTTGCCTTTCAAGACTAGTAGGATAAAGAGCTTTTGAGGTCAATTTATAACAATATTTCAAAATTGACTGAGATTCCAGGGCATGAAGTTTCTGTAAGGTACAAAATGGGGCACTTTGGATACTATTTAATTCATGATTTCCATTATGACAAAATTTTGGAAAGAGCATGCATTTAGTTGCATCTTTTTGACCAAGCCAATTGTTTCTAATGCATTTTAATATATGGACTGAGTCAAATAGAAAGAAAAGAGGCCAAGACTTAACAAATGGGTGTGGATATACAATCGAAAGCTTTGGTGGATTGCAAAAGTAAGATATAGCCTTTTTATTTATTGCATTATTATCTGTTATGATTGATAATACTTGAAAGCCTATCTCCTCTAAACCAATTATAATACGTTTAACAATATTAAATAAATTTTCAGCTTTAAGACATTTAGTTGGCATAACATGCACAACATCCTTATATGGTGAGAATACACTGCTAAGCATAAAAGCAAATGCACTTGTTGCAGCTTCATTTCTATTGTCAGATAAGCCAACAATATTACCACCCTTATAATCAAAATAAGGTTTTAGGTGAATTTCATCAACAAGTAAAGATACTGTAGTGTCTTTCTGTACAAGTAACTTGAATTTGTTTTTAATATACATGAGAAAATTGTTATCATGTTGCTCAATTAAAGGATTCATATTTGTTGATAATGTTACTCTTTTAATTGTCGAATAACTAGGTAAAATTATATTTTTGCTATCTCTTAATAATCTATACCCTTTAGGAGAGCAGTTATATAATAATGAAGAAAATATCATCATTTCTGTTGAATAATCAAACTTATTCTGTGTCATTAATTTTAGCTGCTCATATATGAATTTTATTGAATTAAAATATTTGCTTGATTCATCTTGTATCAATATAAAAAATGACATGATTAATTTTAGTATAAAAATTATACTAGGGGGATTAGCTTGCTGTTGTTCTGTGTCCATTTTCTTCATGTTTTCTATTAGAGTTTCTAGATCATTCTTATAATTCATATGCTTTGGAATTTTATAATCTCCTATCATATCCATTTTCACATCCCTACAAAATACATGAACTGCAAAATTAGACTCGATTAAAAGAGACAAATTTATTTTTGGATATGGGGTTTTTATGATACTGCATATGATAACTGTTTCTTGCTGCCTAATAACATTCCAGTAATCTCTATCAAGAAAATTTAATTTTCCTACCAGATCATTAATATCATAAAATTTGTTTTGTTTTGTATATGCCAACGCATCCTTAACACTTTCATTTAAAGCACTTTTAAGTGCAGAATTGTCCAGTCGAATTCTTCTAGAATCTGGTGACTCTCTAGAGGTGATTGATGATGATAGATATGAGGACAGTTTGGGAGAATTCTAGGAATTGCGCCATCACAAAGAGATTTTTTTTAAAGTTTAACTTTAATTGCTGCCCCTGTTTTTCATCAAATGCTGATGCTTCTCTTCTTATGTCCTCTGGTCGAAAATGTAGTTCACATACCTAAAAATATTGTAAAAATCAAAACCTATTTTAAATCCTTGTAAAAATCTTAAAAGTTTGTCAGCAAAAAATCTACAATATGAAGCATTTTCTTATAATTCTAGGAAAAATGAAGAGTGTTCTGATATCTTTAAGGAACATAATTTACCAATTCAACAAAAAATTATTAGTGACAAATCTATGTACAAATAAAGAGAGAATTTTTAACATTTATATATTTTTTGAATTAGAATAATGAATAATTATTTTTTGGATAAAATGATTTTGAAAATTTTGATAGATTTTAATCCTTTTTAATCCTTTAATTTTAATCCTTTAATTTTAATCCTAAATTTCAATTGAATTACAATTGTGAATTACAAAGACATGAGATTAATTTAATTACTATTAGAATTATTTTATTATCATAATTTGTTATTATTATTATTATTATTATTATTATTATTATTATTATTTTTTTACTCCTTTTGAGTTTTCACATCAGCATTAGCTGATGGTCTTTCCAATGGAGTCTGAGTGACAGCAAGTCTCCTCAGGTCTCCAGGACTCTTCTGAGTATTCTGGCAGATTGCAGCAGTTCAGTGTTCTGAATGGTTTCAATACTTCCTCTGATTTCCAAACTTTCCAAACCTTCATTAGAATCATTATTATTACTATTATTATTATTATTATTATTATTATTAGAATCAGTATTTTTATGATAATAATAATTTAAATAACAATGATAACAATAATAACTTCAGGGAAATACCATCAGCTGGTGTGAAAAACTAATAATAATGATAGCAATAATTATAACGATTGATACCATCCAGAACACTGTACTGCTGCAATCTGCCAGAATACTCAGAAGAGTCCTGGAGACAAAGGCTAAATTTGCAAATTGTCCTCAATATTTCAAGATTCGTTAAATAAATGAAATTAACTAACCTGACTTACCCCCCCCCCCCAAAAAAAAAAAGCCAAGTAGGAAAAAAATAGATAAATAAAGTAAATAAATAAAAAAAAAAGAAAGATTTTTTTATTGATGAAATAAAACAATTACTTACCAAAAAGAAAGTCAAGTATTTTCCAACTTTAGTTCAATAATAATAATGATAACGATAATAATAATAATATCAATAATAATAATAATATCCCTTTTTTATTTGAATAAATTTATATCAAAGTAATTGTGGGATTATTAGACATTAGACAAATATTTACTTTCTCGCATTTAAGACTAACCAAAATAGTCAATTTAATTTAATAGACTCTTTTATTTATGAATAAAACTATTCAAAATATTGTAAGGATTATCAGAATTATTTCTTTATGTTTATAAAAATATCCCTTTACGAATTTAAAGAATTAATATCGAGAATTTCTTTAGAGTTTATTTCTAAAATATGAGTTTTTACACAACACTTTTTACTTTACGCTCTTATGTGAAAAAAATTGTTAACTTAAGACAGAGCTTTTAATGTCTTAAACTTGATTTTGTGAATTACAAAGACTTTAAAATACTTCAATTATTGAAGTTTAAATTAAATTTATTTAGTTTTAATACAAAAAATTACTTACTTTGGAATTCTTTGTAGGTAAAAAAATGTTCTCGTCTGATAGTATAAATCCATTCATCGCACAAAATTTTATCACGAGGAAAGAAAAAAAACACTAACTTTTTATAATCTCCATTACAAAAAGGCACAAACACACTTAAAGGGCATTTTTGTTTATAAATTAAAATAAAATAAAAATAATTGACTGAATAATTACAAGAAAAAGTCGTTGACTATTTGCAAAAAACTTCAAGGTGACTATTTGCAAAAAACTTCGAGGTTAGCCACGTGTAGCAAGTCTCGTTTTGCCCCGGTTTGTGTGAAAAGAAACTTGGGACTAGATATGATGATATCGCAGTGACGTCAGACTCGATCCATCTGGCCTAGTAATTCTAGTTGGTCTTGGTTAAGTCGTCAGTTGGTGAACTGGTGATATAGAGTTTCGTAGCGGCTAGCTTGTCCCCTTAAGAGGTTAAGGGTAGGCAGTTGGTAAGGGGGTTCTGTTGTCGGCTTCCCCTTGTTTGATCTGTCCTGACGCCCGGGTTCCTCTGCCGTCCTGCCTGGCGTGGGGGCCCTCGGTCAACTGCCTGGTACTCAAAATGCTAGACTTATATAGTAACGAGATAGGCTCCAGAAATGCTTTTGGAGCGTTTAGCGGGAAGGCCCTCCATTTGTTGAAAAAACATTAATTAGAGTATATTTTTCTTGTTTATCAATATTGTTCCTTCGACCGGAAGTTATTTCTGAGCCTATGCGCAGATCCATGTTAAATTGGTCACTTCATGGTAAGGTTATTGCATACTGAGGTTTTCACGGTACCAAATCTTATTATAATGGAGATTGTGTGTTTTTCTGTCTGTAACCGAAACTATATTACTACTCAAGTCACAATTTCCTTAGTTATTGACATCACATTCTTCATGATATTAATTTCATTTAAATCTCAATTATTAATAAAATTGTTTTACATTATTAATACTGTTAACCATATCTACATATTAACAACATGCAATTATATTTATATATACAACAAAATAGCGGTTTACAGTGTGAACGAGAAGGCTAATTTGCATATTGATATTAGAAATGTGATTTTATTAAATATATGCTTAGTATTATTGATTTTTAACTGTTTAGTTTTATTTTAATGAATATAAGTAAAAATCTCTTCAATGAATCTTAAATAAAATCCATTAACAAGAAAAAATAACTGTAATTCTATTCTTTACTTCCTCTTTTAACTAAATACTTAGATTAGAAAAAATAACAATGAAAGATGGGAGTGATGGATGTGTAAGTTTCAGTTGTTCTAATTTTCGATTATACCCACCTCTGTTTCAAATCATTTTATTTGCATTCTTATTTAGTTTCATTAGCCTTTCTAATTTAATACAATATTTTATTACATTAAAACTTAGATACTTGCACCCGGAGGGTGCATATATTCGCTAGTCAATATAATGTTGTATACCCTTTCTTACTTCTTTACTTCTTACTTGCTTCTATATCTTGGACATCTATTCTTCTGGTCGGCTTTGCTTCTTCTATCATCTTGGTCTGGAATCTTCTAACATCTTGCGTCTGGGTCTGGACTTTCTTGGGGACCTCGGGTCTGGTTTTCTGTTAGGGATTTCTCCTTATCAGAAGCCCTGTGTCATTGTTAGTTTTTAGTAAACACAAGACTTTGATTTTCTTTTAATGTTCTTTATTCGGTAAATCCCCAACCCAGACATAACATAGCGCGCGTGAGTTCCAGTTTTAGGCAGAGCATAAAATGGCCGCTGCTCTGCCTGACGTCCAACTGCAAACTGGGGACTCTGAAAAAGGTCCCACGTGACTTCACATATTTGGCAGGCTTCTGTAATTTTCCATAGAAATAGACCCGGCCATGGTATGAAAGGGGTCATCCCCTCAGAATTACAGGGGATTGACAATAATCTTATGCAACCGCATAGATTATGTAACAGGGTACCATTGGGTTCACTTCCGCTTGTTTTCTCTGACTTGTATTTTAATTTGTTTTGTTAGCGAGTGGATGTATTGTGAAGTAAAGATGTGAATCATAAGAGATATCTATTTCTGTTATAACAGGTATATATTCATAGAAGGTGCTTGTGTAATGGTTATCATCTAAGGAAATGGACAGCAAAATGAGTTCAAATCCTGGACAAGGCTCTTTGCATTTCCCACTAATGCTCTTGGAAAGGTATGAAACCAACTTTTCTCCCTCAAGGTATGGGTAAAGAGTTTGGCAGACTGGTCTAAGAGTAGGAAAACTTTGAATAACTTGTTAAACTCTGCTTAAAAAATTGATCTTGTATCACATCCAGCTTGTGTGGAGAGGATTGATATATATATATATATATATATATATATAATATATATATATATATATAAAAAGTAATTGGTAATTTGCTTGAAGCATTGTTAAGTATGTTATAATATATCAAAATTTGAAGGCAATACAATGCGTATAAAAATAAAAACAAAAAGATGTTTTTTTGTCTTATCGATTTCAAAGAAACTTTATCATCAGAGACGAAAATCAGAAATGGACGTGCTTAATTCTTTTTTTTTCCCTCTTCTTCTTTTTCTCTTTTCTACTCCCTTCCCCCTTCTTTATGTTATGAATGAAATGGGCGAAATAACTGCAATTTCTCTTTTTTTTTTAAACGCATTGTATGCCTTCAAATTTTGATATATATTATAATCATATATTACTTATATATATATAAATAATATTATACTACAATACTATATCAAATACCCTAACTATATTATATTAAATACTCATATCTTATCACATAACAGGAAGATCTCTCNTTAGAGTTATTTTTTTCTTGTTTATCAATATTGTTCCTTCGACCGGAAGTTATTTCTGAAGCCTAGCGCAGATCCATGTTAAATTAGTCACTTCGTGGTAAGGTTATTGCATACTGAGGTTTCACACGGTACCAAATCGATATAATGTTGTATACCCTTTCTTACTTCTTTTACTTCTTACTTGCTTCTATATCTTGACATCTATTCTTCTGGTCGGCTTTGCTTCTTCTATCATCTTGGTCTGGAATCTTCTAACATCTTGCATCTGGGTCTGGACTTTCTTGGACCTCGGGTCTGGTTTTCTGTTAGGATTTCTCCTTATCAGAAGCCCTGTGTCATTGTTAGTTTTTAAAGTAAACACAAGACTTTGATTTTCTTTTAATGTTCTTTATCGGTAAATCCCCAACCCAGACATAACATAGCGCGCGTGAGTTCCAGTTTTAGGCAGAGCATAAAATGGCCGCTGCTCTGCTGACGTCCAACTGCACATATTTGGCAGGCTTCTGTAATTTTTCCATAGAAGGACCCGGCCATGGTATGAAAGGGTCATCCCCTCAGAATTACAGGGTATTGACAATAATCTTATGCAACTGCATAGATTTGTAACAGGGTACATTGGGTTCACTTCCGCTTGTTTTCTCCGACTTGTGTTTTAATTTGTTTTGTTAGTGAGTGGATGTATTGTGAAGTAAAGATGTGATCATAAGAGATATCTATTTCTGTTTATAACAGGTATATATTCATAGAAGGTGCTTGTGAATATATACCTGTTATAACAGGTATATATATTCATAGAAGGTGCTAGGAAATGGACAGCAAAATGAGTTCAAATCCTGGACAAGGCTTCTTTGCATTTCCCACTTAATGCTCTTGGGAAAGGTATGAAACCAACTTTTCTCCCTCAAGGTATGGGTAAAGAGTTTGGCAGACTGGTCTAAGAGTAGGAAATACTTTGAATAACTTGTTAAACTCTGCTTAAAAAATTGATCTTGTATCACATCCAGCTTGTGTGGAGAGGATTGAATATATATAAATATATATATATATATAAAAGTAATTGGTAATTTGCTTGAAGCATTGTTAAGTATGTTTATAATATATCAAATTGAAGGCAAATACAATGCGTATAAAAAATAAAAACAAAAGATGTTTTTTTTGTCTTATCGATTCAAAGAAACTTTATCATCAAGGACGAAAATCAAATGGACGTGCTTAATTTTTTTTTTTCCCTCTTCTTCTTTTCTCTTTCTACTCCCCTTCCCCCTTCTTTATGTATGAAATGAAATGGGCGAATAACTGCAATTTCTCTTTTTTTTTTTATACGCATTGTATTGCCTTCAAATTTTTGATATATTATAATATATATATTATATATATATATCAAATAAAGGAAGAACTTGATTTAAACCAGCTCCCCACATTTTTGCCTCATCAATTCACTATGAACAAGCATATCACAAAAAACCAAAGAGCTGAATATATGTAAATTCAACCAAAAACAAAAAAATAATAAAAATTATATATATTTTTAACAGTGTGGGAGTGTAACCATAGAACAGGAAGTGAATGAAAAAAAGAGATACATCTCAAAGTTGATTTCTAGGGTGTCCAGACAGACAAAAGGTGACATGACAGAAAAAACAGAAAGTATATTAAAATATAAAAAGACAAGTAAAATAAAAGATTAAATTTAACATTAGAGTATAATGATGTATAAAGAAAATACTAGTTAAGATATAAATAAAAAATAATTAATAGAAGATAATAAATTAAAAAATAATAATAAATAATAGAAAAAAAAATTAAAATTATTAAAAAAAAAAAAAAAAAAAAAAAATACTAATAAAAAATAATACTCAGAAGAGTCCTGGAGACCTGAGGAGACTTGCTGTCACTCGGACTCCAGTGAAAGACCATCAGCTAACACTGATGTGAAAACTCAAAAGGAGTAATAATAATAATAAAATAATAATAATAAAAAAATGAAATAATTTGAAAAAATATATAATATATAATAAATAATATATAATCATAATAATGGTAAAATAATTAAAAATAATAAATAATGTAATAATAATAATAATAATAAAAATAATAATAATAATAATATTGAGATAAACTAAAGAGTATAATAATAAAAATAATAATAATAGTAATAATAATAGGATAATTAATTAAAATAATAAAATAATTTGAAAAAATATATAAAAAGAGCCTTCAGATTCCTTGGCTTCAAAATCGAGATAGTTTCAAATCTCAAAAAAGTTAATTTCCTAGACCGTAACCTTCAATTTGTCCAACAATAGCTATAAACCCTTTTGTAAGGAAACCTAAACCCCTCTTACATCAGTGTACATCAGATCATCCTAAATCTATTATTAACAAATCCCTAACGCTGTTAACATTAGGATAAGTAGATTATGCTCCAACAAGCCAATTTCGGTGCTAACAGTAAAATGTATCAAGAGCCCCTTAATAAAAGTGGTTTCCAACATAAATTAAATTTACAATAATAACCTGTGGCCAGTGGGCACGACTATCCAACTAAACAACATTTCTAACAACAAATGATAGTACCACATGTGATTATAGCAGTGAGAAATAATCAGAAGTGCAAAAAATCTAAAAACAGAAAAGAAGATTTTGTGGTTTAACCCTCCCTTTTGTAGTTTATCCAACATTGAAATAGGTAGATACTTCCTTAAATTGATAGATAAACATTTCAATAGCACTAATCCTTTATATAAGATCTTCAATAGAAAAACAATTAAAATTAGTTATTCATGCACTAATAACATCTCAAAATTATATACTAACCAAAATAAAAATTAATGACGAATCATTGGTGAGCACTCAAAATACATATAAGGTTAACTGCAACTGTAGGAATAAAGATGAGTGCCCCGTAAATGTTTTTGCAAACTCAGAGAAGGTTGTATATAAAGCAACTATCTCAACTATTGAAAACAAAACTAATGTTAAAGCTTATATAGGTATCTCCGTGGAAAGTGAAACAAAGATTTATACCATAAACATTCTTCTCTAACCACAAAATCAAAAATCAGACTGCACTATCAAGCTACTATTGGAATCTGAAAGAACAGAGGCTTAACCCCTTCATAAAATGGGATTTATTAAACAATCTTCCACCCAAATGGATTTAAGGTAGGTGTAACTCTGTCTGGATGAGAAGATATGTATCCTGAAATATGACCACTGGCCAACTACTCAATAAAAAGAAACCAATGATTTTTAAATGTAGACATAAAAAAAAATCAAATAGTATAATCCTATAGGACTGGAGGTGAATAATTGGAGTTGTGGTGTTCTGAGGAATGGTTTCTTGTTCAAAATGTATTATTTGTAATCTTGTTCAATATGTATTATTTGTAACCTGTCACTGTGTATAATCAGTATTATTATTGTTATTAGTATTATTATTATCGGTATTTTAATTCATCTAATTATCATGATTATTATTTTATATCTTTAATTTATTTTATTTTATTATTAATATCATATATATATTTTATTTTATATTATTTATTATTATTTATTATTATTTTTATATATTTTTATTATTATTATTATTATTATTATTATATTATTATTATTAATACTAATAACAATAATAATACTGATTATACACAGTGACAGGTTACAAATAATACATATTGAACAAGATTACAAATAATACATTTTGAACAAGAAACCATCCTCAGAACACCACAACTCCAATTATTCACCTCCAGTCCTATAAGGATTAATACTAATTTGAATTTGTTTTTATGTCTACATTTAAAAATCAATTGGTTTCTTTTATTGAGTAGTGGCCAGTGGGTCTATATTTCAGGATACATATCTTCTCATCCAGACAGAGGTTTACACCTACCTTTAAATCCATTTGGGGTGGAAGATTGTTTAAAAAATTCCCATTTTATGGAAGGGGTTAAGCCTCTGTCTTTCAGATTCCAATAGTAGCTTGATAGTGCAGTCTGATTTTTGATTTGTGGTTAGAGAAGGAATGTTTATGGGTATAAAAACTTTGTTTCCACTTTCCAGCGGAGATACCTATATAAGCTTTAACATTAGTTTTTGTTTTCAATAGTTGAGATAGTTGCTTTATATACAACCTTCTCTGAGTTGCAAAAACCATTTACGGGGCACTCATCTTTATTCTACAGTTGCAGTTAACCTTATATGTATTTTGAGTGCTCACCAATGATTCGTAATTAATTTTTTATTTTGGGTTAGTTATAATTTTAGAGATGTTATTAGTGCATGAATAACTAATTTTAATTGTTTTTCTTTGAAGATCTTATATAAAGGATTAGTGCTATTGAAATGTTTATCTATCAATTTAAGGAAGTATCTACCTATTTCAATGTTGGATAAACTCAAAGGGAGGGTTAAACCAACAAATCTTTCTTTTTCTGTTTTTAGATTTTTTGCACTTCTGATTATTCTCACTGCTAATAATCACTGTTGGTACTATCATGTTGTTAGAAATGTTGTTAGTTGGATAGTCGTGCCACTGGCCACAGGTTTTATTATTGTAAATTAATTTATGTTGGAACCACTTTTATTAAGGGCCTCTTGATACATTTTACTGTTAGCACCGAAAATTGGCTTGTTGGAGCATAATCTACTTATCCTAATGTTAACAGCGTTAGGGATTTGTTTAATAATAGATTTAGGATGATCTGAATGTACACTGATGTAAGAGGGGTTTAGGTTATCCTTACAAAAGGGTTTATAGCTATTGTGGGACAAATTGAGGTTACGTCTAGGAAATTAACTATTTTGAGATTTGAAACTATCTCGATTTTGAAGCCAAGGAATCTGAAGGCTCTTTTTATATATTTTTTCAAATTATTTTATTATTTTAATTAATTTATCCTATTATTATTACTATTTATATTTTTTTTATTATTATACTCTTTAGTTTATCTCAATATATTATTATTTATATTTTTTATTATTATTATTATTATTACTATTATTATTATTTTTAATTATTTTACCATTATTATGATTTATATTATTTATTTATATATATATATTTTTTTCAAATTATTTCATTTTTTTATTATTATTATTTTTATTATTATTATTACTCCTTTTGAGTTTTCACATCAGTGTTAGCTGATGGTCTTTCACTGGAGTCCGAGTGACAGCAAGTCTCCTCAGGTCTCCAGGACTCTTCTGAGTATTATTTTTTTATTAGTATTATTTTTTTTTTTTTTTCTAATTAATTTTTAATTTTTATTTTCTATTATTTATTATTATTTTTTAAATTTTATTATCTTCTATTAATTTATTTTATTATTTATATCTTAACTAGTATTTTCTTTTATACATCATTATACCTCTAATTTAAATTTAAAATCTTTTTATTTTACTTGTCTTTTTATATTTTAATATACTTTCTGTTTTTTCTGTCATGTCACCCTTTTTGTCTGTCTGGACACCCTAGAAATCAACTTTGAGATGTATCTCTTTTTTTCATTCACTTCCTGTTTCTATGGTTACACTCCCACACTGTTAAAAAAATATATATTTTTTTATTATTTTTTTGTTTTTGGTTGAATTTACATATATTCAGCTCTTGGGGTTTTTTGTGATATGCTTGTTCATTAGTGAATTGAGACCCATCTGATGAGGCAAAAATTTGGGAGCCGGTTTAAATCAACTTAGATTTATATGGGCCCAATTTTTGTCAAATAAATTTATTATGGGATTACTGTATTGAGTTTTTTCCTTATTGATAAATATTGCTCTGTCTAAAGGTTATTTTACATTGAGCTCTCTTTAGTGATTTATGATTCACTGTATTATACATACTGGATCATCAATATTAGTACAGTGGATCTTGAAATCACATATAGAATCATCCCTTACTACCAAGTTTTGGATAAATCTCTTATATATATATATATATATATTATATAAATATTATATATACAGAATTTATATATTATATATATATATATCCAGGTTTTGTATATAAATATATATATGTAAACCTCTTGTTATTGAAGAATGGGTGAGAGTAAAACATAATTTAAAAACTGATTATAGGTTTGTTCTTAATTCTATGAATTGATGAGTTTTGGTATTGTGATGTTAGTAGTGACATAGTTTTTGTTATAGACAAATGAAGACCGAATCCCCATTATTAAAGAAATGCAGATGATTTTTGACTCTTCATCATGCAAAATTTTATCACAAGACTGTAAAAGACTACAAGACTAAAAACTAAAATACAAGACTAAAATGTGACTTGTAGTGGAAAAAGGTAACATTAGAGATTAAACTAGTGTGAAGATCATATCAATTTTAATGTTACCTCTTAAAGTATGTTACGTAGCCGTTCGTCATGGTACCATATAGATATATTTGTTACGTTGTACTCTGGTCTATCCTTCCGGCCCGTCCTCTGGATTCTGATCGTCTAGTCTTCTATCTTGGTCTTCTAATGGTCTCGTCTGGTCTTTCTTATCTGGGTCCCGTGTCTGGTTCTGCTGGGGACCATTTCTTATCAGAAGCCTTGTGTCATTGTTAGCTTTTAGTAATAACAACAAGACTTCGATTTACCTTTAATGTTATTTTATTCTGGAACCCCAGGACCAGACAAATGCGCGCGGAGAGTCACATCTTGCTAGCTTCAGTCCTAACTCTCAACTGCCTAACTGCAACTAACTACTGCAACTGACTTACTTACACCTTAAACCGGAAGGGGCTTTCTATCGCTTCCGATTCTCACGATCATCCCAGAACGCAAGGTGAGAGTGAGGTCAAGCATTGTCACTCACTCTCAAGGCCATCAGCTGTACTGATCGCCATAAGGATTTCTATACTACCTTAAAAAGTAATAGGGATCCAATTAATATGTAACAAGTAAACTTAACAATTAATGACCTAAATCAAATCCGCCCAAGATCTTCTGAAAGTGAAGAAGAAATTCCGATGGAAATTTTGTGTGACACATTTGATATTCCCAAACCCTTGTGTGCACAGGAACCAATGAATGTCTCTCCTGGGCCTGCCATACAGGCTAGACAGAATTCTTTGCTGCAGGAAACGCTGCCCATAAGAAAAAGTGTCAGAAAAAGAAAAGTCGTCAGGCGTCTGAGCCCTGATCCCAAACGAAAGCGGTATTGTGAAGCTAAAATCAAGAAGATTTCAGCTTCAGGGGGAGGTGTTGTAAAGAGAAGTAACCCTCACGTATGCAAATGAGATACGTGTATAAAGAGCAACAGTGGATTAGCTCAGGGTAATGCGAGTTGATCTCCAACCACACGTGTACAACTTTCCAAGATAAGTAATCTTACCAAGAGACTTTTTTACCTTGCCGGCCGAAAGCCGTTTTATTTTGTTATTTGTATTATTTGTAATAAATTATTATTACAACCACTCAACCTTCTCGTTTATGTATTTCCAAGACATAACAGTAAACTTCTTAACAATTAATGACCTATTAAATAGAATTTAAAAAAACAAAATTAATTAAAAAACTCCACTCAGCTTAAACAGATTTATTGACCAGTAAAACTTTCAATCAGGTTTTAATGGCTCACACTTCTATGGGGTGTTAGAATGCACCGACTGCACCTCTGCAGAGAGGTAAGACTCCCCCAATGGGGCTACCTGTTGGCCGTGGGTGGCAACTCGTGATGCTTAAGGATAGAACCCAGGTGGATGAGCAGTTCATGACTTGCAATACTCCACTTTGCCCTATCTTGGGCTAGATGGGTTTTAAATTTTCACTTAAGAATAATAAAGTAATCATCATTTTGCATCTGGTGATGGGAGATACTAGACAATTTCTCCAGGTTCCCTGCAATAGTCTATAATGTTATTTTTCCACACACACACACACACACACACACACATATATATATATATATATATATATATATATATATATATATTTTTGTGTGTGTATTATTTGGATTTATATAAGTGAATTTAGATATACATTTATATCCGTGTGTCAGTGTGTTTGTGTGTTTTGTGCGTAAGAATGGGTTATAAAAATCTCTCTATCTCTCTATCTCTGTCTCTGTCTCTGTCTCTCTCTCTCTGTATATATATATATATATATATATATATATATATATATATATACTTGTGTATGTATGTGTGTGTGAGTTTGTGTGCGTTATCTTTCGGTTCGACTGTGTGTGCCTTCATTTAAAACCTGATTGAAAGTTTTACTGGTCAATAAATCTGTTTATGAGTTGAGGTTCAATTGAAAAGTTAACATCTTGTCTAAATGTTATCTCTTTTAATTAGGTTAATGTTTTTTTCAGAGGGAAGGGGTTGGTTTTTCTTTTGTTTTTTTGTTTTTCCTTTAGACAAAAGGAAAAATAAGATCTCATGAAAATACCTAACTGTAGGTATACATCTACAAATAAAAAAAAACAGATTATTCCTAACTAATTCTAAGCAATAAGCAGTTTTAAATATACCAGATAAAATATAAGTATTTACCCAACCCGTTTGTCATTGGGTAGGATGTGACACAAGGTTGCAAGTATGAGGTATCTAACAAGGATCAAACTCACTATTCAGTAGCAATAGATCTGTGAGACTAGCTTGCTAACCATTACACCACAATGAGACACCAGAAACAGTACATGTATTTTTAAAAGAATTAAGTGTTTGTATGGTCTATATGAATTTTTCTTGTAATTTTTCATGTAATGGTTACTAATGCAGGAAATGGACATAATGAGATAATTTCAAATCCTGGACAAGGCTGTTTGCATTTCACATGGCACTAATACCCTCGGGAAATGTATGAATCCCACTCTTCTTCTTCCAGCTATGGGTAAATAGTAGGGCAGACTGGACTCTTTAACTTTGGTTAGGAAACCAGTCAATGGGAAGGAAAACTTTGAACCTTGGTTAGGCAACCAGTTTGGTTTGGTTTGGTTTGGTTTGTTTTGTTTTACGGCATATCAACCTCGGTGGGTCATTAATAAAAAAAAACTCATGTTTTTCTATTCAACCCATAGATGGGACCCTAACAGGTACTACCATTCCAAGTCAGAGTGGACCAGGGAGCAATGGTGATGAAGGGGTGCTCCACATTCCCCAAACCTCCAGAACTGGAACCTCACCATCAGATAGAGTTTAACATCAGTCCCAGGACATGTAGACCCTCAGCCACCGCCTTCTATCACCCATATGATAAAAAGGATTGGGGGTTGCCATAAGGGCAATAGGGTTGGGAAAATCATATAGGTGCTAGGGCTTGACGTGGCCAGCCAATTGATCGGAGGGGGCCTCTCCGACCACCCGTCTAGCCCAAGAAAAGTCTAAAGTGGAATATTGCAAGTCATGGACTGCTCAGCCACCTGGGTTCTATCCTTAAGCATCACAGGTTGCCACCATGGTCAACAGGTGGCCCCATTGGGGGAGTCTTACCCCTCTACAGAAGTGCATTCTAATGCCCCAGCCAACAGGGCAGTAGGCAACCAGTCTAGGAGAAATAAAAATCTGAATTCAAATCTGTTAAACCCCGCTTAAGAAATTGACCTTGTACCACATCCTACTCGTGTGGAGGGGTTGGTAAATATGTATTTAAATTAATCTTATTCTCTCTCCTGTAATATTTTTGGTAATTAATTCATTTGCATTCCAATAATGCTAGACTCTCTAGAAAAACCTATCAATCTGATTTTCCAAACTTCTTTTTTTTCTTTCTCATATATATATATCTACCTAACCCCTCTGCATAAGGAAATATATATGTATACAAGCTCATATATCATTACTATTGTAATGGGTTTGTGTCAACCTAATATAGATTTAGTAAATACCAATAAATGTGTGTGTATGTATTTACCCAACCCTCCGCCATGGGCAGGATGTAACAGAAAATCAATTTTTAAGTGGAGTACAACTAGTTTGACTGCCCTGGGGTGTTAGAATGCACCGACTGCACCTCTGCAGAGGGGTAAGACTCCCCCAATGGGGCTACCTGTTGGCCGTGGGTGGCAACTCGTGATGCTTAAGGATAGAGCCCAGGTGGATGAGCAGTTCATGACTTGCAATACTCCATTTTGCCCTATCTTGGGCTAGATGGGTGGTTGGAGAGGCCCCCTCCGATCAATCGGCTGGTCACGTCAAGCCCTAGCACCTATATGATTTTCCCAATCCTATTGCCCTTTTGGCAAGCCCCAACCATCTTTATCATATGGGTGCTAGAAGGCGGTGGCTGCAGGTCTACATGTCCTGGGAATGACGTTAAACTCTATCTGATGGTGAGGTTCCAGTTCTGGAGGTTTGGGGAATGTGGAGCACCCTTTCATCACCATTGCTCCCTGGTCCACTCTGACCCGGAGTGGTAGTACCTGTTAGGGTCCCATCTATGGGTTAAATAGAAAAACATGAGTTGATAAACAAAATTGTATTATCCATCAAGAATGAATTTATTTCACAACTTTGTCGGCATTAAATGACCCACTGAGGTTGATATGCCGTAAAATAAACCAAACCAAACCAAACCAAACCAAACTAGTTTGAATTCAGATTTTCCATCTTCTAGACTGGTTGTTATTCCAAGGTTAGATAGCCTAGTCTGCCCTACTATTTACCCATAGCTGGAGGTAGGAGAATAATTGGATTTATACCTTTCCAAAGGATAGGACTATATGAAATACAAAACAGCCTCCTCTAAGATTTAGATATGGCACAAGGCCAGAGGTATGGGGCGCCCAATGAGAATCAAACTCATTAACAATGGTCTGCGAATTTAGCTTGCTAACCGTTACACCATATGAAGTGCCCTGAATGTATATGTATATAGTTATTTACTAAGATTAGCTTAGATGTGGCACAAGGTCAGAAGTATGGGGCGTCCAGTGAGAATCGAACTCACTAACAATGGTTTGCGATTCTAGCTTGCTAACCATTACACCATATGAAGTGCCCTGAATGTGTGTGTATATATGTGTGAACGTGTGCTTCTTTTGTTTTTACTATTCTTGCCTATAATATATATATATATATATATATATATATATATATATATATTATTTGCTGCTTCTCCCATGATGGGTTTCGGGATGTCGAGGTTCGCCAAACAAACCCTGTCTCCCTAGTTTAAGTCGCAACGATAAACTGTATAACTACAGGCAGAGATGCGGACTGCCATCGGCGTGTTGGGTTTCCATTCGTTGGGGGGATAACAATAACGAAGGGGTACCTGTCTGTAATATGGGATAATAGTGTTATTCAGGGGTATACATTAGAACTGAAGTAGTAGATTCAAATTTACTTTAAAAAAAAAAAATAAGTAAAATAAAAATTTAAATAAATAAATAAAATATAATAAAATAATAGATTTAATGGTGTCCTGTCTTTGTTTTTGTTTTTGTTTTTTTTTTCTATTGGTTGGTTTTAATTTATGCTAATTTATTTAAATCACGGTGGTAGGTACTATATATTAATGTGTTTGCTCCAAGTCTCTTTAGTCGGATCTTAGCCCTGAAGAGCATTAAGCGAAACTTTTAGTAGGTTTATCTGACACATTAGATTTATCTTCATATATATATATATATATAGGTAAAGTATTGCTTATCAGTTAATTGATTACTATACTTATTAGTGGTTGAGAAGTAACAGTAAACTTCTATGCTGTCCATAAACTATTCTCTCTCTCTCTCTCTCTCTCTCTCTCTCTCTCTCTCTCTCTTCTTCTTCTTATTATTATTCTTCTTCTTCCTCATTACATTTACAATAAAGAGCAGATTAAATGAGAAAGCAAAGAGATAGGATTCTTTGTTGCAAATGTCTCAGCTGAACTCAAGGCAAAACAATACAAATGCCTGGTTCAAAGAAACTGACCAATCAACTTAAAGTATCCAAAAATAAACCTGTTTCTTTCTTTTTTTTTCTTTCTTTTCCTTTTTTTATGAGCCATGCATATTCACCTATCTGCATACTGTTTTATGCAATAATCTACACCAACAAGTTGTCTGCATTTGGTCTATTAAACAGTGTCAGTTAAAATAATGTGAGACTTAAAATCTTTATTTGAATACAATATAAAATCAGTCAGAAAGTATCTAGCCATTTTGAATATCTTGAGAACACTGTGTTGATGTAACTTAGCAACCAGTCACAGGGGAACCTACTGCTTTTTTCCAACCTCATTTTTGTTTCACATAATTTTTGAGATGAGGTTTGATTGAATAAAGATGTTCCGTGAAAGCTCCTGATTACGACATGAAGGTTTCCAAGTTTGACAGGAAGGTACCTGAGTTCAAAGAGAAGATTCCCAAATTCAAGGAGGGGGTTCCCGAGTTCAAGACGTTCCCGAGTCTGACAAAGAAATACCTGAAGAAGGGCGGAGGTTACATCAGCCAAAACGTTATTTGAATACTATATAAAGTCAGTCAGGAAAGTATCTAGCCATTTTTAATATCTTGAGAACACACTGTTGGTGTAACTTAGCAACAGTCAGAGAGGAACCTACTGCTCAGGTATGAACAGACTCTACCTGGGCCTGATGCTTTAACAATGCTATGGTATTACAAGGCGTTTTGTCATGGTGTAATGGTTAGCAAGCTAGTCTTGTAGATCCATTACTACTGAATAATGAGTTTGATCCTCGTTGGATGCCCTATAATTGTAACCGTAACCTTGTGTCAAATCCTACCTGTGGTGAACAGGTCGGGTAAATATATTTTTTCTGCTATGGTGTCGCCATCTAGTGGTCATTAGTATAAGTCCTTTGGCAGACAAGGAAAGTAATTCAACAGATACCTTCCATTTAGAGTAGAATATTATATTATAAGAAAAATGAAATTAAAAAGAAACATAATTTTACACTGGTTGACAAGAATCTTAGCAAAACCAATAGAAACCATATTGTATATAACTACTTACACATGACTCTATATATATATATATATATATATATATATATATACATATATATATATATACATATATATATATATATATATATATATACATATATATATATACATATATATACATATAACATATATATATATATACATATATATATATATATATACATATTATATATATACATATATATATACATATACATAATATATATATATATATACATATATATATATATATACATATACACATTATATATATATACATATATATTATATATATACACATTATATACATATATATATATACATATATATATACATATACACATACATATACATATACACATTATATATATATACATATATATATATACATATATATATATATACACATTATATATTTATATATATATATATATAATATATATATATATACATATACACATTATATATATATATATACATATACATATATATATAAATATACACATTATATATATATATATATATATATATATATATATATATATATAAACAACCTCTCTAAGTCTCTAAGTCAGCATGTTTCATCATATCTAAAAATAAAATTGCCCTGCCCCAGAAAAAGTATGTCATAATTTCCTGAAATAACTTTTCCCTATTTTGCAGCTAAAATCTGGTGGGACCGGGGTCAGCTATCCCCTACCTAGAGAGTAGAAGTCTGGGATTCAAAGATAGCAGATCTAATATATTTTACTTGCCATTCCAACTGCTAAACCAAAATATCACTTCTGAATTTCACGAATGATAACAAAGTTTAACCCTCAAAAGAATTCAGGACTGACACACAAGTAAGCAATAATACAAGAACTTGTTGCAAATTTTATTGGTATTTGCTACCAGACTTATCTGAGTTAAGTAATGTTCTTGGAGTAGTGGTGATAACAGGGGTATTCTGTTGCCGGCTGGAAAGTTGATAGGATGCTTGTTTGGACGTTTCTCATTCTTCCTGGTAACCGGTTCAGTGATTAGTGATGGGGGATGCTATTTTAGAAGCTTCTCGCCGGGGTAACAGTTCCTTTAAATGACGGTGAATGGACCCTTTTCAAGTAGACTATTTGGTCTATTTAGCCTTCTGTAGTGTGCTATTGTGACCGCCTTGTAGTATGTGGACACAATGCCTTCGAAAGTGTGCTGTGAAAAAATGCCTCCGTCCAGGTCAACGGTCCGTAGAAGTGAGCCTGTTTTTAGGCTAAGTGATGAGTGAAGTTTAGGGACCACTATTTACGCGACTACCTCAGTGAGTACTCCGTGATAAGTAAAGTTTTTGGTTTTGGTGCCAACATTGTATGTTGGTGAATTGCCCCCTAGCGGCAGGGGGAGATAATTAACTATGGAATTTCCAATAATATTTATGTGCACTGTACACATACTAAAGTAATACACACATGAAAACATATTTGTAAATTATTGATTATTACCAAAAATACATGAATATAAAATAACAATGTCTGTTCAACTCAACTTCCTGTTATTTGTTTTCTGTTTGCATGTTCTATTTATAATTCATTTCAGCATTAACATTTTATCACAGTTAACTGGAAGACTCCTCTGCTAAAATATTAAACTATATTTTTGTTGTAACTCGAACATAAGATGTAAGTAAAAGTAAAGTCGTCAGGGCGGCCTAATGTCGGTATCAGCCATGCAGAGAGGGAGTCTATCCCCTTTTCACTAGCACTAGACCAAGGAGATTATTTTAGCATCTGAGGTGGAGCGCCACACCTACCATCAGCTCCTTACTTTACCGCACAGATCCCTGTGCTACTCATACGCTGAGTTGGCGAGGGTGGGTATCGAACTAGGAACCTTGTGGTTTCTAGCCGAACGCTCTACCGACTGAGCTAACCCGGCCATAAGATGTAATATCTGCTTATTTTGATTATTCCCAAATTTATATCCTAGTTATAAAAATTGTTATCGTACAAAAAAATTTGTTGTGAAAAATCACCAAAACCAATCACAATAATAAAACTTGGGAATCCAATGTTTCAAGAGGCAATTTATGAGGAAGTGCATCCCGGTCTCCTGCTTCAAAAATTGCTACCGGTGACTATCAAAATAACAACCCCAGCTTGTCGTAATTCTTGTTTATTTATCGTAATTTGTCGTAATTCTTGTTTAGATATGAAGATGGATATATAGTTTGGAATAGACTGAGATAGATAGATAAACAAACAAAATAATATAGATAGATATGAACAAATGAAGATAGATGGATATTTTCGACAAGTAAATGTATTTGCGGGGGCGGGGTCGCATCTTTTTTTGTCGTAATTCTTGTTTATCTAAACTAAAAACAAGACATTAAATAAACCGAATAAAAAAAATTCTTAGTATTCAAAGTAATATAGATAAATATGAACAAATTGAGATAGATAGATAGATATGAAGATGAATAGTTTTGAATAGACTGAGCTGGGTCGTTATTTTAATAGTCACTGGGTAGCAATTTTTGAAGCAGGAGACTGGGATGCATTTCCTCATTAATTACCTTTCAAGATTGTGGGTTCAGATTCGGTCCAGAATGTTTTTAATTTGTCCATGGTGTTAGCCTGATTCCAAAATGGTATGATATGTTCGGCTACAGCCTCTAGGAGTAAAGTTGAAAAAATGTGACACACTGACATTCACATTTATTATTAAAGATGTAAAAATACCAAGACCCTTTTGCAATTAGAATCAGCAGGAATAAAAGAATAACAGAATAAAAACCAAACAGTCTGAAGAGGAATACTTTGAAGGAGTCTAAGCTATCATTGCCCTAGGTAGGATATTTTTCATTAATATTTAAATGAGTGAATACTTTCTGGTCAAACCTCATACAATTTTTCCTTTGTACTTATTAAATACATAAAATAGAGTAACTCACAGGCCTGATATCAATTAGGATTCAACTGTAATTATACATAGGACAGGGAAATATGTTAAACGGTTCCCAGCACATATCTATTCTTGGGATAATTCTGTCCTATCATGTTTATGCACTTCTCAATCTATTATATTAGGTACAGATTAATTTTGATAAAATTATTTTTATTATTTATCATTATTTATTATTACTAGCAAATATATGCACCCTCCGGGTGCAAGTATTTTAGTTAAATTTTATAATAAAATATCATATTAAATTAGAAAGGCTAATGAAACCGAATAATAATATAGATAAAAAAATTATGAACAGAGGGGGTATGATTGAAAAATAGAACAACTTTGAAACTAACTCTTCCATCATTTTTCGTTACTCCCGTCTTTCATTGGTAAATTTTCCTAATTAAACTGTTTAGTTAAAATAGGAAGTAAAGAATAATATTACAGTTATTTCTTCTTGTAAAGGGATTTCTTTTAAATTATTGAAGAGATTTTTGCTCATATTCAACAAGATAAAACCAAACAATTAGAAATCAATAATACTAAGTATATATTTATTAAAATCAAATTTTTAATATCGATATGCAAATTAGCCTTCCCATTCACACTGTAAACCTCTATTTTGTTGTATATATAAATACAATTGCATGTTATTAGTATGTAGATATGGTCAACAGTGTAAGTAATGTAAAACAATTTTATTAATAATTGGGGTTTAAATAAAAATAAAATCATGGAGAATATGATGTAAATAACTAAAGGAATTGTGACTTGTATAGTAATATAGTTTCGGTTACAGACAGACAAACCCACAATCTCCATTATAATAAGATTTATATATTCAATATTTCAATTTAATAATAATTTGATTTGGTTTGTTTTGTTTTACGGCATATCAACCTCAGTGGGTCATTTAATGCCGATAAAGTTTTGAAATAAATCAATTCTTAATGGATAATAGAATTTTTTTATAAATACATTTTTCTATTTAACCCATAGATGGGACCCTAACAGGTACTACCACTCCGGGTCAGAGTGGACCAGGGAGCAATGGTGATGAAGGGTGCTACACATTCCCCAAACCTCCAGAACTGGAACCTCACCATCAGATAGAGTTTAACGTCATTCCCAGGACATGTAGACCTGCAGCCACCGCCTTCTAGCACCCATATGATAAAAAGGGGTTGGGGCTTGCCATAAGGGCAATAGGGTTGGGAAAATCATATATGTGCTAGGGCTTGACATGACCAGCCGATTGATCAGAGGGGACCTTCCGACCGCCCATCTAGCCCAAGATAGGGCCAAAGTGGAGTATTGCATGTCATTAACTGCTCATCCACCTGGGCTCTATCCTTAGGCATCATGGGTCACCACCCAGGGCCAACAGGGGTAGCCCCATTGGGGGAGTCTTACCCCTCTGCAGAGGTGCAGTGGTGCATTCTAACGCCCCACCAACAGGGGGATAATATTTGAATATCATAATTTAAATAGTATAATTTAAATATTTTTCAAAATTTTTTCACAATTTTTATTATGTTAATCTGTGTTCATTTATTAACATACTTTTTTTTTAACATTCTTTTTAATTTAATTTCATATATTAATTTATGTTAATTTAAAAAATACTTTTTAAAAATTTTGGTATAAATTTAAATATGATAATAAATATCATAATTAGATATCATAATTTAATAATAATTTAATGTTTTTCATTATTCATTTAATCATTTTTATTATTCTTATTATTTTTATTTTCAGTAATTATACATAGGACAGGGAAATATGTTAAACAGTTCCCAGCACATATCTATTCTTGAGATAATTCAGTCCTATCATGTTGATGCCATTCTCAATCTATTATATTAGGTACATTTGAATTTTTATTTTTTTTATTTACACTAAGCCAGCCCTAACACAAGGCCATATCTGAAGAGAAAATAAAGATTATTCTTATTATCTTTGTTATATACAGCACTAGATTATGGGCAATTTACAGTGAGGTGGGATGGGGCTATATAAACAGTTTCAAAATGTTAATTTAATATACTTCTAATGGTTACATTTATTTCAAATTTATGCAGGTCATATATATTTCCCAAAGGCATTGGCACAATATGAAACGCAAACGGCCTCTTATAAGACTTGAACTCTGTTCAACGATTCCATTTCCTATAATGATGATCATTATACCACAAACACTTAAAGTTATGATTATAATCAAACATTTACAAATGAATCAAATTTTGGCATTAAATAACCCTGAAAGGGTTGATGTGCGATTACACTTTAGCATAAACCTTTTTTTTGTAAAAGCAATTTAGAGGTATTGAAGTCAGTCAGTCTACTATTGGTTTGAACAACAGCAACTGGCCAAGCACAACTGAACCAGTGTCAAGACAACTGGTACTTATGGGAATTCAGAATAGTCCACTCATGCATTTGGGTGATTCCATTCCTTGAGTCCGGATTGGCTGCTTGGTTTCTATGATGTTCTGAGGCTTCATAAATAACCTGCCATTTTGCCGTAGTCTTTGCAGCAAATCAGGTTCGTATTAAGATATGACTGCTTGCTGCCTTGTCTTACCAATTCGATGGTAATTGGAACTAGTATGATTATTCTACAAGAGGTTGAATTTTTCCTCTTGGTACCATATCACCCAATTTCATCACTCATTTTCACTCTATCACCCAATTCATGTTAGAGTGAAAATGAGTACAGTCAAGTAAACCCCCCCCCAACATTGCCCTGAAAGATGTTATAAATGAGAAACTGTAAGGCATTCTGATTAGGTAATCCTTAACTATTTCCTCGTAAATTCCTACCATAGAATAAACTGAACCCTCATTTTATGTCCGTGTTTTTGCAATAAATGTTTTATTTTTCTTGCACCCGTTATTTTACAATACTGAATATATTTTATTTATTTATCTTAATATTCACTTCAATGTGTATATTCTAAAATTTTTTTTTTTGTGAGAATGGTAAATTATAAAGTGGGGGCTCGTTTTACAATTTAGGCATAAATTGGATCCTCCTTTTATGACAGTAATTTTGTTTTTTCGTCGACGATGATTAAAATCTGACGTTTTTATTTTAAAGTACCAAAGCCAAAAAAAAAAGAAAAAAAATAACAACAACAAAAGGAGCCCCCACTTTAAAACTAACCATTCTCACAAAATAAAAACTTTTAGAATATACACATTGAAGTGAATATTAAAATAAATAAAATATATTTAGTATTGTAAAATAACGGGTGCAAGAAAAATAAAACATTTATTGCAAAAACACGGATATAAAATGAAGGTTCAGTTTATTTTATGGTAGGAATTTACAAGGAACAAGTTAAGGATTACCTCTGATTACTTACTTAATAGGATTATGGGACTGTTTTCTCCCTCATTTTCTGGTAATATTTGATGTAGATCATATACTTGTTGGTTAACTTGTATACATAAGCGGCCTCTTTTTGTAATGCCTTAAGGCAGAGTTTTTCAACCTTTTTCAACTCACAGCACAGTGAGATGGGCAATAAATTGTTCAAGGTACACCATCAATTTATAAACATATAATTATTTTATCATTTAAATTTTAAAAGAAAAGAAATAGTGAAAATGTGCTACAAGTGTAAAAGAAAACAACATAATTTTATTTCTAAATAACAAAAAATATTAAATTAAAACAAAAACTATTAAAGTAATAAAATAAAAATATAAGAGGATGATCAACCATCTTCAACACTCACAACAGACCCACGGAAACTTCACAGTACACTAGTGTGCCATGTCACATTGGTTGAAAAACTATGCCTTAAGGGATTTTTAACTGCAGGGCAGTTTCACTGGAGATATGCAGTTAATAAACAATCTTTAACTCTTAACATCCGGTTGAGAATTTTCTAAGTCCAGAGCCCAATTCCTATAACCATTTATCAAAAATGGGTAAAAATGACATTTTCATTTAAAGTTACCTGTTATTTCCCTTAAATCAAAGACTTCTAAATATGTTTAATATTACATTTAAATAAAGGCTATCATTTGGGGTAGATGGTAGGTGTGGCGCTCCACCTCAGATGCTAAAACAATCTCCTTGGTCTAGTGCTATTGAAAAGGGGATAGACTCCCTCGCTGACTGGCTGATACTAACTTTAGGCTGCCCGTCGAGGAAAATGAATGTGACTTCCAGCCGGGTGGAATGAGGTGGTATAGGATGTTAAGAGTAATCCACATGTAGTTCATCATGGCTTGGAGTTATTCTTAACAATACAAACTTTTTCTTTTCCTTTTTTCTTTTTTTAGAGGGTAACTCTTTTCTTTTGTATCTGGTGTCACTAATATGAAAAAAAGACTAAGTCAACCTTCATGAAATATCATCTTCATAGGTCATTCTTGCAGGCAACTTAGAAGATTGGCAGAGCTCTTAGCATGATAATATTTTCTAATGTATAAATAGTTCCACCCACACAAGATAGAAACAGCATTAGAGACAAAATCAATCAATTTATCATACTGAGTTCAATTTAGAAATGGAGGTTTTTACAGTTTAGTGGCATCAGGTATCTGATGAGAAGTGGAAAATGACTGTTTAGATTAGTAGTGTAACAAATGCAATTAGTTTGGTTTGGTTTGTTTTGTTTTACGGCATATCAACCTCAGTGGGTCATTTAATGCTGATAAAGTTTTGAAATAAATCAATTCTTAATGGATAATAGAATTTTTTTTTTAAATACATTTTTCTATTTAACCCATAGATGGGACCCTAACAGGTACTACCACTCCGGGTCAGAGTGGACCAGGGAGCAATGGGGATGAAGGGGTGCTCCACATTCCCCAAACCTCCAGAACTGGAACCTCACCATCAGATAGAGTTTAACGTCATTCCCAGGACATGTAGACCCGCAGCCACCGCCTTCTAGCACCCATATGATAAAAAGGGGTTGGGGCTTGCCATAAAGGCAATAGGGTTGGGAAAATCATATAGGTGCTAGGGCTTGATGTGACCAGCCGATTGATCGGAGGGGACCTCTCCGACCGCCCGTCTAGCCCAAGATAGGGCCAAAGTGGAGTATTGCATGTCATGAACTGCTCATCCTCCTGGGCTCTATCCTTAAGCATCACGGGTCGCCACCCACAGCCAACAGGTGGCCCCATTGGGGGAGTCTTTTTATTTTACTTGTCTATTTATATTTTAATATACTATTCTGTTTTTTCTGTCATGTCACCTTTTTGTCTGTCTGGACACCCTAGAAATCAACTTTGAGATGTATCTCTTTTTTTCATTCACTTCCTGTTTCTATGGTTACACTCCCACACTGTTAAAAAATATATATAATTTTTTAAAATTATTTTTTTGTTTTTGTTTGAATTTATATATATTCAGCTCTTTGGGGTTTTTTTGTGATATGCTTGTTCATAAGTGAATTGAGACCCATCTGATGAGGCGAAAATTTGGGGAGCCGGTTTAAATCAACTTAGATTTATATGGGCCCCAATTTTTGTCGAAATAAATTTATTATGGGATTACTGTATTGAGTTCTTCCTTTATTGATAAATATTGCTCTGTATATAATCTAAAAGGTTATTTTACATTGAGCTCTCTTTAGTGATTTAATGATTCACTGTATTTATACATACTGGATCATCAATATTAGTACAGTGGATCTTGAAATCACATATAGAATCATCCCTTACTACCAAGTTTTGGATAAATCTCTTATATATATATATATATATATATATATATATAAATATAAAGAGAATTTTAATAATATATGAATTATATTGTCCTAATAACAAGGTACAACAATTCCTCCTGAGCATTTTAGGTTTGTTTTGTTTTGTTTTGTTTTGTTTTACAGCATATCAACCTCAGTGGGTCATTTAATGTCAACAAAGTTTTGAAATAAATTCATTGTTAATGGATACTCAATTTTTTTTTATAAACACATTTTGCAAAAGAAAAAATGGACAGAAGGTTTGAATTAATATCCTTTATTTAAAATAAACAAAGGCTGGAATTGTTGTGATGGTAATTCCTTTTCGCTGCTTGGTGAAATGAGGGTAGGTGTGGTGTTGAAAGTCAGTTCTGGCTGTGCGGAACACAAGGTGCAGTGTGGGTGTGGGTATAGCGGGTGCGGTGTGGGTAGAGTATAACGGCTCTTTGATCCTGCCTGTTGGGTGATGTTCTTTGCGTGGAGACCCTCGGTTAACTGTCTTCGACTTTAAGTCGGCTTGTTTTTATAGCAAAGGATAGGATCCAAAATCCTATTGAAGGGTTTAGCGGGAAAATTTTTTATTGGTTGAAAAACATCAAATAGAGTATATTTTTAATTGTTTATATTTAATGTTTTTCAACTGGAAGTTTTTTTTGAGCCTATGCGTAGACTCATGTTATTTTGGTCACTTCGTTTTAGGGTACTGTTGAGTTAACTTCCGCTTGGCGTCAGCAACTTGCGTTTTGTTTGTTTTGTTTTGTTTTGTTTTTAAATTTGTTTTGTTGGCGAGTGGATGTATTGTGAAGTAAAGATTGTGAATCATAGGAGATATCTATTTCTGTTATAACAAATTTCTGTTTCGAACAAGACATGCTGGTCACTATTGGAGATGCAAAAACTTACATTTATCAGCTCTGTGTAGATATTGGGGGCCATATAGTTCTTTACTAAGCTTATCTTAGATGTGGCACAAGGCCAGAAGTATGGGGGTGCTGAATAAGAATCAAACTCACTAACTTTTTTTGTTTTTATCTTCAACAACAAAACACAGTTTGTAGTAATAAGAGAACAGACACGGTCGGACTTGAGTAAGCTTTATTCTACTTAATAAAAATAATAAAATAAAAACAAACGAAAAGCAAGGAAGCACGTAAAATATGAAAAAAAATTAAGTTAATAAAAATTAGTAAATAACAAAAAAAAATAAACAAAATTAATAAATAAAAATAAAGAAACAGAATAGATAAATAAATAAGATAAAATAAATAAAAAATAAAAAAATAAAATCAAACAAACAAACAAACAAACAAAAAAACAAACAAACAAGAAAGTACGTAAAATATAAAGTTCGTAAATATAAATAGATATGAATAATAACCCCCCCCCCCAAAAAAAAGACGAAAAACAAAAACAAAAATCAAAATAAAAAAAGAAACGGGGGAGTAAGTGTAGTAATAAGAAAACAAACATGGTCGGACTTGAGTAAGCTTTATTCTACTTTGAATACATTTGCAATTCTCTTAGGAGTTTATATAGTTTTATAAAACTTTAAATTTACGTAAAGGGGAGGTAACTCTCAATTACTTATTACACAATGGTCTGCGAATCTGGCTTGCTAACCATTACACCATATTAGATGCCCTGTTATTTACTAAGCTTAGCTTAGATGTGGCACAAGGCCAGAAGTATGGGGTGCTCAATGAGAATCGAACTCACTAACAATGGTCTGCGAATCTAACTTGCTAACCATTACACCATATTAGATGCCCTGTTATTTATTAAGCTTAGCCTAAATGTGGCACAAGGCCAGAAATATGAGTGTGCCCAATGAGAATCAAACTAACAATGACCTACGCATCTAGCTTGCTAACCATTACACTACGTGAGGTGCCCATATTGGATGCCACATAATGGAATTATGTGATGTCTGATAGGGATTGCTGGTGAGAGAGAGAGAGAGTCAAAGGAATCCATGCTGTTGGCATGCAATGATGATGATAATGATGGTGATGATGTACAAAACTGAGAGAATTGTGTTTGATAAAATTGTGGAGTTATAAGAAACCTTCCTGTACGGTGCAGAAGCCTGGGCGGTATTATTGAGGTCAGTTAGTCTACTGTTGGTTTGAATAACAGCAGCTAACTAAGTCAACTTATATTTGAAGTGAGCACACTCATGTACTCACTCCAAATTCTTTATTAAAAAAATATGAAGTGAATACATGAGTGTGACATCACGACTTGGCATATAGCCGGAAGGTTTAGTTTGGGGGGGAGGGTAACAAAGCTGGTCATACCACTACATGGATCTATTTAGCTAGGTTCACTCGCCGACCGATCCATTCAAAAATAAACCTGGCATTCTCTCCTTGCACAGCCTACATGCACCAAAATACCTCTTTCGCTCTATGGCTTTATCCTACTTAAAATTTTCCCTTTCGAATGATTTAGGATTTTAAGCGTATGTTCGCTTCGTATGATTTAAGGGAGATGGAGGGTTGGGGTAACAAAAAAAAAGATTCCCAAGAAACTGAAAGTGTAACAAAATAAAAATTGTGGGCCATTTTGATTTCCCTCTACTATTGTATAGGACCGCCGACTGTCTTTCGGTCTTTTCAAGGTTCGAAAGCAAGCCGATCGGTTCCTCTAAGATGGGCGTGGGTGTCTTTAGTGGGGTGTTGGTGAAAAATTGGGGTTTCTCTATAGGTGGGGTGGGTTGGGTTAACTAGAAAAAACTGACTAAGTCAACTGAAGCAGTGTCCAAGACAGTTGGTATATTGAGAAATCAAGAATGATCCATTCATGAATTTGGGTGATTTGGGTGATTCCATTCCTTGAGTTCTGATTGGATGCTTGATTTGAATGATATTGTGTAGTTCTACAAATACCCTGTCATTCTGCAGTAGACTTTGCGACTATTCGGGTTTGTATTGGGTTACAACCGTTTGTTGCCATGTCTTCCCAATTCGATGGTAATTGGAACTTTGATTATTCTTCAGGTATACAAAGCGGATGGCCACAGACTACATGTCTACTACATGTGTCACTTGCGTAGTATATTAAATGTCAAGTGGTGGCAACATGTTTCAAACAGGACCATCCTGAAGAGAACTGGACTCCCTGACATGCATGAAATACTTGTCCAACGCAACCTGAGATGGGCTGGCCACTTAAACAGACTTGGGCATGACAGACTGCCAAAGCCGATTCTGTACTCAACTGGGAGAGGATCATATGGAATCGGTAGACAAAAGCTCAGGTACAAAGACAACATCAAGAGAAACCTGAAGGACTAACATCTCCATAGGCAGTTGGCAAGATGCAGCCAGAGACCAAATAAATTGGAGGGAAAGGATTTGTATAGTGTCATCATCGGTATGATGGTCAGCAAGTAATAATAATAATAATAATGATAATGATGCTGCTCAATAATATACTTAAAAAATGTACAGGGGGATACAAATTCACTAACTCACAAGAAAAGATAAACCACCTTATGTACATGGATGACATTAAAATTTTTGCAAAAAATGAAAAAGAATTGGAAACCCTAGTACAAACTATTAGAATATATAGCCAGGATATAGGGATGGAATTCGGAATTGAAAAATGTGCTATGCTAGTAATAAAACGGGGTGAAAGAAAATTAATGGACGGAATACAACTGCCAAATCAGGAAACTATAAAATCACTTGATGAAAATGAAAGTTACAAATACTTAGGAATTTTAGAAGCGGACAATATCAAGCAAGCAGAAATGAAAGGAAAAGTTAAAAAGAATAACTCAGGAGAACAAAGAAACTCATAGAAACCAAACCCAACAGCAAAAATCTGATCATAGGAATTAATACCTGGGCCGTACCCATTATAAGATACTCAGGACCATTCTTAAAATGGTCAAAAGAAGAACTCAGACAGATTGACCAAAGGACTAGAAAATTAATGACCATGCACCAGGCTCTACACCTGAGAGACAATAGAGATAGACTATATGTATCAAGAAAGGAAGGGGGAAGAGGTCTTGCCAACATAGAGGACTGCGTAGAGGCCACAATCCAACGACTCGAAGACTACAAAAAAAGAGCAAAAAACAGATTACTTATGGCAGCCAACAAAAGTAGATGTGACATATGGACAAACAGAAAAACAAAAACTAGAAAACAAAAATGGGAAGAAAAACAATTATATGGACACTTCAAACGACAATCGGAGAGGTTGCACATGAAAAAACCTGGACATGGTTAAGAAAAGGAAACCTCAAAAGAGAAACTGAATCACTAATAATTGCTGCACAGAATAATGTCATAAGGACAAACTATATCAAAGCAAAAATTGATGAGACCCAACAAAATAGTAAATGTAGACTATGCCTTGACAGAGATGAGACTGTAAACCATGTACTATGCGAATGTAGCAAACTAGCACAACTGGAGTACAAAACTAGGCATGACTGGGTTGGAAAGGTGATCCACTGGAATTATGCAAAAAAATTACATTTTGATCATACAACAAAATGGTATATGCATAAACCAGAATCTGTTCTTGAGAACGAAATGCATAAAATTCTCTGGACTTTGAGATAAAAACGGAACACCTTATTCCAGCAATAAGACCAGACCTAGTGTTGATTAACAAAAAAAGAAAGAACTTGTCAACTGGTGGATTTTGCAGTTCCAGTAGATCACAGGGTGAAGCTGAAGGAAAATGAAAAAATGGACAAATACCTGGACCTTGCCAGAGAACTGAAAAAGTTATGGAATATGAAAGTCAAAGTTATACCAATTATAGTTAGTACACTTGGAACGGTCCCAAAAAGTTTGGAAAATCTGGGAATCAGAGGGAGAATCGAGACCGTCCAGAATACTGCATTGCTGCAATCTGCCAGATACTCAAAAGAGTCCTGGAGAACTGAGGAGACTTGTTGTCACTCAGACTCCAGTGAAAGGCCATCAGCTAATGCTGATAGTGAAAAAACAGATGGAAGATATTAGATGCCCTGTTATTTATTAAGCTTAGCCTAAATGTGGCACAAGGCCAGAAATATGAGTGTGCCCAATGAGAATCAAACTAACAATGACCTACGCATCTAGCTTGCTAACCATTACACTACGTGAGGTGCCCATATTGGATGCCACATAATGGAATTATGTGATGTCTGATAGGGATTGCTGGTGAGAGAGAGAGAGAGTCAAAGGAATCCATGCTGTTGGCATGCAATGATGATGATGATGATGGTGATGATGTACAAAACTGAGAGAATTGTGCTTGATAAAATTGTGGAGTTATAAGAAACCTTCCTGTACGGTGCAGAAGCCTGGGCGGTATTATTGAGGTCAGTTAGTCTACTGTTGGTTTGAATAACAGCAGCTAACTAAGTCAACTTATATTTGAAGTGAGCACACTCATGTACTCACTCCAAATTCTTTATTAAAAAATATGAAGTGAATACATGAGTGTGACATCACGACTTGGCATATAGCCGGAAGGTTTAGTTTGGGGGAGGGTAACAAAGCTGGTCATACCACTACATGGATCTATTTAGCTAGGTTCACTCGCCGACCGATCCATTCAAAAATAAACCTGGCATTCTCTCCTTGCACAGCCTACTTGCACCAAAATACCTCTTTCGCTCTATGGCTTTATCCTACTTAAAATTTTCCCTTTCGAATGATTTAGGATTTTAAGCGTATGTTCGCTTCGTATGATTTAAGGGAGATGGAGGGGTTGGGGTAACAAAAAACAAAAGATTCCCAAGAAACTGAAAAGTGTAACAAAATAAAATTGTGGGCCATTTTGATTTCCCTCTACTATTGTATAGGACCGCCGACTGTCTTTCGGTCTTTTCAAGGTTCGAAAGCAAGCCGATCGGTTCCTCTAAGATGGGCGTGGGTGTCTTTAGTGGGGTGTTGGTGAAAAAATTGGGGTTTCTCTATAGGTGGGGTGGGTTGGGTTAACTAGAAAAAACTGACTAAGTCAACTGAAGCAGTGTCCAAGACAGTTGGTATATTGAGAAATCAAGAATGATCCATTCATGAATTTGGGTGATTTGGGTGATTCCATTCCTTGAGTTCTGATTGGATGCTTGATTTGAATGATATTGTGTAGTTCTACAAATACCCTGTCATTCTGCAGTAGACTTTGCGACTATTCGGGTTTGTATTGGGTTACAACCGTTTGTTGCCATGTCTTCCCAATTCGATGGTAATTGGAACTTTGATTATTCTTCAGGTATACAAAGCGGATGGCCACAGACTACATGTCTACTACATGTGTCACTTGCGTAGTATATTAAATGTCAAGTGGTGGCAACATGTTTCTAACAGGACCATCCTGAAGAGAACTGGACTCCCTGACATGCATGAAATACTTGTCCAACGCAACCTGAGATGGGCTGGCCACTTAAACAGACTTGGGCATGACAGACTGCCAAAGCCGATTCTGTACTCAACTGGGAGAGGATCATATGGAATCGGTAGACAAAAGCTCAGATACAAAGACAACATCAAGAGAAACCTGAAGGACTAACATCTCCATAGGCAGTTGGCAAGATGCAGCCAGAGACCAAATAAATTGGAGGGAAAGGATTTGTATAGTGTCATCATCGGTATGATGGTCAGCAAGTAATAATAATAATAATAATGATAATGATGCTGCTCAATAATATACTTAAAAAATGTACAGGGGGATACAAATTCACTAACTCACAAGAAAAGATAAACCACCTTATGTACATGGATGACATTAAAATTTTTGCAAAAAATGAAAAAGAATTGGAAACCCTAGTACAAACTATTAGAATATATAGCCAGGATATAGGGATGGAATTCGGAATTGAAAAATGTGCTATGCTAGTAATAAAACGGGGTGAAAGAAAATTAATGGACGGAATACAACTGCCAAATCAGGAAACTATAAAATCACTTGATGAAAATGAAAGTTACAAATACTTAGGAATTTTAGAAGCGGACAATATCAAGCAAGCAGAAATGAAAGGAAAAGTTAAAAAAGAATAACTCAGGAGAACAAGAAAACTCATAGAAACCAAACCCAACAGCAAAAATCTGATCATAGGAATTAATACCTGGGCCGTACCCATTATAAGATACTCAGGACCATTCTTAAAATGGTCAAAAGAAGAACTCAGACAGATTGACCAAAGGACTAGAAAATTAATGACCATGCACCAGGCTCTACACCTGAGAGACAATAGAGATAGACTATATGTATCAAGAAAGGAAGGGGGAAGAGGTCTTGCCAACATAGAGGACTGCGTAGAGGCCACAATCCAACGACTCGAAGACTACACAAAAAAGAGCAAAAACAGATTACTTATGGCAGCCAACAAAAGTAGATGTGACATATGGACAAACAGAAAAAACAAAACTAGAAAACAAAAATGGGAAGAAAAACAATTATATGGACACTTCAAACGACAAATCGGAGAGGTTGCACATGAAAAAACCTGGACATGGTTAAGAAAAGGAAACCTCAAAAGAGAAACTGAATCACTAATAATTGCTGCACAGAATAATGTCATAAGGACAAACTATATCAAAGCAAAAATTGATGAGACCCAACAAAATAGTAAATGTAGACTATGCCTTGACAGAGATGAGACTGTAAACCATGTACTATGCGAATGTAGCAAACTAGCACAACTGGAGTACAAAACTAGGCATGACTGGGTTGGAAAGGTGATCCACTGGGAATTATGCAAAAAATTACATTTTGATCATACAACAAAATGGTATATGCATAAACCAGAATCTGTTCTTGAGAACGAAATGCATAAAATTCTCTGGGACTTTGAGATAAAAACGGAACACCTTATTCCAGCAATAAGACCAGACCTAGTGTTGATTAACAAAAAAGAAAGAACTTGTCAACTGGTGGATTTTGCAGTTCCAGTAGATCACAGGGTGAAGCTGAAGGAAAATGAAAAAATGGACAAATACCTGGACCTTGCCAGAGAACTGAAAAAGTTATGGAATATGAAAGTCAAAGTTATACCAATTATAGTTAGTACACTTGAACGGTCCCAAAAAGTTTGGAAAATCTGGGAATCAGAGGGAGAATCGAGACCGTCCAGAATACTGCATTGCTGCAATCTGCCAGATACTCAAAAGAGTCCTGGAGAACTGAGGAGACTTGTTGTCACTCAGACTCCAGTGAAAGGCCATCAGCTAATGCTGATGTGAAAAACTCATAATAATAATAATAATAATAATAATAAGAAGAATTTGTTTTGGAATGCATATTTGCATTTTAAGTGTATGGAGAGATAAAACCAACATTAACACGATCACTGACGTGGGTAAAATAAAGAGGGGGGAGGGAATTGGCATGGTTTAAGGGAGTCTAGCTCAGTCAGTAGAGTGTCTGCTTAGGAACTACAAGGTTCCTGGTTCAATACTGGCCATTACCAGCTACACTGAGAGATGTAATACGTCAAAACACAGTGTCTGTGGATGACTGTGTGTGTGTGTATGTATATATATATATATATATATATATATATATATAAGGGCCAGGTTAACTCAGTCAGTAGAGCGTTCGGCTAGAAACCACAAGGTTCCTAGTTCGATACCGGTCCTCGCCAACTCAGCTTTTGAGTAGCACAGGGATCTGTGTGGTAAAGTAAGGAGCTGATGGTAGATGCAAAAACAATCTCCAGTTGTAATAATAAAATCATCATATTGTGGTATATCCATAGGTCTTGCTAGTAAAGGATAAATACAGATAAAATGTAGATAGATTAATACAGATAATTCAAATGAACATATGTTCCCATATTTATTATAAGTATCTGTTTATAAATTTCAAGCAATTTATTTTTGATAACTGATAAATGCTATCACTTTAAGTAGTTTCAATACTTATTGATAAAAGATATGAATTTTAAATTGTTTTACTATTAACTTTGTTGTTTAGTGCTGATTTTTTGTATTCTATGCTTTATTGTTTTATCATGTTAATATATGAATGTATTTAAAAAATTAAAAAAATCTTACACAGGAGTAGGATATGACACATGGTCAATTTTTGAGTGGAGTGTTCCTTTTCCAAAATATATACTGACTATTTGATCTGATGAAATAGAAGTAACCTTGATGTTGCAGATCACAAATTTCATTGGGATATTAGGAAACAGGTGTGTAATCTGATGACCCGTAAGTGACCCTGATATTGTCAGGTGCCAGTTCATCATCAAAGATATACAAGATATGTGTTTTAAATTGTTTCACTATTAGCTTTGTTGTTTAGTGCTGATTTTTTTTCTCTATTGTTTTATCATTTTAAGATATGAATGTATTTATAAAAAAAAAACTACACAGGAGTAGGATATTACACATGGCCAATTTTTGAATGTAGTGTTCCTTTTCCAAAATATATACTGACTTATTGATCTGATGAAATAGAAGTAACCTTGATGTTGCTGAACACAAATTTCATTGGGAAACAGGTGTGTAATCTGATGACCTGTAAGTGACCCTGATATCGTCAGGCTCAAGTTGAAAAATTGAAGTCAGTCAGTCAACAATTGGTTTGAACAATGTGACTGGCCAAGCACAACTGAACCAGTGTCAAGACAACTGGTACTTATGGAAATTCAGAACAGTCCACTCATGCATTTGGGTGATTCCATTCTCTGAGTCCTGATTGGCTGCTTGGTTTGTATGATCCTCTGAGGCTCGGTAAATCCTGCCACTTTGCAGTGGTCTTCACAGCATACCAGAATCGTATTGGGTTATGACTGCTTGCTGTCTTGTCTTGCCAATTCAACGGTAATTGGAATTAGTATGATTATTCATTATACAGTTGAGCTATCCTTGAAGACACCTGGAAAGAAGTGTCCTGTATCAGAGATTAAAGTGGTATAAATATATGTATCAAAACCAACCACTCCATCACAAGCAGGATGTGACATCAGGTCAATTTTTAAGTGAGGTTTAACAGGTTTGAATTCAGAGTTTTTGATCTCCTAGACCAGTTGCACAACATTACATACTCAGTATATATACTCAGACTGTTATTCTATAACTATAAGTAAGCACCTCAAATAAACAATAATAATAGTGTGTAGAATAATCATACTAAGTCCAATTACCGTTGAATTGGCAAGACAAGACAGCAAGCAGTTCTAACCCAATCAGCAACATTCAAGAAAAGTAGGATTGGTCCATGGAATTTTTTGAATAAAAAATGGTCCATAAGCCGAAAAAGGTTGAGAAGCACTGGTCTAGGTGACAGTAAGTCTCTACAGGTCTCTTCTGTGTATTCTAACCAATCTTAACAATGTTGATGTTTGGATAGTCTTGACTCTTCCAACTGATTTCCAATTCATTCACTCTTTTCCGAACCCTTGGGGACCATTCCAAGGCCATCAAGTACAACTTCACCTTCATGTCCCACAGTTTTTTCAGTTCTCTGGTAAGATCCAAGTATTTGCCCATCTTTTCATTTCCTTTCATTTTCAGTCTGCCAGGATGACAAAATCCAATAGATGACAAGTTCTGCTCTTGTTAATTAACACTAGGTCTGGTCTTCTGGCTGTATCTTAAAGTCCCAGATAAGTTTATGCATTCTCAAGAACAGATTCTATTTGTGCATATACCATTTGGCAGCATGGTGAAAATTTAATTTCTTGCACAATTCCCAGTGGATCACCTTTCCAAGCCAGTCATGCCTTGTTTTGTGCTCCTGTTGTGCTAGTTTGTTGCATTTGCTTATTTTATGATTAATCATTTCATCTCTGTCTCCACACATCCTACACTTGCTATTCTGTTGTGTCTTATCTATTTTTGCTTTGATATATTTTTTTATGGCATTGTCCTATGTTGCAATTATGAGAGATTCAGTTTATCATCATCATCATCATTATTATTATTATTAGTAGTAGTAAGTAAAGTTGTCAGGGTGGCCTACAGTCAATATCAACCAAATAGCGGGAGAGTCTATTCCCTTTTCACTGGCTCTAGATCAAGGAGATTGTGTTTTAGCATCTGTGGTGGAGTGCCCCACCTACTATCAGCTCCTCACTTTACCATACAGAACCCTGTGCTACTCATATGCTGAGTTGGCAAGGGCTGGTATTGAACCAGGAACCTTGTGGTTCCTAGGCAGACACTCTACCAACTGAGCTAAACAGGCCCTAGTAGTAGTTTGTAGTAGTAGTATTTCTTTCATCTTAATTTTAGTTGTTTTTCATCACATTCTACAGACATCAATAGTTGTTTTGCAAGACTGAAATTAAGATGAAAGAAATACTCGTAAAAAAATTAATGGTTATTATGAACAAAATAATTTTTATACTGCATAAGAAATACTGGAATTAAGATGAAAGAAATACTAGTAAAAAAATTAAGGGTTATTATGAACAAAATAATTTTTATACTGCATAAGAAATACTGGAATTAAGATGAAAGAAATACTAGTAAAAAAACTAATGGTTATTATGAACAAAATAATTTTTATACTGCATAAGAAATACTGGAATTAAGATGAAAGAAATACTAGTAAAAAACTAATGGTTATTATGAACAAAATAATCTTTACAGTGCATAAGAAATACTGGAATTAAGATGAAAGAAATACTAGTAAAAAATTAATGGTTACTATAAACAAAATAATCTTTACTCTGCACAAGAAAGAGGCAATTTGATATATTTATCTTGGCCTAGGCTAACATCATTGATTACACATAAAACACAAACTTATTGGACATCAACTGGATAAAGATATTAATTGATTGGTCTTTTGTTGAATGTGCTTGCTGTATCATTAGGATAAGATATCAAAAATAGATACTAGAATTGTGTAAGACAGGAAAAAGGTAATCTGTCTAAGATAAGATTAAACTGCAGTTCATTTAAGTATCAATAAATGTATTTGTAATATTAAAGAAGTTTGGGATAATATTGCTTTAGTATATTTGTTTCATTTGCCTTGATTACTTCTATTTGAAAAGAACAAAAATATATAGTCTGATTATGTTTATTGATAGTTTTAAAAATATAACAGTTTCTATGTAGAGACGATAGAATACTTGATAGTTTGGATTGAGAGTCTATTATTGTATACATATCCAACATATTCACATGCTGAGACATGTACAGACAATATAAGTATAAATCACCATTAAATGATAAATACACACACATATATATATACATTTTGTTAAAAGCCACAGACAAGAAAAAAATGAATAAACTTGATTTTTAATGAAACATGCTGAAAAGAATGATTACTGCCAAAATATACCTAATTATAGAAATACACACATACACATATTACATATATAGAAATACACACATACACCCCCCCCCCATATATATATATATATATATATATATATATATATATATATATATTTGGGAGAATATGTGCTTAATTGAAGTCAGACCTAATTTTTTGAAAGTTAATTCATTTATGGTTAATTAGGCGGGATTTAACTACTTAAATGTAAGGCTAAACAAATCGAGAAAAATCAATCTCTGAATATATATTTCGACCCATAAGGGTTTCGAGTCACACACGAGGCGATCTTCGTATCTATAGCTCTGCTGATGAGACCTAATAGGTCGAAATATATATTCAGAGATTGATTTTTCTCGATTTGTTTAGCCTTACATTTAAGTAGTTAAATCCCGCCTAATTAACCATAAATGAATTAACTTTAAAAAAAAATTAGGTCTGACTTCAATTAAGCACATATTCTCCCAAATATACTGTCGGCTGAAAATAGCTAGATTTGTTTACATATATATATATTACATATATATATATATATGTATAAAGTCAGTTGTCGGGGCGGACTAAAGTCGGTATCAGCCAGTCATCGAGGGAGTCTATCCTCTTTTCAATAGCGCTAGACCAAGGAGATTGTTTTTGGCGTCTGAGGTGGAGCACCACACCTACCATCAGCTCCTTACTTTACTGCACAGATCCTTGTGCTACTCATATGCTGAGTTGTCGAAGACTGATATCGAACTAGGAACCTTGTGGTTTCTATCCGAACGCTCTACCGACTGAGCTAACCCAGCCCTAGGTACATCAATAGGTTTGTATATAAACACACACACATGTTTAGCTCAGTCGGTAGAGTGTTCGGATAGGAATCTAAAGGTTCTTGGTTCGATACTGGCCCCCATCAACTCAGCGTATGAGTAGCACAGGGGTCTGTGCGGTTAAGTAAGGAGCTGATGGTAGGTGTGGTGTTCCACCCCAGATGCTCAAATAATCTCCTTGGTCTAGCGCTAGTGAAAAGGGGATAGACTCCCTCATTGTCTGGCTGATACCGACATTAGGCCGCCCCGACGACTTTACTTACTTTTTATATATGTACATCAATAAGTTTGTAAGCTAATGATGAATAAAAGATTTGCTTCAGCTTTTTTAACAATATCCTTCTGGGTCATTCCATGTCAATTCACCAGGGCATTACACCCACCGACACCGAATTACCTGAAATTTGGCACAAATGTTCCCCTTCATGAGTTAGGAAAGTGTGCCAAATTATTTTGTCTTAAACCTTACCGTTCCGATTTTAGAGGGGGGGTATAATTTTACTATTTTGCCTTAAAATTAAGGCCGTGTGGTGTCACAAAATCTCAGTGTTTTTTAAAAACATTTTTAAAATACTTTCATACATTCAATATTTCTGAAATTAGGTATGTAAGGCAAATAAGGACTGTAGAATCTAAATATTCAACTACTTTAACCCTATACCTGATAATAAATTTTTATTTTGCCCATCCAAATGCATGACTCCAAATTAACAACTTTTCACCTATGTAGCTTACAGTCAGTCTATCGAAAATGTGTCCTCTTCAATTTTCATAATATTTTTTTCCTAACATCTGCTATGTCTGCCTAAGTTCATCAAAGAATTTTGTGTGGGAGCAATAGTTGGATATTTGTTAAATATGGCTTTAGTATTGTAAGATTCAAAGTGATAATACTTGCAGATAAAACTCCGACAAAGGTTGATAGACAAAACATTTTATATACAGCACAGAATAAACAGGGTACATAATACATAGAGGTGTACATAAACATACATACAAAAGTAATATACAGTTACATGTAAAAGGATAAACATAAAAGCAACAGACATGAGACTAGGAATAGTCCATGCTGTATGAATCACTTACAGTAATGTAGGGGGGTGGCAAAGCCCCAACAGGAGGGGGGCCGAGCCCCAACAGGAGGGGGGTAGACCAGAGTCTAACCCATAGTGTCTCGTAGGTCGAGCAGCAGGGAAAAAGAGTGAAGAAGTTCAAATCAGCCGCTTAAATAGACCAGGCCCCTAGCGGGAACCAGCGAAACCAAACGAGCAGACAACTCCCCAAGCAAATATGAAAATAACTCCCACAGTATTAAACTAGAAGAGGCTACCCAGTGTCTCCTAGGTAGAGGGGTGGAATTGATGATTATTAATATGTTTACTTTTGAGATTTACAAATGCTGGACATTTTTAAAAAGAATTTAAATGCTATTTCTATGTATATTTTAATATTCAAAATATCTTTGAATATAACTTAAATCTTCATAACTATTGCACAAAAAGCAAGAACTGGTGATATTTAATGCATATATATATTTATTTAGTTGTTAAGTGTTTTATTTTCATAGTTTCATCCAGATATACATACATACCATTTGTTAGATGGCCCTGTGTAAACTCACAAACAACTAGCTTTTTAGCTCAGTCACTAGAGCATCCAAATAGGAACCAAAAGCTTCCAGTTTTGATACCTGTCCTTGCCAACTCAGTGTATGAATAGCGCAGGTATCTGTGCAGTAAAGCAACGAGCTAATGGTAGATGTGGCACTCCACCTTAAAAACAATGTCCTTGGTCTAGCGCTAGTAAAAAGGGGATAGACTCCCTTGCTGTCTAGCTGATACTGACCTTAGGTCACCCCAATGATTTTACTTATTGTGGTAGTTATTAACAACGTTTTAGCTGCTGTATTCTCTGGCCTTCCTCAGGTGTTAATAACTACCACAATAAAAAAGAGGAGAAGAATATTACGAAAAGTCAAAATTATTCACATCAAGCCTCATCTAAAAAAATACAGACATAATTCTATCATATCATACAATTTTAACATTATTCAGACACTACACTGGTCAATTTTATTTATTTGAGATCTGAGAATAATGAAATTATTGCGTACAGTGCTCAGGCGCACAAAAACTCATCAATTCATTAATTTTATTAAACAAAAAAAAAAAAAAAGAAAAAAAAAGATGACTTTAAACTTATGAAAAGAGCTTGGAAATGTAATTATTTGGGACAAATTGTACCAAACATAAATTATGTCAAGGAGTAATGATACCTATACAGTAAGGCATAGGCAAAAAAAATTGGATACTATGAGTTTTAAAAGCAAATTAAGAATAATCAAATCTATTATTTAAGGTTAAACTTTGTCTAAATCGATAAGTAGTACCATAATAACCATCATTAAAAAAGAAAAATATCATTACATGTGCAGTTTATTTTTAAAAGATTTAAAATGATTTGTTTTGGTTAATTTTGTTCACCGACGCTATTTTGGCTGTTTTTCAATGGTTTTAGACGCTTGTTTACAATTTTAACGTAACATTTGGGATGAAAAAAATTTTTTTTTTACCAAAAATCAGGTAATTATCCGATTTTAATGAAATTTTCAGTATTGATTTAACAATTAATGAATTTTATAATGCATTAGTTATTTTATTTCAAAACTTTAATTTAGTATTTTTGCTATGAAAAATTAATATATAAAATTCATTTAAAATATGAAAATGCTGATATTAAGTTTAAAATGTTATATTTTTAGATTCTAAAAATAAATATCTACTTAATGCAAAACTTATTTTAGGCGCCAAAAGTAATAAGTTTTGAAGAAAAACTCGATTGAAAATGTACCCCCTCCCCTTTTTAAGCAGAAAAAACGTCGATGTATAATTTTTTCTTTTATAAAATAATAGCCAATTAAATAATTATCGAAATGAGTAAAAAAGAAATCTCCAAAAAATTAATTATTTATTATTTTTTACATTTTATTTTTTTTCGATACTCATTTTCTCATAGAAAAGCCACCGTAAAATTTTTTTTTTGTTTCTATTCATAACTTCGGTCTTTTATCTCTTTATTTATACTGTAATTAGTATAAAAATGATCAACTTGCAAAACATTTTACGCCCCCAACATAAGGGGGTCAAAATTAAGCGACCTGAAAAAAAATGAGAAAGTTTTGAAATAAAATAAATAATGCATTATAAAGATCATTCATTGATACATAAACACTGAAAATTTCATTAAAATCCGATAATTTCCTGATTTTTGGTAAATTATTTTTTGTAGGGGGGCTAAAGTCGTTTTGTCAAAAACGAATTTTAGGCTCCGTTTGCCAGTCCCTACTATACAGTAACCAATTAAATGGAAAAGCTCTTTGTGGCATAAATTGAGCCAACCTGAAATTTATTTTTTTTATCTGGCAGATTAGTTTTTAAAGTAATAAAATCTTTATAAATCATTGTTTAATAGTTGTATTTTCTTTAATTTGCTGAATCTGCTCTAAAGAGGAAAAAAATAAAAAAATAAAATAAAAACAAAAATAAAACAAAAACACAGTGGATCTAGAATTATCTTTTTTAGTTACTATTTCAATTTTATTTAAAAATGAACGAACTTAGAAATATGGTTTGGTCATTTGTCTTAAAAATAGTAAGACTGGTTGTCCCTAGAATTCTGGAGTAAAAAGAAAAGAAAAAAAAAAAGCCAAATTCCGAAAAGCATTTTTGGAAAAGGAAGTTGATAACATTGACAAAAAAAACCAAAAAAAAACGTGTTTCACCGATTGACCGCGATCGGCTAAACAAGGGACTTAACCCCGGTAATCCCGAATTAAAATAAAAGTTCCCTTGACCTTCGTCGACTGGGACCTAAACGCAAAAAAAAAAAAAGAATCCCAAAAAACAAACCCCAGCGTGGTCAACTGAACCGGGTTTACTCAAATTTGGTCCCAATCTCTCCCCAGGACAATATACACGATTGGTGGTTTGCCTTTTTTTTATACCAGATTCTTGGTAAGAAATGTTGCATTTACTTTTGTTTAAGAAAAACAAAAATATTAACTAGTTACAAAAAATCTTTTTTTTTAACCCCTGGTTGTTCTTATTGGTAGGATGTACTATACTGTGGTATAGGGAGATATATTGCCGCAAATTTCAGCCTTAGTAATAATAGAGCTTTTACAGTTCATAAATAAACCATGTAAATTGTAATATAAATTGAAAGTTGACGTTATTCTACTAGCTGCATTAGTAGTAGTTGTAAATGATATTTCGTTCAAAATATAAATAATCTTTGCTATTTTGTATTTTGTTGTCATTAATATGCACTCGATTTTCTTATCCTTCTCAGAGTGAATTTTGGTAACGGGTTTTCTGTGGTCATATGAAACTGCTAGCAATCTGCTGATTTAGCAAGTGTAACTTTTTACAAGTTTTATATAAATACCCCGCCCCTCACCGCTGTTGATGTCCAAGCACCTTATTGCGATCTAATTTCTATTTCCGAGTTATACAAACTATACATTGAACAAAGGACTACATATTATTTCTTTGCAATCAAAAGAAATTTAAATAAAACTTTTAACTTATTTTGTTAAGTTACTTAAGTAGGAAAATCGATTTTAGGAACAGATATTTTAAAATTCGGTTTAGCAAAATATACTGTCGGAAAAATGTTTCTTATGTTGTTGTTTAAGTTTAATCTACATGAGTAAGGCAGATGCTCGTAATTTCAAGTCAAATATTACTTTATCCGAACTCAGCTACTAAGAAAGTTTGTGTGATTTTCGTACTGTTCTTTCGTAATTCTATAATTGCAAAAATGGCTTGCATTTTATAATTTTCACAAAGTACAAACAACAGTAACATTCTCTCAACAACTCTTTACCGGGTTGGCCTGGGAAAAAGACTCCGGCCTGTGTGAGTTTGAATCTAGAGTAAGTTTAACTGAAGTGTGCAAGCATTCGTATGTTACCCAGTTAATAAATATATATGTTTCAGTGTCCTTCACCTTGGCCTTTTAACACTGGGCAGGGTCTGTTTGTTGTTATTTTTTGTGGTGAGGTTGGGAGTAGATATTTAATTACCGCGTTTAAATGAATTAAAATAAAATGAAATAAATGACGACAAAACACCAAATAAACGGAGGTTACGCATAAATAAAAAATATAATAGCTGCAACTTCTCCCTTTTTTTCTACAATAACTTTTATTGTCCTGTGCGAAAAGACCCTACCTCACCCCCACAAAAAAAAAAATCCGCAGTTATAGGAGGAGAGAAGCAGGAGATCAACTAGTTGTTATTGTTGTTACCTTTATTCTTGTGTCCATGTCCAGGTAATGACATTTTTTTTTCTTCATTGTGTGTATTGGGTGGTTAGAGAAATGTAAAAATTGCTGCCTAACTGCTTTTTAAAGAAAAGGAGAGAGAAAAAAAGAAGAAAAGAACGAGGCCAGAAAACCGCCAAGAAGAAAAAAAGAAAGCAAGAAAGTAATCGAGCTATAGACAGATTGTTGCAATCCCTGGGTCATGTAGAAAACAGCAATGTAAATAAATAAAGCATCTTCAATTTTAATGGATTTAAATCCGAAACATCTTAAAATGTAACCTGTTTTGATCACACGTAGATGCTTCTTCTTTTTCTCCATCGTTAACTAATAATTAATTCCGTGCTAGGTCCCTGCAAAGAGAGCAAAGCCTGGTGACCTTATTTCAGAGGCTGAAGTAAGGCTGAAGAGTCACATCGGGCTGCTGCTAGTCAAGGAACTTTTTTTTTTGTTTTGTTATTTTTTACTTACTGCTGCTGGAAGTACTACTACCATCCCCCACTACTAGTGGTGTAATACCACTACTACTATTAGTAGTTGTAGAAAGTATACTTATCACAGTCGTGCAGCAGAGTCCATAAAGCTTGCAGAAGGAAAGGGTATACCAGGTTTAAAGAACAGAAAAAATATACACAAGGGACCTCAACAAACAAATTAACAAAAACACCTTAGTCTTTAGTATTATAGATTATGTTTGCATTTAGTTGTAGCCCTTACTTAAGTTAGTACGACCAACTTAGTCGTAATGCACGCTTCGCAAACACTAGCAAGCATTACTAATTCGTCCAATTATTGTCCGGGCACAGATTCAGCTTGGATCAAGATGAAAATTTGTAAATGTTTCACTAGAAGAGAAGTGACTATTTTTATGTAAGAGTCATACAGTCGCAAAAGACGTAACCAACATCCAGAAATAACTGCACACACACACACACACACACACATACAAGCTTACATTTTTTTTCTTTTTGCATTTGTAAGAATAAGGAAAAATACTTCTTAGATATTAAACGTCACTATTTTCACTGGAAATAAACTTATAACACTTTTTGTTAGTGCGCTTCTTCTTTTTGAAAGAAGTGGACTACTAAAAACTGGGATTATTACCTCGCAGCACCTGAAATAGGTAAATATTATTTTTGCTTACTTGCTGCATATATTATTATGCATCCACGTACTTGTATTCTTCTTGTTTTACTTTATTTCAACGAAAAAAACTCTCTAGATTGAAGGCATGCCTACAGTGGTCATTTGTTTGTTCCTGTTCTTAAATATATATATGCAACTTAGATTTGCGAGATATTATTTTATTTTTTTGTTATCTTATCTTATTTCTTTTTAGGCTGTTATTTTATTGTTTGTCCAGTGTTTTAATGAAAGATTAAAGCGAAACTGTTTTTCTTTTTCTTTCCTTTCAAGTTCTTCAGCGTTAGTTTGTTTTTTTTTTTTATTTCCTCAACAGTACCTGTTGCTTTTTCCAATTCTCATCTTTTTTTTGTCAAAAAAAAAAAAAAAAACTTCTTGCATCATATTGCTGTACTTGTACTAACTACTGTCTCTCTCTTTCTTAAAGCATTTCAAGATTGCTATGCATTGCAACTATATGCATGCATTTATTCTAAAAAATATTTTTAAAACTTTTTTTTTAAGCCACCCACCTGCCGTATCCCCTGGAACCACGTTTTGATTTTGTCGTATAAATCTAATTAAAATTTAGATTTGTACTGACTGCTGACTCATGAATTTCAATTTCAATTTTTTTTTTTTTCTAACTTTTACTTTTTAGTCTTTTCAATTTTTCTCGAAATGCAGTGCATGTGCGTGCAACCAAAACGTTGCATAAAATCACAGAAAACCTTTTTTTTTTTGTCCCCCAGTATTTTGCTCCGAATTTTTGCACTTCAAAAAATACAATTGAACCTAAATTTAGAACGCCAACTTCACAGAAAAAAAGAAAAGAAAAATCTCTAATGTTCGGTCTAATATGTTGACTTGAAGCAAAAATAGATATTTGCTTGGTTATGTGACCTTTTTTTTTCATTGTCGTAAAAACGCACTCTAAACGATCATTGAACTTGCTATGTTTCATCACTGTGCAGTTATTTTTGTTAACTTTTTTTCTTTTTCTTTTATAAATCTGACTACCTCTTGTAACTTAGTGAAGTAGTACTATATTTTAATGTTAGAAAAGAAATAATCAGTGTTTGTTTGTTTTTTTTTTTTTTTAATTTCTATTTTAGTTTGTTACTGACACTAAATCATTGTCTTTTAATTATTGATTTCTTGGTTTGGACACCAAATTTTCAAAGAATGGAACCAAGTAAAATAAACGAATTTACCCACCCCCTCCTTAACTCTACGGTTTTTTTCTTGTGTTATGAACACAACTGCGTTACATTCATATTATTTTCTGAGTTTCTCTGCCTCTAGAATGGTTAAAAATAATATTCTGTGAAGCCATTGAAAATGGTTCTTTTAGTTTTTCATTCTTCATATTAGCAAGGGGCATCATGCCAGCACTTCAAAAGAACTCCCATGTATCCATTTGTTTTTTTGTTTTTTTACTTTGTTTTACGTGTGCTAGAAACCAGAAGTTGTATAATCATAGAAAACAATTTTCTAACGGGAAGTTAATCCGTTGAGTACCTATTCAAAATAGCACACTGCAAAAATATCTACGGTAACGTCAGCTTTGAACAACTGTCAATTTCCTCAGCGGGCTATTCTGGACAAGTATCGAAAACTTTACATTGACATTTTCGTTTCGGTTTATATAACAAATCGACCAGTATTACACACGGATATCCTCTCATGATGCGAAGATGTTAAATTCTGAACTAATGATACAATTGTACAGTTTTCTTTTACGTCTCTTTTTTTAATTTTTTATTTAACTCTCTACCACCTACTTCTCTTTCACTGTCAACCAGAGGGGACCGTAATCAATGCATTTATTTAATTATAAAATAAGTTTAGGAACTTTTTATTACTCACAGACCGCCATTTATAAGGCACATACGGGATCTCTACCTCCGCAGTTATTGATTAGATACTTTGTTCAATGAACAAAGTATACATCTTAACTTTTTGAAAAGGTGGGTAGGAAACACCTGAGTGGAGGGGTGGGACTTGACTGTCCGATGGGACCACCCCTGTTCCTGAGTAAGCCGTGCATTCATCTCGTAAGATGAATATAATTGCTATTGCATTATCTTTTTTCTTGGACTCTTATATCTAAGAGATGCTAATTTTTAATGTTAGTTACTAATTTCTCGCGTTTTTTGCCCGTGTGTTGTTGTTCCCCCTAAAAACTAACATTACAGATAAAGCATTTTTTAGGTTTCCTGCTGACGTTATTATTTACAAATAGGCTAGTTAGCCGGTTCCGGCAAAATAAACAAATATGCTTCTAGGCTTATTTTACCGGTCCTAGTAAAATAGACCACAGGCGATTTTGCTAGAAAATATATTTGAAATATATTTATATTTCAAACTAGTTAAATGATTAAAATGTTTGCCGACGAGCAATAATCTGGAATTATCTAAAAGGTAATTGCTTAAAAAGTAGTTATGCAATTGTGTGATACAAACTTATTTCTTAAAATGGTACTTGACAAGAATTCATCTGATTGTTGCGACTTAAAACAAAACATACCCTAGCACTAATCAGATAAGGTAAATTTGACAATCATTAATTAATGATTGTCAAATTTACCTTTTTATCATTTCCTTACTGTTTAAATTTTGTAAAATTTCACATGTTTGATCAGTCATTAACGGTATCTGTTTTTCATTTAGAATTTGTATCTTTATCCTTCACAAAATATAAATTGAATTAAATCTTATTTTTAACATTACTTGCATTTATAATATTAAAATATTTATGGGGCCGGTAAAATTAGCACAATAGGTTTGTCTACTTTACCGGAACCGGTAGAATAACCTCTTCCTTATTTATTTACAAATACTTAAATCACTGAAATGAATACACAATAGCCCAGGTTAAAAGCGCGGTAAGGTTTTAAGCCGAACTTTTAGAGACCTTATTTTTCCGGTACAGGTGTCATTTTGGAACGAGGCTTTGTCCAATTTTAAATTTATTTATTTTATTTTTTTTTTTTTACCAAAACCGTTCGCGTTCCCCAATGATACCTGCATCCAAGGTTGGAGTTTACCCTCCCCTCAATGTATTGTCCTCTTCTACGTCTTTTAAAAAGTATAGTAATGATAGGAAATATGGGTGCACCAAACAGGCTTACTAACCGACCCGAGGGAGGTCGAAGCTAGTTTACACCGACCCTACCTGCATCGGAAAAATAAGGCCTAAAAAGTTTTTTGTTTTGTTATCCTTACCGTGATTTTAACCTGGGCTACAAGACTGAAAATTCATTTGTTTGTATTTGTTGTGAGAACGAATCTTAAAATATAAATACAAACTTGTTTGGCTGGATAAATCTCTCCTTCGATCCTTCTCTATCACACATTTTCTTTCTTTTCTTTCAAGACTGTCTTAGACCAGGTTGGTGGGGTGGGGGGATTCCCCCCCCCCCAACCTGGGTTCGTATGTACCCAAAGAGCTTGCGAAAATTGTTATCCTATTTTGCTGTGTGTGTGTGAAAAAAAAAGTAGTTAGTTCTAACTAGGTTCGTCAGAAGCTTTAACAAGATTATTACGTGCGTGTTAAAATTGTGATGTGTGTGTGGGGAGTCTGTTCAAAACTATTTCTCTTCCTCTCGCTTCAATTCCTGAAAAAAAGCAATTGAGTCATTAAATCTACAGATTCTTGTAATTTGATAAGATCTGATTCATGAGATTTGTTACTATATTATAATCTTATGTAGATTGTCTACAATATCAAATTGATATTCTACATGAATGAATTGATATTATCAATTGACAATTGGATATTAGGCATGAAAAACTATCCGCTGGAAATCGACACTTTGAGAGTCCCAAACCCGTATATTTAATTTGTTCATTTTCGAAATTAAATGTGTACGTAAAGTTTAAATGATCTTCAAGTTTTATAATTTGTGGTTCGTATGGTAAAAAAAGAGTTGGTCTTCTATTCTTAACTCTTCTTAGACGATTTTGTTTTCAGACAATCTGACTAAAACTGGCCTTTAAAAAGAAATTACTTCAATGGTTTAAAAAAAATGTAACTTAGTATTCTAGTTTTTAAATGCTGCTTTGACATATCTAGACTAAATGCACAAAGTTGAATGTAGTGAAACAATGCATTACAATTACATAGAAAAAAAGTGGCATCAAATTTTACAGTGCAGTAGTTTTTTTTCTTTACTCATTTTCTCTTATTCGTGAGCTGATTTAGGATTAAGATATTAGTTTTAATAATGTCATACTCCACAATAAATATTTTGCTTTACCCCCCCCCCCCCAGTAAATACCCGTCTATTGTGTAAGCAATATTTCTGTTGCTCCTGAAGACTTTGGATTCAGGCTTTTTAGAAAGTCGCTTTGCAAATAACGACTAAAGAAAAATACAACTTGTGGAGATTATTTTATTTCTGTTTTGGTGTTGGGGGGTGTATTACGACACTGCCGCAAGCGATTGATTGAATTTGTCTTTTTATTGCAAAATTGGCACGTTTTAACACAACAAGGATAACACTAGCGGCAGCAGGTGGTTATAATTTCTCACGTGACTGCTTTTTTTTTTTTCTTTAAAAAAGGAAGCAACAAATCGAGCATTTAAAATAGAATGTCACTACTTTTAGTTTTATGAACTTAAAGCTGCAATAGTGTTGAATCGAGTTAAGTGAGTTTTTAAAATCACTAACTTCTGTGTGTTTGTGATTATGCGCGCGTTTTATGTCATTGTCACAGGTACCTTTTTATGGGGGTTATCTTGTCCTTTTTCCTTTAATTTTTTTTACCCTCCCTCTCTAAACTTTTTACCCTCAACTTTTATTGTATTTCTTTTCCACATGTAGATATTAGCTTTTGATAATTCTAACATTTAAGGTTTTTTCTATTTTATTATACTGGTATATTCTATCACACTTAGGGTTGTAAAAAAAAAAACAAAACAAAAAAAACAAACTTTGTAATTGTGAGGGTGCGTTTTAAGTATTATCGCCTGATTTGTTTGTTTTTGTTTTGGTTTTTAAGTTAAAACGTCATCACCTAATCTTCTCCGCAATAAAATTGACTTCTACAATTTCTTAATGATTTGTTATGTTGCTTCAGTGTTGACGTTGATAAAAAAAAATAGTCGTTTTATCAAATTTACTGCAAATGTTCTTTTATCTCTCTATAGCTAAAACAACTTTGTTTAAACACCACAGGTAGGACCGGACATGTGTATGATCGTACGACGTAAAACATATAATCACATCTATAATTTCAATTGTATGCTAGTACTACTGAAGAAAAGGAGAAAGCAGGACAAGACCGCAATGCCCCATCCCCCTCACCACGACCGGAGAAGGTCTAAACCAGCTTGGTGGTCCCGGAAGGACCTAATCGAGCATTTGAAATAAAATGTCACGACTTTTAGTTTTATGACCTTAAAGCTGCTATAGTGTTGAATCATATTTTTATACGAATACTACTTTATGAAAATTGACATGTAATGGAGGTGTATTATATAAATTTGGAAGGGGCCCATGAAACCCTTGCACCGACCCTTGGAGAAAAGGATTATAATCAAAGTATCAATTTTTCTTTCAAACTTTGTTGCGAGATAGGGTATTCAATATTATCTCCACAATTCGGATTTGTAATGTTTTAAATCAATTGTTTTAATTGTTAACAGTAATGCCATATATTTGAATTGAATTAAAAGAAAAATATATAGCAGTATTAAGTGATCGGTGCCGTTGTAGTATGTGGCCTACCTTTTGGATTCTGTTATGTGTCCTACCTCAGTAAGAGTATATTTATAGATATAAATAAAAGGGTACGAAAACACAATATTTTTAAAATGAATATATTTTTTTTATATCATTTTCATTGCTAATATTGACAATATTTCGATTTATAGATATAAGTAGTAGGCAATTTATTGAAACTAATTATTTTTCACATATATTCAATTTCAAGAAATGCAATTCAGTCATAAGCTGTATATAGTAATTAAGAATAATAAAAAAGAATTTATCCATAATTTACATGAATCAGATCTAGTTAATTCTGAAATAGGGTTATCAGTTATTATAACCTTATAATATGCTTTTTATGATAGGCCACATACTATAAGAGACATGGTTTCGTAGGCCACATTCAAAAGGTAGGCCACATACTATAAGAGACATGGTTTCGTAGGCCACATTCAAAAGGTAGGCCACATACTATAATGGTACCAAGTGATCTTATCATTTAATACAAAAAAACAACTGCACGATTCTGTTTGGTTTAATGTTTCAATAACCTCAACATGTTCCTGGATATAATCCATCTTAATTCTTAGTCTGCCACTATTTCTCTGCTGTTGGAACATGTATCGCTTTAACTTGACCTTGCTATGTTGCCGTTTCGAAATGATTTGACGTTACCTGAGCATTTGGATCAACAAAATATGTAAGGTTCATTAGTTACAATGTTATGCAGATAAGCTTGAGTGACTCTTTGTGTTCGATAGAAGATGCAATAATACCAGAACGGCGCCACATTTCTTAATGTACGAAATGTACATACAATCTTAATCAAAACGTATTATTGCTCAATGTTTGGGGGGTGCCTGCCAGAATCCAGGTAAAGTCTCAGGGCTGTGGGTGGGGGGTGGTTGTACTAATCTTAAACCAAAAGTGTTTACTCGATAAATTCCTTCTCACTCTAATTAAAAAAAACATTTCTCTACAAAACTTAACCCTAACCGGCCAACATAAATTGACTTGCCCAGCTACCTAAAATAGTGACCCCCCCTCCTCGCTAGCCCCAAATAGTGACCCCCCCTCCTAGCTAGCCCAAAATAGTTTTTTTATTTAAAAAAAATCTTTAGCTTTATTACTGGCTGCAGCCTACTATCACATAACTGAGTAATTCTCAGACTATTACTGTTTGAGACTGTTTTTTTTTTTTTTAAAACATTAAATTTAACACTATACTTGTTACCCCACTCCCACCCCACAAACATGTATCATGACTCATAAACTGTTCTTTTTTTTCCTGACATTTATACATTATTCTATATACAATATATGCACCTTTTTGATGAGTTGTAGTGCACTTGAGCACTGTACACAATTTCATTATTCTCAGACCCCAATTAAACAAAATTGACCAATGTAGTGTCTAATGTTAAAATTGCATGAAATGATAGCATATGTGACATGTCTGAATTTTTGAGATGAGGCTTGGTGTGAATCATTTTGACAATTGTACTCATCTTTATTGTTGTAGTTATTAACACCTGAGGAAGGCCGGAAGATACAGCGGTTAAAACATTAATAACTACCACAGTAAATAAAGTAGTCGGAGTGGTCTAAAGTCAGTATCAGCCAGATAGCGCTAGACTAGGGATACCCAAAATGAGGCTAAATTGCGTTTTTGTCCAAATGACTTTAGCCCCACCCCCTACAGAAAATAATTTACCAAAAATCAGGGAATTATCGGATTTTAATGAAATTTCCAGTGTTTATTTATTAATAAATGATCTTTATAATGCATCATTTATTTTATTTCAAAACTTTCTCATTTTTTTTCAGGTCACTTGATTTTGACCCTTATGTTGGGGGCGTAACATTTTATTCGAGTTGGTCTTTAAGTTTTCTAATTACAGTATAAATAAAGAGATAAAAGACCAAAGTTATGAATAGAAACAATTTTTTTTACAGTGGCTTTTCTATGAGAAAATAAGTACTGAAAATCGAAAAATAAAATGTAAAAAAATAATAAATAATTATTTGGAGACTTCTTTTTTACTCATTTTGATAATTATTTATCAAATAATTATTGAAATGAGTAAAAAATCACCAAATTTATTTTGTATAATTATTTTATAAAAGAAAAAATTATACATCGATATTTTTTCTGCTTAAAAAGAGGAGGTACATTTTCAATAGTTTTTCTTCAAAAAGTATACTTTAAGTAATAAAATAAGGTTTGCATTAAATAGATATTTATTTTTAGAATCTAAAAATATAACGTTAAACTTAACATCAGGCTTTTCATATTTTAAATGAATTTTATATATTAATTTTTCATAGCAAAAATACTAAATTAAAGTTTTGAAATAAAATAACTGATGCATTATAAAATTCATTAATTGATAAATCAATACTGAAAATTTCATTAAAATCAGATAATTACCTGATTTTTGGTTTTTAAAAAAAAAAAAAAAAAAAAATTTTCCATCCCAAATGATAGGTTAAAATTGTAAACAAGCGCCTAAAAACATTGAAAAAGAGGCAGAATGGCGGATCGCGTCGAAATTGACCAAAACAAATCATTTTAAATCTTTTAAAAATAAACTGCATATGTAATGATATTTTTCTTTTTTTAATTATGGTTGTTACTACTTATCATTTTAGACAAGTTTGACTTTAAATAATAGATTTAATTAATTTTAATTTTTTTTTTTTTTTTTTTTTTTTTTTTTTTTAAAAGCTAGCAGCCGACAAAATTTGGATATGGCTAATGTAAAGGTTAGCAGATGACAATTGTTAGATGTTCAGTTATCACTTTGGAAGTGATAAGTGATAAGAAATGCTAAACTCAGTCTAATCAGTGTGTGTGTGTGGGGGGTCACAGTCAAGTCTGACTCAAGGTTCCAATCGACAGTCTAAACACTCCCAACTGTATCACGCTCCAATATCCAAAATTATTTCTTTGTCCCGCTCGTCTCGACAACAAAATACTACTGCAGTCGTTCTCCCTGGTCTGTGAGACTGTCCTTTAAATACACCTCAATTTCACCACACTCATAATTGTCCGTGCAGCACATGCAACACTCGCCAGCACGGCGCAACCACCTACATCCGGGCCACTATGCTATTTCTTATTTCACTGATCGTCCACAGCTCTCACATTCTGAAGGAAGCGGGTTCGACTCTAGGTCAGTTCTACACGCCAGGCAAAGCCTAGTCCGCTTCCTTCGAGAATACGGCAAGTCTTCACGCCCATCACTCTCTCTGTCACACCGTGTTACACGAGGTAGGTCTCCTCTCTCACTACACTCAGCTTAGCAAATAACATTTCAACCCAAAACAACCAACCAAGCATTAGAAAGATGATATTCAATTAGAATGATAGTGTTTATTTATAGTTATTTTATTATATTAAATAATTATATTATTAAAATTAATTTTATTATTAATATTATTATTATTAAATGATTTATTTATTATATTAAATAATTTTATAATTATTATTATATTTATCAAAAAAATATATAATTATTTTGTGCTAATCTGTACTATCATAATGTTTGCCCTGTCTGCTGGGGCTGTAGAATATGCCGACTGCACCTCTCTACATAGGAGTAATACCCTCTCCCCTAATGGGGTCACTTGTTGTCCGTGGGTGGTGACCTGTGATGCTTGAGGACAGGATTGTGGTGGCTGAGACCTCTGTGACCATTCTTGTGGCATACAACACTCCACTTTGGCTCTTGCTTGGGTTAGACAGCTGGTAAGAGAGAGCCCCTCCCCCCCATCCAAGCAATTGGCTGGTCATGTCAAGCCCAAGCAACTGTGATTGATTGTCCCGACCGAATTCTTCAAATTGCTTTTATGGCATTTGGCAGTCACCCAGCCCTTTTTATCAAATAGGTGCTAGAAGGCAGTAGCTGAGGGTCAACCACCAGTATTTATTAATACACATGAAGTTAATAAATTTTTTTCTACCAATTTATTAAACTGCATCTAGTGGTGAGGTTCCAATTCTGGAGCTGTGGGGAATGTGGTGTACCTCTTCATCACCATTACTCCCAGGTCCACCCTGACCCAGAGTTGTGGTATCTGTTAGAGTTGCATGTATGGCTTAAGTAGATAAAAGATGAATATTAAAATTAAAAGAATTTGAGTCTGGGGGGGGGGGAATGAATACCCAATATGCTAACACACTCCAACAAGCTTTGGTACAAGGCCAAAAAATATGGAGCATCCAATGAAAATCAAACTTGTTAACCATCAAATCACACAAGGAGTCCTAAGTGTGAATTAGATTTCGTATAAGGCTGCAAGTACTAAGCAGCTATTCAGGAGTAACTGATCTGTAAAAATAGCTTGTTAACCCTTACTAGAAGCAGCTACCCGGCATCGCCTGGGTAGAGGGGGATTTTTTTAAAAAGTTAGTTCTGCAGATCCATTATTATTATTGAATCCTCGTATGCCCTATTAAAATCCCTACTTAAAAAAAAAAAAAAAAAAAGACCTTGCATTGATCCAGCCAATCTGAAAAGAAAAATTAATGTCTCCTATTTAAAATATTAAATGCAAAAAAATTCTATGCTGTTACTATCTTATTTTTATTTTTATTTTGTAATTATCTTCAATAATATAAATCAAATCTTCATTACTTCTGCTCAAAACCCGAACCCTGGTGATATTTAATGTGTGTGTGTGTATGTATAATATATATTAACTTTGTTGTTAATTGTTTTATTTTCGAAGTTTCCTCCAGACATACAGATACGCACAACTGCCCTTTATATATGTATAGATAGATATAATTATAGGGTGCTCTGATATACCCTAATATAATTCTATCCTGTTAGCTGTGCTTAGAATATGACTACATCCTTTGCAGACGAATAAGATCCCTATGAAAAATGTAGATATAATTATAGGGTGCTCTGATATACCCTAATATAATTCTGTCCTGTTAGCTGTGCTTAGAATATGACTACATCCTTTGCTGACGAATAAGATCCCTATGAAAAATGTTTTGAATAGGGCACTAAAAAAACTGCATCTGGTGGTGAAGTTTCAGTTCTGAAGAGTGTGGAGTACCTGTTTGTTGCCATTACTTTCAGCTCTGCTCTCACTTGAAATGGTAGTACATGTTCAGGTACCATCTATGGGTCAAATAGATCTTTTGAAAATAATTATTAGATAGTGAAGAATAATTAAAGTTCCAATTACCGTCGAACTGGGAAAACAAGGCAACGAACGGTTGTAACTTAAATACAAACCCGAATAGTTACAAAATCTGCTGCAGAATGACAGGATATATATAAGACTCCGTGATGTCATTCAAGTCAAGCAGCCAATCGGAGCTCGAGGAGTGGAATGACTCAAGTCGCCCAGATTCATGAGTGGGTCATTCTTTATTTCTATATGTACCAGCTGTCTTGGGCACTGCTTAAGTTGTACTTAGCTGCTGTTATTCAAACTAACAGTAGACTTACTAACAGACTTACTGACTTCAATAGATAGGAATACTTGATACCCTAAAACTGTGCAAATTATTTGTATTAGATAAGAATACTTGAAACCATATAAATATTAAACTATGCTTTTTTTAGTAAATGAGATATTGTAAATGAAGTCCACGGAGGGGTTAGGCAAATACACACTATCATGACTAATCCCAAAATAGAATATCTTGTACTCTTCAATAAAAGGGTCAGGGCTGGGATTATTGCCTGGTGCCTGAGGTTTACCAAAAGGAGGAATGCCAATAGGACCTATGCAATTTTTGCACTGGCAACCACATGAGCTTTGGTTTGTGCATGGCTCCCCATATTAAAGACTTTGTATTAATCTGGCCTGGCTGGAGGTCAAGAGAATATACTTGGCTATTTGGAGAAGCAGGAGGTATTGATAAGACTTAAGCTTTGGAATGCAAGTACTTTTTAAACAAGTTTCTTTCTATTTTCTTATCACTTGACATTTTTTAAAAATTACCTACCTAAAGAATAAGACTTTAGGTAGGTAAATTGTTACACCAATCTTTTAAGTTGTAATAAGCCTACCTGCCTAGAAAAATCAGTATTTGAAATTACTAAGTCATCACCAAGTGGAGGAGGGGGAGCTCTGAAAGTAGCTTTGACTAAAGTTAAGGGTCTCTTTAGTTTGAATTTACTTTTCCTTCTGACTAGTTGCCATACAAAAGTTAAAGGGCCCTGTCTGCCATACCTATAATTGGATTTATACCTTTTTCAAAGGTATTGTAAGAAAGGTTCAAAGTTATATATATTGGATACATGACTCCGACGAAGGTTAACAGACAAAACATTTAATATGGACAGCACATGGATATAACAAGATACAAAATACATAAGTAAGAAGTTACATGTAGAAAGATAAACACACATTCATGAATGATACAAGATATACAAAAAGTACAGACGTGAGACTAGGGATAGTCCATGCTGTAAATAACTTACAGTAATGTAGGGGGGGGCGGAGCCCCAACGAGAAGTAGACCAAAATCTACCCCATGTCTCGTGGTTACTGGAACAGGAAAAGAGGCAGAAGGGTTTGAACCCGGCGCTTAAATACTATAGCCCCCTAGCGGGCACCAGCAAACTAAATCGGACAGACAACTCTCCCAGGCAAATACGTAACTAACGCTACAGTATTAATGCTATGAGAATTTCTGGCTTTTAACCTGGACTGAAATACGTAACACTTTCAGACATGCACTTTCTCTTTCTCTCTTTGATGAAATGTTGGACTATGGCAACCATTGTTGGGGCTTGTCTGTAATATTTGAAGGCAAGCAACAGTCTGTTAAGTTTTTAAATGCCATCCTTGGCCAGTTGAAAAGGGCTTAAAGTAAGTAAGTCCTGAATTATGGAATCCTTTGGTAAGCGAATAAGTCCTATCCTGTGTATTGTTAAAGGTCCCGTGATTTAATCCTGTCACTCGTCAATGAAAGTCAAAGTAGTTATGGTCAGTATGCTCCGGTTTAAGTATTGTACCAGCAGCAGAGTACTGCCAGCGATTGGCCAAGAGTTTGATCACATTGTTCTCGGCGAGTCTATAAATAAAAGTGGGCTTTTAACACACGCCTTATATAAAAAAAATCTCAACAGTCTATATTATTACATGATCTATCAAGAACATAGGTAATCAACTGTCTATTTTGACTACTTACTGCTGTATCTGTTCTGAGAAAAATATACATAAAATACATATATACATAAATAGGAAGGTGATTGGAGGGGGAGAATTCAGTTTTCCTTCTAGACCACTTGCCATACCAAGGTTAGTGCCAAGTCTGTTCTATTTACCCATAGCTGAAGGGAGAATATTTGGATTTGTACCTTTCCCAAGGGTATTAGCACTATGTGAAAGGCAAACAGCCATGTCCAGGATTTGAACTTGTCTTGCTGTGTCCATTTCTTATGACAGTAACCATTACACCACATGCCTCCACTAGAGATGGGTGACCACTTAGGAACAGCAGTGACTATAAGTAATCTAAGGTTGGTTGGTTGGTTGTTTATTTAATGGTACTAGCAAATATATGCACCCTCCGGGTGCAAGTATTTAAGTTTTAATGTAATAGAATATATTAAATTAGAAAGGCTAATGAAACTAAATAAGAATGCCGATAACATGATTTGAAACAGAGGGGTGTATAATCAAAAAATAGAACAACTGAAACTTACACTTCTATCACTCTCGTCTTTCATTACTAAATTTTCCTAATTTAATAACTTAGTTAAAATAGGAAGTAAAGAATAAAATCAAAATTATTTCTTCTCGTTAATCGATTTCCTTTAAGATTTATTGAAGAGATTTTTGATCATATTCATTAAGATAAAACCATACGATTAAAAATCAATAATACTAAGCACATATTTATTAAAATCAAATTTTAAATTTCAATATGCAAATAAGCCTTCCTGTTCACACTGTAAACTGCTATTTTGTTGTATATATAAATACAATTGCAAATTATTCATTTGTAGATATGATTAACAGTATTAATAATGTAAAACAATTTTATTAGAAATTGAGGTTTAAATAAAAATAAAATCATGGAGAATGTTATGTATACAACAAAGAGAATTGTGTCTTGTATAGTAATATAGTTTCGGTTACAGACAGAAAAACACACAATCTCCATTATAATAAGATGTCAACCCTTGTGAGGTTATTTTATACTGAAGTCAGTTTAATAATTATCTTTGATTATATACATTACTGCTGGTAGGTGTGGCGCTCCGCCTCAGACGCTAAAATAATCTCCTTGGTCTAGCGCTAGTGAAAAGGGGATAGACTCCCTCGCTGCATGGCTGATACTGACATTAGGCCGCCGACGATATACATTACAAAAGTGTATCTTCACATTCATTTTAAACAGGTGAACAATTCATAGTTGAATTATATTACTATTTTCAGAGCCAATTTATTAGTAGTTTTAGTGAAATAGATCACTAATTAGGACTGAGCCTATTCTAGCAGTGACCACCCCAAACGGATTTAACAGGTTTGAATTCAGTGTTCCTTCTTTTACACTGGTTGCCTAACCAAGGTTAAAGAGCCCAATCTGCCCTACTAGTTACCCATAGCTGGAGGGAGGTTAGTTAAATTCTTTCTCAATGGCATTAGCACTATGTGAACTGTATCTTCCTCCAGGATTTTAACTCCGGTTGACGAGTCCATTTTCTATGACTCTAACCATTACACTATGCACCCTCCAACTCTTATTAATGTAGTTCAGGCATTTTAAACACCTCTAACAGGTATTATCACTCTGGGTCAGTGAATCCGTAATTAATGACAACAAAGGAGTAATTCTACACTCTCTCAGAGCTGGATCCTCACCACTTGATGTAGTTTTGGACAGTTTTTTTTTGGGGGGGGGGTATCTCTCTGCACGGAGATGCAGTTGAGCTATTCAACAGGACAGGCAACCCGAGTCTGTGCCAGACAAAACAAAATTTAGAAGTGGATAAAGCCATAGTTATTTACTATTAGAAAATAAAATCAAAGCCTTAATTTCTAGAATTTAGATTGCTTAGGGTGTTGCATAGCGCCTTCTTCACTGGCACTAAATAATTATAATGTTGCATACTTCTTTCTTTAATTCTATTTCTTGGCCGTCTTTAGTATTCTGATCGTCTTTGGTATTTCTTCTATCATCTTGACTTGGTCTGGCATCTTCTAAGATCTTGCATCTGGTGTTGACTTGGGGACCTCGGTCTGGTTTTCTGTTACTCTTAGTCTTGTTACCAAGACATTCATTAACCACAAGAACATATTAATTATCCAAACTTTTATTTCCTTAACCATGCATAATCCTCTAACTAACATAGCGCGCGTGAGTTCCAGTTTAAGGCAGGACCTAAAATGGCCGACTGCTCTGCCTGACGTCTAACTGCAAACTGGGGGCCGAACAGGTCCCACGTGACTTCACGTATTTTGGCGGGCTTCTGTAATTTTCCATGGAAGGATCTGGCCATGGTATGAAAAGGGTCATCCCCTCAGAATTACAGGGGATTGACAATCTTATGCAACTGCATAGGTTATGTAACAAGGGCACCTGCAATTCCTTTGTGATCACCCATTTAAGTACTAACCAGGCTTGTTGTTGCTTAACTGATATTGCAGGAATTGGTGCTTTATGCATGACTTGTCTTTCTAGTTTTTTTAATTTGAAAAATATTTTTGATTCATAATCGGTTATTGAAGTGAAAACTGAAATTATAGTCTAGTTTGAAGTAGAGTAGATGGTGTGGCCTATTATCGGTATCAGCCGGACAGCGAGGGAGTCCATCCCCTTTTTGCTGGTGCTAAACCAGAAAGTGTTTTTGTGCCTGGGGTGGAACGCCACACCTACCATCACCCCCTCCACTTTACTGCACAGATCTTAAGCAGTGTTATTGTGTGCCAAGTTGGCAAGGTATTGAACCCAGAACCTTGTGGTTCCAAGCCAAATGCTTTACCAACTGAGCTGTGGATCTGATCATAAAGATAGTTGGAATATTTTCTAGGCCTACTTAGTGGATTAGATTGTTGCATATTGACTATTAGTAATTCATGTGAAAACCAGCACGTTTATTGCAGAGCTTGTGTTTTAGCTGTGTAATTTTAATAAAAAAAAAAAAAAAAAAATTACTGTATTTATCTGTAAAAGATAACGTAGATTTGGTTTAATCTATATATTAATACTTGTATTCCTTAATCTTCCAACTGTTATCTTTGCCTCTGGTTAAAAACGATTGTCCAAGAATAAATGTAAATCCTGATTATCTGCTGTCTCTTATTCACCGAATACTTATTTGAGTGTCATCACCTCAGCTAAGTAATGGACCATTCCCTTTTTATAAAGAAAGGGAACAAAAAGGATATGCTACACAGAAAAAGTATAAGAGTAGGGGAAAGATAAAGGGGGTGAAAGTGCAGAAGCAATAATGCTAATCTGTTTCAATAGAACATAATGAAAAGGAAAGAAAGAGTTAAATCAAGATTATTATACTTTTTATTTATTGAACTATTGCAATAGCTCTTAACTAAAAATATCAAATGTAATAGTTAAATTATCATACTGTGGTATATCTATAGGTCCCAATAGTTATCAATAATTTTGACCTAGTATTATCCTCCAGCTTTCCAATTCTAGTTACGATTCACTACTACCCTTGGGAAAGGTATGAAAACACTATTCTGTCCAGCTATGATATAGAGTAGACTGGACTTGGTATGGCAACTGGTGTAGGAGAAAGAACTCAATTCAAATCAGTTGTAGACCTGGAGAGGGGGGGGCTCTGCTAGGTTATTCATATCCAAGACACACTACATGACAAGCAACCCCTTTAACAAAAAAAAGGGTTACAGAGGGAGAGAGAAGCTACTAATCATTAATAATTTTGACTTGTAAAAAAAAAAAAAAAAAAAAAAAAAAAAATCAACTAAAATTAGAAAAATGATAATACAATGGATAATACAAAATTGTTTGAAAGATCTTTATCTAAAAATAAATGGTACCCATCCAGAATAGCTTGTTGAGGAAATGCCTGTGGTAATAATGACCAATTTTGAGCAAATTTCCATTTATCAATTTCCTCTGCAGACTATTCAGCACAAGTGCCAAATGAATAAAAGTAGATTTGTTTGATTTTGTTACAGGAAAGTTTGGTTGGTGTATTGAAGCAGGAAGTTTGGTTTTAGATTTTTCTTTTTCATAAGTGTGGCCAGTAATAAAAGTCATAGGAAAGAAGTCATAATGGTGGTCAGTTGGGGTTAAGTTTTCTAGAGAAATGTTTTTTTTTTTTGGGGGGGGGTCTCCTTTTTTTTTTTTTTTTTTTTTCTCCTTTTTTTTAATTTGAGTGAAATATGAGGAATTTGTTTAGTACAGTTTTGGTTTAAGATTTGTGACTTTTTTTTTTTTTTTTTTTTTTTTTTGTTACTTTATTTTATTTTATTTTTTTTTTTTTTTGCACCTGAAGGCATTTGTATAGTTTGCTCAGTGAATTGTATATATAGAAAGAATAAATAGTTACTTAGAGCTTTGGTTTTATTTGTTTCTATTTATATTGGACAGTGTTGAAACGATTTCAAAACACAACAAAAAGGGTGGATCCAGTATTGAGTACATTTTTAGTAGATTAAATATCCAATAGGTTTAAACAATCGGAATTTAAGTACACATTTAGGTGTAATGGTTATCTTTGTTTGGAAATGAACATATCCTGGACGAGGCTGTTTGCATTTTGCATAGCGCTAATACCCTTGGGAAAGGTATGAATTCAACTCTTCTCCCATCAGCTATGGGTGAATAGTTGGGCAGACTGGGCATTTTTAACCTTGTTATGGTAACTGGTGCTTTTAAGTTGTAAAAAAAAAAAAAAAAAAAAATTGATCATATTGGATATTTTGAACTGATTAGCCAATTCCCTTTTTTTTTTTTTTATTTTTTTATTTTTAAAATTTAAAAAATTTTTTTATTACCAAACTATTAAAATGTCTTTTTCTTTTTCTCCATTAAAATTCTGATAAACTGTTAAATTATCAAGTGAAGAAAATTAATAGAAAATCTCTATCAAAAATAACAAATATTTTAGTAATTTTACAATTGCCTTGTACTTGTGTTAAACACCTTTGTTCTGCATTTTTCTTATGTTGAATGCTTTTAAAATTGATGAAAGTTAACAATTAATCCTCTGCTTTGTCACCTTGTTTTGATAAAAATGATTAGAATAAATTAAACTAATTTCTATACATAAATCTAAATAGCAAATTGTATAAGTTCCTTTTAACACAATATTTCTTGCATATAAATGTTTTGACATTTTTAGTTTATTTCCTCTTGAGAATTGGCAAGGGAAATTTTTGTTTTTTTTTTTTTTTTTTTTTTTTTTAAATAGTGATTGTGAAAATTTTCCCAACAATGCAGCAGTAGACTTCAACTGTAGAAAATGTTATTTCTTTGAATTTTTGTGATGGGGCTTGATAATTTGCATTTGTACTATTGTCCTCATCTTTATCTGTATAAAATGTCAAAATAAGATCATTACCTGCTTATATATCAAATACAATTGTTATATAATCTATGCAGTTGCATAAGATTATTGTCAATCCCCTGTAATTCTGAGGGGATGACTCCTTTCATTCCATGGAAAATTACAGAAGCCTGCCAAAATATGTGAAGTCACATGGGACCTTTTGAGTCCCCAGTTTTCGGTTAGACGTCAGGCAGAGAAGTCGGTCATTTTAGGTCCTGCCTAAAACTGGAACTCACGGGCGCTATGTTAGTCAGATAGTTACATAAAATGTATAGTTAAGGAAATAAAAGTTTGTATAAGTAATATGTTCTTGTGCTTGATGAATGTCTTGGTAACAAAACTAAGAAATGACAACCAGCCAGCAAGAACATAGTAACAGAAAACCAGACCGAAGTCCCCAAGTCAACTCCAGACGTTAGAAGATTCCAGACGAAGTCAAGATGATAGAAGAAATACCAAAGACGATCAGAATACTAAAGACGGCCAAGAAATAGAATTAAAGAAAGAGGTATGCAACATTATAATTATTTAGTGCCAGTGAAGAAGGCGCTATGCAACACAATTATAGCAGAGGTTGATTTTAGATTTGTAAACTTTTAATTTATTGATGAAAATATTAAGTTACTCTGAATTGGTCAAATAAGAACTTTAATGTGAATTTTCTATGAACTAAAAATGTTTTCAGTTTTTATAGTTTATTTTATTGGAAAAAAAAAAAGAAAACACTCAAGGACAATTTAATAGGATTTATCAAAACTAAGTTAAATTATACTTTATATTGTACTCTAGAATGGTGATTCTAAACTGAGGCCATATGGGATATACTTTGGTGTCCAGGCAATAAAAAAATATTTAGTCATATAATATAATAGGATTTTTGAACATCGAATAGCTTGTATATAGTAATCAAAGGGACCCCTATGTAGAAAAACACTGCTCTAGAAGATTCATTCATTCATATATATATCTGTCAGAGGGAAGTCGTTAGTATACATCGCTGATGAGACTTAATAAAGTCAAAACAGTCTGTATAATGTTCTGATAGGTGGCATACACCTATAAAATGAGTTTGATCCTTACTAAGTACCTGCTAATTGTTAACTTGTGCCAAATCTGATAGGTGGCATACACCTATAAAATCAAAAATAGGTGTCTGCAAAAACATTTCATTGAAATTCTCTAGTTTTCAAATAGAGGGCACTGTGAAATTTTGCACATATCAAAAACTATTTCATTCCTAAAAAAAAAAAAATGATACTGTGTCTCTACTAGTGGATCAACTGCAGGTAAACTCTTCAAACCATTTGCCAACACTAAAACCTATGGCCTTAAATCTATCACAGGATCTTGCATCAACGATTGGAATACACTAGCAAAAAGATTTTCTAGCATTGATTTCAACAAAATGTCTGCTCAACAACTCAAATTATTTATCAAAATAAAAAATGGTGAATATGTATAAGTAAACTTATAACATGCTATCACAATAATCAACTTTCAAAGTATGTAAAAAAAAAAAAAAAAAAAAAAAAAAACGTCCTCGGCAACTCAGCATTATGAGTAGCACAGGGATCTGTGCGGTAAAGGAGCTGATGGTAGGTGTGGCGCTCCACCTCAGATGTAAAAACAATCTCCTTGGTCTAGCACTAGTGAAAAGGGGATAGACTCCCTCGTTGATTGGCTGATACTGACATTAGGCCACCCCGACGACTTTACTTTTTACTTATATATATATATTAGGGACTAGCAAAAAAAATCGGAAACGAGTTTTAAAAGCGAATTAAGAATAATTAAATCTATTATTTAAGGTTAAACTTTGTCTAAAATGATAAGTAGTAACATAATAACCATCATTAAAAAAAAAGAAAATATAATTACATATACAGTTTATTTTTAAAAGATTTAAAACTATTTGTTTTGGTCAATTTCAACGCGATCCGCCATTTGGCTGTTTTTCAATGGTTTTAGCCGCTTGTTTACAATTTTAATGTAACATTTGGGATGGAAAAATAATTTACCAAAAATCATGTAATTATCCGATTTTAATGAAATTTTCAGTATTGATTTAACAATTAATGAATTTTATAATGCATCAGTTATTTTATTTCAAAACTTTAATTTAGTATTTTTGCTATGAATAATGAATATATAAAATTCATTAAAAATAAAAATTTTCGGATTTTAAGTTTAAAATGTTATATTTTTAGATTCTAAAAACTTAATGCAAAACTTATTTTAGGCGCCAAAAGTAATAATTTTGAAGAAAAACTCGATTGAAAATGTACCCCCTCCCCTTTTTAAGCAGAAAAAACATCGATGTATAATTTTTTCTTTTATAAAATAATAGCCAATTAAATAATTATCGAAATGAGTAAAAAAGAAATCTCCAAAAAATGAATTATTTTTTTTTTACATTTCATTTTTCGATTTTCGGTACTTATTTTCTCATAGAAGCGCAACCGTAAAATTTTTTGTTTGTTTCTATTCATAAGTTCGGTCTTTTTATCTCATTATTTATACTGTAATTAGTACAATATATGACCAACTTGAAAAACATTTTACGCCCCAATAAGGGGGGGGGCAAAATTAAGCGACCTGAAAAAAATGAAAGTTTTGAAATAAAATAAGTAATGCATTATAAAGATCATTCATTGATAAATAAACACTGAAAATTTCATTAAAATCCGATAATTCCCTGATTTTTGGTAAATTATTTTCTGTAGGGGGCTAGTCATTTTGTCAAAAACGAATTTTAGGCTCATTTTGCCAGTCCCTAATTATATAAATATAATTAACAGGTGGTCACAACTAGAATAGGTTCAGTCCTCACCCTCCACACATTAGTACAACAACCAACATTACGTTTTTTGTTTTGTGTGACTTTATTTATATTGTAATGTGTGAAAATAGGCTCCCTTATTTTACCGACATTTCCGAAAAATCGCCATATTTTTTCTTTTAACCTAGAGTTAGTCTTTCTGCCCACCCACCCCTAGAAAAAGAATGACTAAAAACCAATAAAAGCACTTATATTTTTATGGAATATTTTCATTTCACTCCTGGTTACTTTTGAATCAATGATAGGCGTCCCATCATGGTGTTAATTGTCAGCAAACTAGTCTCGCAGATCTATTAACTGCGGAATAGAGTTCGATCCTCACTGGATGCACTGTACTTGCGTGCGACCTTATCACTCCTAACCGTAGCGAACTGGTTGGGTAAATAAATAAATACCTATTACCACATTGTATCATCCTACCCGTGGCAAACGCGTTGGGTAAATAAATACTTTTGAGCCAATGACCGCAATTAGATTTCTGACCCCCCCCAAAAAAAAAAAACAAAAAAAAAAAAACGAATTAGTGGGTGACTCTATATCGAAATTTTTTAATGGTTGTTTAATAAACAACCATTAAAATATTTCAATGTTTATTGAATTAAATTGTTGTTCCGGAGATTTTTAACTAAAATGTTCGGAAGACTTTTCTTTTTAATTTAATGAAATATTTTCTCACACCTGTCCCACCTCCCTTTTTTCCTTAATTTTTACATTAATTCATTAATATTACTCATTGCATTTTTGATTTTTGTTCTTTAAGAAAAGAAAAAAAAAAGTTGTGAACCCCGCCAAATAAAAATCATTTTAAGTCTTAGATATATCATCACCCATTCGGTTTATTTATTTTTTCTATTGTACATCGCAATTGTGTGTAACTCGTACCATTGTCAAGTAATTTAAAAAAAAAAACGCTAAAAATATTTTAATACATAATGTTGAATAAAACTAATAGTTTAAATGTTAAATGATTAGAATTAAATTTAAACATTAAAAAACTATAGATTAATTACATATCTTATATTTTTTTTATTTTTTTACATACGGCACGTGACAAGTTATGAGTTCAAAACTGTTTTGAATAACTTTCTTTTTTAAGCGGCACATGACGTGTTCAGTAACTAAAATCTTAAATACTTTTTATTTGTTTATTTTTGTTTGCGAGTGACATGACTTGTAGAAGAAAAAGAATAGAATTATACTTATTCAGCAATTTAATTTAATTTTTTTTTTTTTTTTTATTTATTTTTTTTTTGCTGAGAAGCTACATCCTTCTCTGAAATTTTCGTTAGGGTCAGATTTAAGTCCATTAAATTCCTGTGCGTGCTTGACTACATAAATATCTTCTCCCTTCTGTTTCCTATTGTGAATGAGGCAATCTCAAGTAGAGTAGAAGGAAATAACTGGGTGGACAATATTTGGTAAGAAACAATTTATTTATTTTGATTGTAAGGTAATTTTTTTTTCTGTAGATTTTCATAAATACTACAGCTAATAAAAACCAAAGAGTTTAGGTTTAAAGAATTAAAAGAAATAATAAAATAGATACTTATTTTTTAGTATCATCATGTCAGATGTAGATTTTCATACTTATTTAGGTGGTCACTTAAAAATGTATAGTTTTGTAAAATATTAATCATACCGCACCCTCATACGAAGGTTTTTTTCTTTTTTTTAGGGATTCGACCGCTCTAAAAACTTTTTGTTTACTTTCTTTGTAATTAAATTTACCCCGAAACTGGACCTTGGAAGAACATGTAAATGTTTACAATATTTTTCCCATTCTTAACTGCCTTGTCTTCCTCTTTAAAAAAAGAAATGTTGATTGTTTCAAGCTTCATCTAAAAAATTAAGAGAAATAGTATTTGTCTTTACTACTAAAGTATTTGTATGTTTAAGTAACAAAAACAAACTAAACGAAGCATCTACGAAGAGTGAACCATTTTAATTAATTAGCATTTAATTGTTATCTCCGTTATAATTTGTATAATTTAAAAGACAAATTGCGGGCCCCAGAAAATTATTCAATTTTCAATAGATAGATAAAAAAAAAAATTATCTTCAAGATACGCACTGAATTTTTTTATTAAAATTTAAAAAAATTTTTTTATCAAAGGAATGCTCCTTGTAAATTAGTAGCAGGTACCAGCTTCGTATGCTCTTTTGATCTGTTGTTTTCAATGTCTCAATGAAAGTTTTCAAATTTTTTTGAGAAAAAAAAAAGTTAATTCATTGTTTTTAAAATGTTCATTGAGACATTTATTAAAAATTGCCCCAAATGATTTGTTGTAAAAGAAAATAATTTAAAAATTCAGATGAAAAACAAGTTTATTTTCCCGAAATAGGCATACGGGGCTGCTGCTACTAATTTGAAGGGAACATTCCTAGAAAAAGGTGAAAAATTTGTGAGTGCGTATCTTGAAGATAACCAAAACCTCGCTATGATGAGTCGGTTTTGTAGGATTACTGTTTACTTTATAAACACAAGTAGAAATTTAGTCATAGTTAAGTCGGAAGAGCAGTAAACATGACACCACTGTGTTTTTTTTTTTTTTTTTTTTTTTTTAAGTATTTCTGCAACTACCTAGATTTCTGGGTTAAGATTCGTTTTTTTTTTTTTTTTTTTTTTTTTTGTACCGTTGTAATTTCCTTGGAAAATATCTTTGATTTTTGAGAAAAACTGGATTTTTTTTAAAAAGTTTCAGCGGGTGAAATAGGTTTAAAGTGGGTGTTCGATTTACAACATGCGTACCCATACAATAAATAATTGGACAGATTGTCTTAGTATTATTGATTCATATCATAGTGACGAATGTTGGCAGACCCGGGAAAAGAAAATTTACTGCATATCGCATAAATTTATGCGATAATACCCGAAAAATTTCATCTTTTTCCCCATATTTCAAAACATTTAAAAAAATAAACCTCTTTATTTTTCTTCACAAGAAAAAAAAGCAAAAACAGTGAATATGGCGTAATTCGGTATATAAAAGCTAAAACATGTAGTAGTAGTAGTAGTAATTACAACCGGTTAGATTAAAGTAATTCTTTTAATTGTTGAATAACGAAAACTCAACTTTTAATCTACGTAAACTACAAATCCAATGATTTCCAGTTATTTCATTTAATAAAAATAAATACTTTATTTTTTTAAATTTTAAGATTTATTAATATTTTCTCTTCTATTAATTACCGGTTGGGTCTACAACACTGTAAACAAAGTAACAGTGAGTAATTTCTTTAAACGTCTTTCATGTACCGGCATTTTTGTAAGTGATTTTTTCTTTCTTTTTAACATTAGATTAAAATCTCTTCACTGATAAAAGTATTTGTTTTTATTTTGTTTTTACACTTTTTATAAGACTGGATGAATCTTGTCTTAACTTGTATTTGTCATTTTCACATCGTTAGTATTGACCCTTTTAAGTAATGTTTGAATTATTGTATCTTTTTTGTCATCCGAATTCCTCTTGCTTTAACTAACAGCTTTTATTTAAAAAGTTTTTAGTTTGTTTTCGAAACAATTTCCCCATATGTAAACATCTTCGGTGTTTGACCATTTTATTTTTTTAAGGTAGGAAATTTACTAGGTATTTGAGTTACTTTGACTGTTGCGTTATAAAATACACGTGTGTATATAGTCTGTTTGGTTTGTTTTACGGCATATCAACCTCAGTGGGTCATTTAATGCCGACAGTTTTGAAATAAACTCATTCTTAATGGATACTCAAATTTTTTTTTATAAACTCATGTTTTTCTATTTAACCCATAGATTGAACCCTAACAGGTACTACCACTCCGGGTCAGAGTGGACCTAGGTATATAGTCGGATTGAAAATCACTTCCATAGTTTTATTATTTTTACATAGCAATTCCAGGCTATCTGGATAAAAAATGACAATTGTATACTTAAAAACAAAACAAAAACAAAGTAACTTATCTAGTCACATTCAAAATACTCTTTTTAAAAGAGTATTTTGAATGTGACTAGATAAGTTACAGTTATGTATTTGAAAATTATTATGCTAAGTTTATACAGTATAATAATCTTCAAATACATAGCTGTTTAATTTATAGCTTATCTTATTTTCTGACTATAAAAAAAAAAAAATTCTCCCGCAATACCAGTGAGCGATAAATTACTCATAATTGTCCTCAGTCACAATCAATTTTCGAAACTAAAAGTAAAAAATGTTAATTTTTTTTTTTTTTAAATTCATTCAAGAATTTTCCCTAATTGATTGATTGATTTAGTAATCAAATGTAACAAACAAATAAAAGGTAATCAATGATTACCTTTTAATTTGTTACATTTTATTTGGGTTCATTCCTCGGTTTTCTTTAGCATCAACGTGACGATAGATCATTAGACTGGTGGTTCTAAAAAAAACGATTTTTATCGCGGAATACATTCGATTTTCCAAAAATCGCGGAAACCATGATTGTAATTTTTACTTTGAAAATTTTTTTTTATCATAACTTTTTTTTTTCTCTTTCGGACAACCCCTAGCACTCTTAATTTTGATAAAATATTAGATAAAGCCAAAATTATTTGAAAAATATAAATTTACTCCTTTTCTTTGTTATAAAATTTGTATTAGTGAAGATTCTTCACTGAATTTATCTTTTGAGCTATTTTATTTATTTTACTTTCTCTTGCTGAGATAGAAATAATTAATTCCATTTGACTTACTTTTTCTTTAAATGCGACCGGTGATGATTATTTATCTATTGTGAATTTTAGGTATCGACGTCAACAAATAGTAATTGTTCATGCAGTGGTTAGTTTTATTAAGCGGAACCACAGAATTTTGTGGAAGCCCCAGGGTGTCACACATGCTCTTGTTTTTAGGGGATATTGCAGTAGTAAACAGACCCAGCTTTTAATATGGGTGTGTTTCCTGCAAACAGTGCCTACTGTCTACAAATTCATTTTCTTGTTAACCGGATCATTCTAGTAAGTTCTTAGTTTGCTCTTGAGATGCTAATGATACTTTTATTTATTTCTCCACTTACTAAGGTTCCTATGTTTTTAATACTAAGTACCAATAACTACTAATTTAGAAAGCTATAGGGACCACCAATTGATCAATTTAGGCCATCTTGAATAAAACTGAAATAAATATTTCCGAACTTTGTTTATCAAAAATCTCGTAAAAAAACAATTAAAAATCGTACAGGGTTGTTACAAAGAAAAATAGTTAATTCAAAGATCAAATTATCCGATTGGGAAAAATTACATTGTTATCTTTAAAAAATAAACAAACCTATCCATATTACATGCGAAAGGGTAATTTTCAGGCGGCAATTTAGACAGAAAAAATACATTTTACCCTCTTACGGTTATGCGTCTACGTACGGTTGGGTGTAACTGACAAACTTTTTTAGTTACTTTTTCTTTAAAAACAAAATTTACTATTAAAATGAATAAAAACTTGAAAAAATTAATATTAAAATTTCGCAGTGAAATTGACGTTAAAAAAATGTCTTCGGTTTTAGTATTAATTTTTAAAATCGAAAATAAAATGAAAATTTGAATATTTTTTTTCTAAGAGAAAAACTGATAAATAACAATATATACTTTTTATTCTAATTGGTCGAAAAAGTTAAATAAAATAATTTTTTACGCTAACAAAAACAAATTTTGGTTACTGAGAAGCGTCTCGCCTCTTTGTATAAAAAACAAAACAAATATGTCAGTTTTGCTCTTCCGTATATTCTAAGAATCACACATTACGATTCAACAATAAAAAATACAAATCTTTTAAAAATATTAATCTAGCTCGGATCGGACCAATTTTTAGTTCACCTGAATTCTAAAATTCATATATTTAAATATCCGTGAAAAATTCGATTTTTTGACGTAGAAAAAATTTTTTTTAAATTTATTTCACGCAGAAAATAAAAATATTTAAGCACACAAGATAGAAAATCTCTTAAATTAATTTCTTAAAAAAAAATTTTTTTTGACAATTTAATAGAATATAGTACTTACCAATTAAAAAAGCAAAAAAAAATTTTCAAATATTAGTATTGACATTTTTTGCACTTTTTATTTCCGATTTCATTAATTTTTCCTAAAAAAAACTACAGCTTGGTACGTTATAGAATTTCATTGATATAGTTATTCACTCTTTATAGAAAAAAAAAGTACAATTTTTCTGACGCATTTTTTTTTTTCATAAAATAAAATGGGGGGGGTGATAGACCTCGTAAAAAATATTTCCCTAATATATTTTAGAAAAAAAACTATTTCAGATGTATTTACATCCAATGGTAAACATTTATGGAAATTTGTGAAAATCAGATAATTGATTTTTTCATAGAATTTAAAAAAAAAACCTTATTGTAACTTGTTTTTAGCTATGTTAAATTTCAGTTGATTTAACAGTGCAAAAATGAAAACATTGTTTTTCAATCATAATTTTCATTTCCGTAAGCTGAAAAAAAATTTTTAAAATCATCTGGAGTTTATTTAATATTTTTTCTCTCGAATGGAAAAAAGATTTTCAAGAAAATATTAATTTTTCTGCAAGTTTCATTGTATTAAATATAGGGTGGGGGGTAAATTTCACGGGGTAAAATTGGTGGTACCTAGAAACCTATATTAGCCGAGCTTGTGAACCGAGGGTTCATTTCCCCTCTATTATTATGTTCTACAAGACCAGGTAGGGTGCTCTCCTCTGCAGTGCTCTAAAGGACCAGGTAGGGTACAACAGGAGTAAATTTTAACACCTGGATTGATTGATCACCACCCATGAACTTTGGTATTGTAAGTGACATCAATAGCAATAAATTTCAGATTTTTATAAATTATTTATTTTATTTTTATAGAACTTTGTGTGCTCTTTCAATATGTGAACTACCGAAGTTTTGTGCTCTACTACTATTGATCTACTATTAATGGCATGTGATCTACTAGGAAAAAAGAAGACAAGATTAGGGTTTAGGGTTAGTTTAATGGGTAAATCACATATTGGAATGTAAACAACTCTCTGTAGATCACATTGGAAGAGCACCGAATTTGGTTTACGTTTAGCAAATTCTAATGTTAATGGTGGCTAAAATGTTTGTTTGGTTTAAATGAAAATAAGAAATTTTGTTTTCCTCATGAACTTAATTCACTATTTTTTTTACTAGTTTTGATCCATCTACCATTTATCAGGAACTTGCCTAAGTCCATCCCTACTGCTTTAATGGCTAATTTGTCTCATGATATATATGTATATGTTTACGTTGTGTGTTTCATGTATCGTTTCCTGTGAGTGTCCAAGGGTGGTCATGTTCATAGGATTAGCTTCACGCTATTAGGCATGGCCTCCCTTCAATAGTAGTTTAAACCAATAAAGTTTTTCTTTTTACTTATATTTTTTTAAATAATTTGTACTACTATTGATTAATAAATTTCTTATTCTTATTCTCTTTCTAAGCAAATTACTACTCTCAGTGACTGTTGTAGTTTTCCAGAGGATAATTAAATTTTCATTTGTGCTATTGCATGTTCTATTAGTTACAGATTAAGGTTTCTAATTATAAATGAATATAAAAAAAATAGTGGTAAAAGAAATAAGATGTGTGTATATATAATATGGTTATTTCCTAGTTGAGTAAAATATTACAGGGTGACCCAGAAAAAAACGTACCCCAAATTATTTTCCCATTAAACTAACCCTAACCCCCTAGTTGAGTAACATATTACAGGGTGACCCAGAAAAAACAGAACCCACAAATTTTGTAATAAAACTGTTAACATAACCAAATTGGTTCTTTCCTATAAGTCTAACATGATCAAAGGGGAACCACTCTTGACTGATAAATTATTTTCTCATTAAACTAACCCTAACCCATCTTCTTTTTTTCCTCGTAGATCAATAAATAAATAATTTATCAGTCAAGAGTGGTCCCCCTTTGTTTATGTTAGACTTATAGGAAATAACCACCAAATCTTACTTTGAAAATGTACATGTTCCTTGTTTGCTCTTGAAAAAAGATGGACATTTAAGTTTCTTGTTGAAACTTCCCTGTAAAATGTTATAATTCAAACAGGTTATTTACATGTACATTTTTCAAAGATTGACTATTAAAATCTGCTTACCTCCTCCCTAATTTGTTTAGCTATCCTTTTGATACTACCATTTGCATGCACACGTGTGTATGTATGCATGCATGCAACATGATGGGTCACAGGTGAACCTGATTGTTTCTTGGCTTTGGATAGTGGGATTAGAATGCCCTGACCAATTGATTCAGTCAGGTGGTGGTGTTCAGAATAAAGACTTGATGCTGAAATGACATAACTGGCAGGCGTGAACCATATATATATATATATATATATATTATATGTACTAGCAAATATATGCACCCTCCGGGTGCAAGTATTTAAGTTTTAATATAATAAAATATCATATTAAATTAGAAAGGCTAATGAAACTGAATAAGAATGTAGATAAAAAGATTTTGAACAGAGGGGGTATGATTGAAAAATAGAACAACTTTGAAAGTAACTCTTCCATCATTTTCCATTACTCCCCTCTTTCATTGGTAAATTTTCTTAATTTAACTATTTAGTTAAAATAGGAAGTAAAGAATAAAAATACAGTTATTTTTTCTTGGTAATGGATTTCTTTTAAGATTTATCTCTGAGATTTTAGATAATATTCATTAAGATAAAACCAAACAATTAGAAATCAATAATACTAAGCACATATTTATTAAAATCTGATTTTTAATATCAATATGCAAATAAGCCTTCCCATTCACACTGTAAACTGCTATTTTGTTGTATATATAAATACAATTGCATGTTATTCTTAAGTAGATATGGTCAACTGTATTAATAATGTAAAACAATTTTTATTAATAATTGAGGTTTAAATAAAAATAAAATCATATAGAATGTGACGTAAGGGAATTGTTACTTGAATAGTAATATAGTTTCGGTTACAGACAGAAAAACACACAATCTCCATTATAATAAGATTATGGAAAAGGTGACTTATCGGTGAATATGGTTAGTTGATGCAAAATTCAGAAAGGTAAGGCAGCGATATAAAAAATGCTACATTAGTAGAGCAAATTCATTGTAATACAGGTACAAGTGATAACCTACTCGAGTTTCACCATAAGGATCTTCAGGGTTAAATCCACTGGATTAATCAAGATATTGATTAATTGCAGTCGATTAAACGTGTGTGCTCAGTCCCCCCCCCCAGGAGTTTGATGCAACCCAATGAGGTCAGTTTCTTACATGGAGTTTAATGGGTTTGAATTCAATTTTGCTTCCCCTAGACTGGTTACTTAGCCAATGTTAAGAGCCCAGCCGGCTTGGCTATTTACCCATAGCTGGTGGAAGAGTAGTTGGATGCATACCTTTCCCAAAGGTATTAGTGCTATGTGAAATGCAAACAGCTTTGTCCAGGATTTGAATCCGGGTTGACGAGTCAATTTCATACAACACTTACACCACGTGCCTCATATATATATTGAGTTGACAGTTCAATTTGAAGAAAATCTTGATTGGGCCCATCAGCGGAAGTTGGAAAAATATGAAGACCTACGTGAACAATGCGTCAGAAACGGATGGATAACAGATGTATTTCCCATTGAAGTCGGATGTCGGGGATTTATTACCAACTCAACCTCGGCATTTTTGTCTAAACTTGGACTTTCTCCACCAGACAAGAGGAAATACTTAAAAAAAAGATTCAGGAGAAAGCTCTAACCGCACCAGCGTGGATATGGCAGTCCTATATTGTGACATCAAACCGACAAAGTCTGGTGGTATTGTGAGATACTGCTGGGGCGCTCTGGGTTAGTGGTAATGATGCTTCGGCCCCGAAACGATGCCTGAACCCAGAGTCATCATCTGATGAAGGCTTTGTTGGTTGCAATGCTACTGTGTAAATAGCAGTCATTGTATGAAGATTATATATATATATGTGTGTGTGAACAGTTAACGTGTGCCATTTGTCATTTCAGCATCAATTGTTTCTATGAACTCTGTATTTGAGCACAACCACCTGATTGAATCCATTGGTCAGAGCACCCTATTCCCACTACCCAAGAAGCCATCAGGTCCACTTGTAACCCATCATATTGTTAATCATCTGGAAGATCCTGTTCACAGTAATGCATCTGAAAAAATTGACCATTTCATTGGACCATGCCAGAGTGGCTTCAAGTGGGGATGCAGCGATGTCAAAATTATGAGTTTGGTGCATGCTTACTTCCATGGTCATGTCCAAACCGTGATGTTCTGTATTAAAAATACTTATTCATTGTGCAGGCAAATTCAACAACTTGGGTTTGAAAATTTACTTCCAGTTTGAAATGTCACTACTTTGCTGGTAATTTATGAGGAAGTGCGTCCCGGTCTCCTGCCTCAAAAACTGCTACCCGGTGACTATCAAAATAACAACCCCAGCTCGTCGTAATTCTTGTTTATTTATCGCAATTTGTTGTAATTCTTGTTTAGATATGAAGATGGATATATAGTTTGGAATAGACTGAGATAGATAGATAAACAAACAAAATAATATAGATAGATAGATATTTTCGACAAGTAAATGTATTTGGGGGGGGGGTCGCTTCTTTTTTTGTCGTAATTCTTGTTTATTTAAACTAAAAACAAGACATTAAACAAACATGAATTAAAAAAAAAAAAAAATTTAGTATTTAAAGTAATATAGATAAATATGAACAAATTGAGATAGATAGATATGAAGATGGATAGTTTTGAATAGACTGAGCTGGGTCGTTATTTTAATAGTCACCGGGTAGCAATTTTTGAGGCAGGAGGCCGGGACGCACTTCCTCATAAATTACCACTTTGCTTGTGTAATCAGCTTAGATTTGCTTTTTGCACCTGGAATAACTTTTACCATTATTCAATTGAAGTAAATATAAGTCGACAGGATGGCCCAATGTCTGTATTAGCTAGACAGTAAGGGAGTCTATCCCCTTTTTCACTAGCGCTAGACCAAGGAGATTGTTTTTGGTGTCTGAGACAGTGTGCCACACCTACCATCAGCTCTTCACTTTACAGTGCAGATCCTTGTGCTACTCATATGCTTAGTTGGTAATGGCCGGTTGAACCTGGAAACTTTGTGGCTTCTACTTGGACGCTCTACGAACTGAGCTAAACTGGCCTGACAAACTCTCCTAGTACTCTATAGTAACAAAAACAGAACAAGGTTTGGTAGCAAATTTTAGAAACTTATCTTTTATTCTGTTTGCAAAACTAATCTCTCATCACCCTCACCACCTAAAAAGAAGAAAAAAAATATAGAAAAACAAAAAGTAGAATGAGTCAGAATGCAGATTAGAAATGGTCTCGTGTAAAGTTTCATTTAAACTGTCAACAGTTTTCTTAGTTTTTAATTTTCTTGGAGAATTTGTTTATAAAATAAGCTAAAAATGACCTAGAAAATGATAGGGCCATTAACTTTCTTTTTTTTTTTTTTTTTTTTTTTTTTTTATTATTTATTTATTTATTTTTTTTTTTTTTTTTTTTTTTTATTTATTTTTTTTTTTTAATTCTTATGTTTAAGCTCCTTGTTTTTATTTTATTTTTATGGAGTTCCATTTGAAAAGTGATCTCAGAATCATATTTACAATATGATGCCTAAACAACACAAAAAGTGCTTTCCAAGCTGTCTTCCACTCTTTTGTAATACTAAATATCATTTTGTCTTAAAAAAAACATGGAAGTTTCATTCTGGAACATCTGTAAAAAGAAAAAAAAAGTTATGTAATTCAAATAGGTAATTTAAATATACACTTTTAGATAGGCCATTAAGGATATCTAACTTAGCCAGTGATGCTGATAGATTTTTGATTTAGTGCAACCTTGGACACATACATTTGCTTTGAATGAGTCCCCAGAAACATTTATGGGTCCCAACTAAAGCCATCTAACTCCTACTTTGTCAACTATCCTGTGTAATTCATTTCTAACAAACTATTGAAATGTATTTACAGTTAGCTTGAAATGGTGAGGGAAGAAAAACACTGGGATGCATGTATATGATTTTACTGTGTCCTTTTAGATTTTTGTGCATCAGGGACGCAGGATGCATACCTATCAGCATCTCTGCTTAGTATATTTAATGGCATCTCAAATTTAAATTGACTCCTACACATGGACACACCAGTGTTGGTTGACCAGCAAAAACTTATATTCATCAGCTCTGTGCAAACACTGGGAACCTTACAGATGGGGTGGATGGCGAGAATCAAAGTAATCTATGCCTTCGGATGATGTTTTGGTTCAAAAGAAAAATATTTTTAAGCATTCAGCAATTATCAAGGAACTATTTTGTCTATTGATGAATCAAAGTAATTGTTTAGATTTTATTTTTATATAATATAATATAATATATAGGAAAGTAAATGGAAGTTAATCCGACAGAATGAATGTAAAATTTTTTTGAAAAAACAAATGATGTTAATATTTTGCTGACAGAACCAGTTTTGAGCGTTTTAATAGATCAGTCTACATCAAGAGCAAAATATGAATGAAAGGCGGGATAAATAACCGTTAAAATAGGAGGTACAAATGAACGCTAGTGTTTGATGCTGGAATTTAAAAATGGGTATTCTGTGTTAAAAATAAAATTAATTTTATTTTAAAAATCAGAAGCACTATAATCCATAATAAAACTCAAGAGTTTGATGTAAAAATATATAAAAAAAGTGTATAATAAGTATCAAAAATGTTCATTTGTTTTTTCAAAAAATGTTATATATGCACACACAGGATGCGACAAGAGTTCAATTACTTAAGCAGAGTTTAGCAGAGTTTGAATTCAGTTTTCCTTCTCTTAGACTCCTTGCCTAACCAAGATTAAAGAAACCAGGTTGCCTTATTTACCCATAGCTGGAGGGAGAATAGTTGGATACGTACTAATCTGAAGGGTATTAGTGCCAAGTGATGTGCAAACAACCTTGTCCAGAAATTGAACATTGGTCAGTGAGTCCATTTCCTATGACTCGAACCATTACACCACTCACCTCCATATGTTTAGATAATATGATAAAGAATTTTTTTTTTTTTTAAATAGTAAGTAGTCTATACATTCCAAGAATCTCAAATTACAATTTTAAAAAATTTTTTTTTTTTTTTAAATTGCCTAATATAAGAAAAATGTATAGCAAGAATAGATAAAAGAAAATATAGAATATTTAGATTATAACAATCCCTTAAAAAAAAAAAAAAAAAAAAAAATTCTTATTGAGGTCAGTTACCCTACTGTTGGTTTTAATAACATCAGCTAAACAGAATTAAAGCAGTGTCCAATACAGCTGGTATAAATAGGAATGAAGAATGATCCATTCATGAATCAAGGTGATTTGGGTCATTTCATTCCTTGAGTTCTGATTGGCTGCCTGACTGGTTGATTTGCATGACACTGGAGTCTTATATATACTTGGTCACTTGGCAGTGGACTTTGTGTCATTTTGAGTTTGTATTCAGTTACAATCGCATGCCACCTTGTCTTCCCAGTTCGACGGTAATTGGAACTTATTCTACAATTCTAACATTTAATATAAGGTGTGGCCAATTCTCTGGTTAAGGTTGGACATCCAGGAATCTGCACAATTCTTTTCTTAAAGAAATTGAATCTGATTTGAAAACTGAGGAGCAAATTCTTGAAAGATAAAAAAAAAAAAAGTGGAATATTTTATTGCATCTAGGAAAGAGTGAAATGGATAGTTAGTGCATAGATTATCTATTAGATTATGGGTATAAAAAAGAAAAGTTAGAAAAGGAAGATATATATCGGCATTTATTATGTTCAGCATTTTATACACAGATTAAACCCCTGATAATGTCTTTGCTTAAGAGATTATAACTAGAGTTCAGTGAAATGTTTGAAATAAGAATTTGAAATTCCAGTCAAGTGAAATGTCAGTTAGCAAGCTAGTTTCACAGATCCATTACTACTGAATAGTTCAATTTTTCACTGGATGCCCCATACTTGTGACCTTGTATCAAGTTCTACTTGGAGTGAAATGGGTTGGGTAAATAATTTTAAGGCATCCTTTTGTGGTGTAATGGTTAGCAAGCTAGTATCGCAGATCCGGAATAGCGCATGTGATCCTCATTGGTAATGTCCTATACCACCTCATTCCACCTGGCAGGACATCACATTCATTTTCCTAATCTACCTCAAACAATATCCTTTGTTTAAATGTAATATTAAACAAATTTAGAAGTTTTTGATATAAAGGAAATAACAGGTTACTTTAAATGAAAAGGATGTTTTTAGCATTTTTGATAGATCCTTATAGGAATGGGGTTCTGGACTTAGAAAATTCTCAACAGGATGTTAAGAGTTAAAACAAAATTCCTATCTAGAACACCTTGTGTTAATCCAGCATGGTGGAAGGTCAGGAATTTTTTTTTTTTTTTTTTTTTTTTTTTTTTTTTTTTTCAATTTTGTTTAGTATCTAACATGGATTCCATATTTTGGTGACCTCTTTTTAACCTTACAAAAGTTTTAAGCATAAGTAAAGTTGGCAGAGTGGCCTATTGTCAGTATCAGCTGAACAGTGAGGGAGTCTATCCCATTTTTGTTAGTGATATAGACCAGGGAGATTTTTGCTGTGATAGATTGCCACACCTATCATCAGCTCCCAGATGCTTTACCACACAAATAAAATTACCCAAGTTGTGCTACTCATGTGATTAGTTGGCAAGTGAAGAATAATTAAAGTTCCAATTACCGTCGAACTGGGAAGACAAGGCAACAAACGGTTGTAACTTAAATACAAACCTAATATAAAATACTACTGCAGAATGACAGGATATATATAAGACTCCACAATGTCATTCAAATCAAGCGGCCAATCAGAACTCAAGGAATGGAATGACCCAAACTCATGAATGGGTCATTCTGGATTTCTATATATACCAACTGTCTTGGACACTGCTTAAGTTGTACTCAGTTAGCTGCTGTTATTCAAACCAACAGTAGACTTACTGACTTCAATAGCAAGGACTGGTATTGAACCTGGAACATTGTGATTCCTAGGCGAATGCTACACTGAGTTAAACATTTCTATCCTAATATAAAAATACTTTAAATGTTAATGTAAAAATTGAGCTTGTTTATTTGAATTTCTTTTGGGCAGTATTCTTTAAACTGTCTAATTCGATTAAAATTGAGAATAATGGTCTGGAATGGGTAACAGTTGTTAGTGGCTAAATACTAGTTGTGTAGTCTTTCAACTTTGTTTTATAGTTGTGCTGACAGCACATATTCCACAACTCTCTCTTGCCACCTGTCCCTATCAGCCATTGCACCTGGCAAGTCTTCTGCATGGTATCCAGTATCTGCACAGCTGATCAGTGTAATTTTTTGCTGGTCAGTCTACACTAGTGTGTCCATGTGTAGGTGCCCATAGGAGAATGCCACTTGTGAGCTTAAACTTGATATATCTGACTTGGTATTCCACACAAGTTAATTTATGATCCGTTTGTTTAGTTTTTAAGTTCCATGCTAAACAGATTAAAACAAACTTTATACTAAGTATTACATTACTTAAAAGTCAATCACCAGAGTTTGTCGAGAAAATGTTCCAGTTGAAAGCTTTTCATGAATAACATCATATGTTAGTTTAAATGGCATTTGATATACAAGTTTTAGTTGCGAGCGTGCCATGGCTATTGTTGGTATTAGTTTTGTATGATCAGATAAGCTGGGGTTCTGTTGTGTATACTGGTAGCAAGGTTTTCACTTCACATTCAAATTTAAGGTGATATGTAGCTGGCTCAGTTAGAAAAATCTAGTATATCTGTTTGCACAATGACTGAGTGCATGTGCTCTTATAAAGGGAAATTTGTGGAGACAAACAAAGTTCAATACACTTTTTTTTTCTTTCTTTTTTTTTCTCTCTTCTGCCCCCCCCCCCCGGAGGTTAAAAACTTTGCCCCTTCATTTTCCGTAAAAGTTAAATGTAATAAGGGTATGAATCAATGATATATTTAAAAAATGATTAAAAATAATAATAAAGGATAGAGCAAATGAAATAGAAAAAATTACAAACACGAATAATAAGAATGAATAACTTAAACAAAAATGTATAGAGAATAAAAGATAAACAATTATGTAGAAAAATGATTTTATTCATCTATTCTGTGATAAATTTATTTTTCCTCAAATTAAAAAAAGCCCTGATGAAGATCTATTGAAATAGATTGAATTACTGCAGCGTAGGTGAAATAAACATCACTCGTTTTATGAACTTGTGTTTTTTCAATTTTTCATTATATTACATACTGTTGGATTCACTTCCACTTTCTCTTCACATATAAATGTAGAAAAGAAACTTATTTTCAATGTTTTAAATCCTGGGCAATGCTGGATAGCTCTGCTACTAGAATAATATATTAAGGTCTCTTAATTATTTTCTCTGTAAAACTTTCTGTAAATTTTAGGGTGTATCAAAAGGTTTCTAATTCAGAATTTTATTTTCTTGTATTGTCCTTAGTTTGGTATGTTTTGCTAATTTAAAAATTTTTGAGAGCTGTTTGTCAGGTGTTTCACTTTTGTGATCTAAAGCATCATAATTGACAAAATAATGGGTGTAAAATTCTGGGCCTTATTTAAAAGGAAAAGTCACCAATCATAAAATGCAGGGTAATTTATGAGGAAGTGCGTCCAGGTCTCCCGCCTCAAAAACCGCTACCCGGTGACTATCAAAATAACAACCCCAGCTTGTCGTAATTCTTGTTTATTTATCGTAATTTGTCGTAATTCTTGTTTAGATATGAAGGTGGATATATAGTTTGGAATAGACTGAGATAGATAGATAAACAAACAAAATAATATAGATAGATATGAACAAATGGAGATAGATTGTTTTTTTTCACAAGTAAATGTATTTGGGGGGGGGCGCTTTTTTTGTCGTAATTCTTGTTTATTTAAACTAAAAACAAGACATTAAACAAACATCAATAAAATAAAAAAATCTTAGTATTTAATGTAATATAGATAAATATGAACAAATTGAGATAGATAGATGGATAGTTTTGAATAGACCGAGCTGGGTCGTTATTTTAATAGTCACCGGGCAGCAACTCTTGAGGCAGGAGACCGGGGCGCACTTCCTCATAAATTACCAAATGCAGTCTTAGATAGTGAGGTCAGATATTGTTTTATTTTGGTTCCTAGATTCTGCAAGCAGTTTTAGCAGCTATGAGGTCTAGTTTAAAATCCTCTCAGAATTGCCAGAATCTCAATACATATATTTGGGGGTGAAAAAGGTACAGCTGGATAGAATGATATATGAATAGTCTTCTATAAATATGTACTCCTATATTGATGTTGGATTTTGTGTAAAGTATTCAACTCTGTTACAAGATGAATGCAAGACTAAAACTAGAGTTTGGTAGGAGCTTTGGATTGTTCTATTATGAAGTTCATTTCCTGAGTTTTGATTGGCTGTTGGATTTCAGGGTGAGTAAGAACATGGATAAGTACCCACTCTTCAGCCATCACTTTGCATTATGCCAGCAGCATGCAAGGACTGTATTTAAGTTACAGTTTGTCTGTTGTTTTTGTCTGCTAACTCGACAGTAGTTAGAACCCCATTGCGACTGTGAGTATCATATAGTTTCTATATCTGGAGGATAACTTCTACAATTGATACATGCTTATCTCAAAGGTTATTAATGCAAAATAATACAAACCATCACAAGATGAACAAGACATGCTGGATATTTTTGGAGAAGTAAGGGCAAAGGTCAAAATTGATGTTCTCCTATAGATGCTTACATATACAGATTACATATAGATATATAGAAGGTGTGTGGTATATTGGTTAGTTGTAGGAAGTGGACCCATTGACTCGAGGTCAAATTCTAGACGAGGCTGTATACATTTCACAATGCTAATACCCTTGAGAAAGGTATGAATTCAATTATTCTCCCTCCAGCTATGGGTAAATAGTGGGGCAGACTGGACTCTTTAACCTTGGTGAGGCAACCAATCCAGGAGAAGGAAAAGTCTGAATTCAAAACCGGTTAAACTCTGCTTAAGAAATCGACCTTGTGTCACATCCTACATCTGCGGAGGGGTATGGTAAAAATGCATATAGATAAATTTTAGTCTCAACACTTCAAAAGGGAGACAGTGTCCTTACAACGTCCAAACAACTGTTGGTGGGACTCAACAGGTCGACCGCCCTGTCGGCCGGGGCGTTAGAATGTACCGACTGCACCTCTGCAGAGGAGTAAGACTCTCCCAATGGGGCCACCTGTTGGCCGTGGGTGGCGACCCATGATGCTTAAGGATGGAACCCAGGTGGATGAACAGTTCATGACTTGCAATACTCCACTTTGGCCCTATCTTGGGCTAGACAGGTGGTCGGAGAGGCCCCCTCCGATCAATCGGCTGGTCACATCAAGCCCTAGCACCTATATGATTGCCCCAACCCTATTGCCCTTATGGTAAGCCCCAACCCCTTTTTATCATATGAGTGCTAGAAGGCGGTGACTGAGGGTCTACATGTCCTGGGAATGACGTTAAACTCTATCTGATGGTGAAGTTCCAGTTTTGGTTGTTTGGGGAATGTGGAGTACCCCTTCATCACCATTGCTCCCTGGTCCACTCTGACCCGGAGTGGTAGTACCTGTTAGGGTCCCATCTATGGGTTGAATAGAAGAACATGAGTTTATAAACAAAATTGTATTATGCATTAAGAATGAATTTATTTCACAACTTTGTCGGCATTAAATGACCCACTGAGGTTGATATGCCGTAAAACGAACCAAACCAAATCAACAGGTCGAGTTTTCGAACCCCCCCCCAATCATCAATACCGAATTCGAATTAATGGATCAGGTAGAATCACACTGCAGAATCGCCAATTCCTTGGGAAGCTTGAAGCACCAGCGGTTCATGCTCTGATTCCTAGTGCTTTGCCTGAACCCCCTATTGTGTTAGTATAACATTCAGTTCTAAGACTAAAAACAAGAAAGGAACTAATATTTCCTTTTAATTCAAACAATTTATTGGCTAGGCATAAAACAACCAACAACAATATAAAGTCCTTCCTGTATATAAAGTTGAGTTTAAGGGACTTACCGGCGCGTTGGAGAATATGTCTTAGGGTGGTTTCCTTGAGCCCCTGAATTCGTTGCCTCGTGGTACCGCGGGTGGAATCTGTCTGTCCACTCTTTGGATATTGCGCCAAAAGTCTGGGCTATCACGTGATTGGTATATCCAATCACAGAGCCTCTCCCTCACTCACTCTATATACAGGAATAACCATTTTACTGACCCAACACCCCTAAACCAACATTTGAGGATGTCCCACAAACCAAAGGAACAGTATCCCCTAGGAACCTGGCTTCAACCCTTTGAAGCCATTGTCCATAATTGGAACATTGCTTTTACACTGAGTATGTTTATTCTACAATCAGTAAAGGCCGACCAGTAAAAAATCTACATCAGCTCTGTGCAGACTCTGTATGCCATGTAGAAGACCTTGTGCACAATTTGAACTAGGCTCAGTTTTCTGTAATAAGAATGATTATCCCACCTGCACTTAGTTCTATTGGAAAGATCTGCCATACCTGGTTGGTTTTATGGCATATTAACCCTTGTTGGGTTATTTAATGCTCAAGTAATTTTTTTAAGCAATTATATAGTTTCAAGTAACTAATTATAATTCCTTGTAAACAAGTAGCTATTCTTAATCTTATTAATAATGGAGATTCGCTTCTGGTTTTTGTCTGTAGCAAAAACTAAGTCACTGCTTATGTCACATTACCCAAAATTGTCATAACATAGAATAAATACTCAAAATTTGAACATGCAGCGTTAGACAGTCCTCATTGTTTTTTAAAACAAGTCTTAATAAATACATGACTGGTATTATATATCTATATATAGTTTGTTTTATTTTAATACATATTTAAAGTTTACATTTCAAATTGTTTTATTTTTTTAAATCCTTTAATGAATTTGATGATTTTACTTACTTAGGGTACAAACTTGCTGACATTGAATTTTTTTACTCCCACTCCTCAGGCAATGTTTCAAAAATCTTTTTACATCGCCCGGAGGGTGTTTTTTTTTTATTTTTCTAGTACTAATAATTTATGCACACTTACATGGTTTCAAGTAACTATTCCTACTAATGATACTCATTTCTTTGTACATAATCATGACTTCAAGTATTTCAACCCATTATATGGTTTCAAGTAACTAATAATCCTTTGTAAACAATTTTCTTAATATGACTAATTTGCATATAGTTATATGGTTTTATGTATTCCTAGCTGACCTTGGGTTAGAGTGGGTCTGAGAGAAATGGCAACAAGGGGGTGACTCCACCCTCAACTACCGGAAACAATTTAGTGTCAGGCCTGGTTACCCTTGGTGGTGAGGTTGAAGAAGGGTCTTGCTTCCTTCTGCAAGGGATACAGTTGACATATTCTAAGCCCTAATAAACAATGTAGCGCAGTGTGTTTATAGAATCCATCTTCAAAAACTAACAAAATATTATATGGTCATTCTTAATTCAGTATGAACTTGTTCTGAGAATCTGTGACACACTGATGCACCATTCTTCTGTTATCAGCTTATCCAAAAAGTGTGGCTGGTTTTGCACAAGCCTTTATTACTATAAAAAAAAAGCAAACCACCCTAGCCCTGTTGGCTGGGGGTTGTAGAATACACTGACTGCACCTGGTGGGTGGTGACCCATGATGCTTAAGGATGGAATTCTGGTGGCTCAGTATGAACTTGTTGTTCTGAGAATCTATGGCACACTGATGCATCATTCTTCTGTTATCAAATTATCTAGAAAGTGTGGCTGTTTCTGCACAAACCTTTATTACTATAACCCCCACCCCCCATCCGTACTGTCTGGGGCTGTAGAATATGCCAACTACACCTGGTAGGTGTTTATATAATATCACCAATAAATAAGAACAACCCTCTAGATTTTTTTATGAAGGATTTAATTTTTCTGAAGATGCCAGTATTTTATCATTTCTAGAAGAACATTAAACAATCAAAATGGATATTATTAGGTATTATTTATTACCAAACTCTACAGCATTAAAATTTTAACCAAAAATAAAATTGTGGCACCTGTAAGCAAAATTGCACACACACACACACACACACACACACACACATATACACATATACATATATATATACATATATATAGTACTTATTTTTGGACAATTACATATTCACTTTTTTAGAAATTTTTATTACATTAAAATCCTGGCATCTTTGGTTTAGAAGAAAATTTACTTTTTGTAAAAACATTGTTTCTACTTATTTATATTTTATGAAAAGTGTTACATGCAAGAACAAACACTTTCTCTGAATTCAAAATCTGGAGAGTGTTGTGTGGAAGAATCTGTGGTACACTGGTACACCATTCTTCTGTAATGATCTTTGTTCTACACAAGCCTTTACCATTATAAACAAATCACCTCCTTGGATCTTAAAATTGCGTTTTATACTCGTATGTTACAAATATTAACTCATCACTTTTATGAAATGTAAAAAAATATAAATAAATTGCTTTTTATCAAAAGGTCAGTGTTTATGTAATATCATCAATAAATAAGAAAAAACTCTGTAGATATTTTATAAAAATTCAATTTTCTTCTAAAAGATACCAGTATTTTATCATTTCTAGTGGAACATGGATATTATTAGGTATTATTTATACCAAACTCTACAGTATTAAGATTTAAACCAAAAATAAAATTGTGACACCTGTAGGCAAAAATAAAATTGCATAAATATATATAAGAGGTGTACTTATTTTTGGACAGCTATGCACTCACTTTTTTTATTTCATTAAAATCCTGGCGTCTTTGGTTTAGAAGAAAATTTACTTTTATAAAAACATTGTTTCTACTTATTTATATTTTAGGAAAAGTTTACATTAAGAATAAATGCTTTCTCAGAAATTCAAAATCTGAGGAGTGTTGTTTTGAGAATCTGTTGACACACTGATGCATCATTCTTCTGTTATCAGCTTATCCAAAAAGTGTGGCTGGTTCTGCACACGCCTTTATTACTATAAAAAAAATAAAAACCCTAGCCCTGTTGGTGGGGCTGTAGAATACGCCACTGGTGACCCATGATGCTTAACTCTTAACACCCTGTTGAGATTTTTCTAAGTACAGAGCATTTCCTATAAGGATATATAAAAAAAAATGGCTAAAAAAAATGACCTTTGCATGTAAAGTTACCTATTATTTCCCTTAAATCAAAGATTTCTACATATGTTTAATATTAAATTTAAACAAAGCTATTGTTTGGGGCTGACTAGTTAAAAACGAATGTGACTTCAGCCGGGAATGAGGTGGTATAGGACTTAAGAGTTTTAAGGACAGAATTCGGTGGCTAAGCAGTCCAAGATGTGCAACACTCCACTGAGCCCTTACTCTGGCTAGACTGATTGGTCAGAAGCCCTTTCTGTCAATCATCGCTAGTCATGTCAAGCCCTAGCACCTTGATTCTTGACCATATCCTCTTATGGTAAATGCCCCACCCTTTTATCATATATGTGCTAGAAGGCATGGCTGAGGGTCTAGTGTTCTGGGTATCACCTAAATCTACATCTAGTGGTGATTTTCCATTTCTGGAACTCTAGGGAGGAGAATACCCTTCCATTGCCATTATCACAAGTTCACCCTGACCCAGAAGTTTCCAAGAAATGGGAAAATCACCACTAGATGTAGATTAGGATGATACCCAGAACACTAAGAACCCTCAGCCAATGCCTTCTAGCACAATATATGAATAAAAGGTGGGCATTTAACGCATAAGAAATATGGTCAAGAATCAAGGTGCTAGGGCTTGACATGACTAGCTGATGATCAGAAAGGGCTTCTGACCATCAGTCTAGCCAGAGTAAGGGTCTCAGTGGAGTGTGCACATCTTGGACTGCTTAGCCACCAGAATTCGTCCTTAAAACTCTTAAAGTCCATACCACCTCTTCCACCCGGCTGGAAGTCACATTCGTTTTAACTAGTCAGCCCCAAACAATAGCCTTTGTTTAAATTTAATATAAACATATGTAGAAATCTTTGATTTAAAGGAAATAATAGGTAACTTTACATTGCAAAGGTCATTTTTTAGCCATTTTTTTTTTATATCCTTATAGGAAATGCTCTGTACTTAGAAAAATCTCAACAGGGTGTTAAGAGTTAAGCATCATGGGTCACCAGTCGCGTATTCTACAGCCCCACCAACAGGGCTAGGGTTTTTATTTTTTTTATAGTAATAAAGGCGTGTGCAGAACCAGCCACACTTTTTGGATAAGCTGATAACAGAAGAATGATGCATCAGTGTGCCACAGATTCTCAAAACAACACTCCTCAGATTTTGAATCTGAGAAAGCATTTATTCTTACATGTAACACTTTTCCTAAAATATAAATAAGTAGAAACAATGTTTTTATAAAAGTAAATTTTCTTCTAAACCAAAGACGCCAGGATTTTAATGAAATAAAAAAAGTGAGTGCATAGCTGTCCAAAATAAGTACACCTCTTATATATATTTATGCAATTTTATTTTTGCCTACAGGTGTCACAATTTATTTTTTGTTTAAATCTTAATACTGTAGAGTTTGGTAATAAATAATACCTAATAATATCCATGTTCCACTAGAAATGATAAAATACTGGTATCTTTAGAAGAAAATTGAATTTTTATAAAATATCTACAGAGTTTTTCTTATTTATTGATGATATTACATAAACACTGACCTTTTGATAAAAAGCAATTTATTTATATTTTTTTACATTTCATAAAAGTGATGAGTTAATATTTGTAACATACGAGTATAAAACGCAATTTTAAGATCCAAGGAGGTGATTTGTTTATAATGGTAAAGGCTTGTGTAGAACAAAGATCATTACAGAAGAATGGTGTACCAGTGTACCACAGATTCTTCCACCACACTCTCCAGATTTTGAATTCAGAGAAAGTGTTTGTTCTTGCATGTAACACTTTTCATAAAATATAAATAAGTAGAACAATGTTTTTACAAAAAGTAAATTTTCTTCTAAACCAAAGATGCCAGGATTTTAATGTAATAAAAATTTCTAAAAAGTGAATATGTAATTGTCCAAAAATAAGTACATATATATATATATATATATATATATATATATATATATATGTATGTTGTGTGTGTGTGTGTAATTTGCTTACAGGTGCCACAATTTTATTTTTAGTTAAAATTTTAATGCTGTAGAGTTTTGGTAATAAATAATACCTATAATATCCATTTTGATTGTTTAATGTTCTTCTAGAAATGAAAAATACTGGCATCTTCAGAAAAATTAAATCCTTCATAAAAAATCTAGAGGGTTGTTCTTATTTATTGGTGATATTATATAAACACCTACTAGGTGTAGTTGGCATATTCTACAGCCCCAGACAGTACGGCTGGGGGGGTGGGGGTTATAGTAATAAAGGTTTGTGCAGAAACAGCACACTTTCTAGATAATTTGATAACAGAAGAATGATGCATCAGTGTGCCATAGATTCTCAGAACAACAAGTTCATACTGAGCCACCAGAATTCCATCCTTAAGCATCATGGGTACCACCACCAGGTGCAGTCAGTGTATTCTACAACCCCCAGCCAACAGGGCTAGGGTGGTTTGCTTTTTTTTTATAGTAATAAAGGCTTGTGCAAAACCAGCACTTTTTGGATAAGCTGATAACAGAAGAATGGTGCATCAGTGTGTCACAGATTCTCAGAACAAGTTCATACTGAATTAAGAATGACCATATAATATTTTGTTAGTTTTTGAAGATGGATTCTATAAACACACTGCGCTACATTGTTATTAGGGCTTAGAATATGTCAACTGTATCCCTTGCAGAAGGAAGCAAGACCCCTTCTTCAACCCTCACCACCAAGGGTAACCAGGCCTGACACTAATTGTTTCCGGTAGTTGAGGGTGGAGTCACCCCCTTGTTGCCATTTCTCTCAGACCCACTCTAACCCAAGGTCAGCTAGGAATACATAAAACCATATAACTATATGCAAATTAGTCATATTAAGAAAATTGTTTACAAGGATTATTAGTTACTTGAAACCATATAATTGGTGAAATACTTGAAGTCATGATTATGTACAAAGAAATGAGTATCATTAGTAGGAATAGTTACTTGAAACACATGTAAGTGTGCATAAATTATTAGTACTAGCAAAATAAAAAACACCCTCCGGGCAATGTAAAATAGATTTTTGAACACAACATTGCCTGAGGAGTTGGAGTAAAAAAATTCAATGTCAGCGAGTTTGTACCCCTAAGTAAGTAAATCATCAAATTCATTAAAGGATTAAAAAAAAATAAAAACAATTTGAAATGTAACTTTAATATGTATTGAAATAAAACAAACTATATATAGATATATAATACCAGTCATGTATTTATTAAGAACTTGTTTTTTAAAAAACAATGAGGGACTGTCTAATGCTGCATGTTCAAATTTTTGTATATTACTTTCTATGTGTTATGACAATTTTGGTTGTTGTGACATAAGCAGTGATTTAGTTTTTGAGTCACTACAGGCAAAAACCAGAAGCGAATCTCCATTATTAATAAGATTAAGATAGCTACTGTTACAAGGGAATTATAATTAGTTACTTGAAACTATATAATTGCTTAAAAAAAATTACTTGAGCATTAAATAACACCACAAGGGTTAATATGCCATAAAACGCAACCAGGTATGGCAGATCTTTCCAATAGAACTAAGTGCAGGTGGATATATCATTCTTATTAACAGAAAACTGAGCCTATTCAAATTGTGCACAAGGTCTTTCTACATGGCATACAGAGTCTGCACAGAGCTGATGTGATTTTTTTACTGGTCGCCTTTACTGATTGTAGAATAAACATACTCAGTGTAAAAGCAATGTTCCAATTATGGACAATAGGCTTCAAAGGGTTGAAGCCAGGTTCCTAGGGATACTGTTCCTTTGGTTTGTGGGACATCCTCAAATGTTGGTTTAGGGGTGTTGGGGTCAGTAAAATGGTTATTCCTGTATATAGAGTGGTGAGGGAGAGGCTCTGTGATGAGTGGATATACCAATCACGTGATAGCCCAGACTTTTGGCGCAATATCCAAAGAGTGGACAGACAGATTCCACCCGCGGTACCACGAGGCAACGAATTCAGGGGCTCAAGGAAACCACCTAAGACATATTCTCCAACGCGCCGGTAAGTCCTTAACTCAACTTATATACAGGAAGACTTTATATTGTTGTTGGTTGTTTATGCTAGCAATAAATTGTTTGAATTAAAAGGAAATATTAGTTCCTTTTTCTTGTTTTTAGTCTTAGAACTGAATGTTATACTAACACAATAGGGGGTTCAGGCAAAGCACTAGGAATCAGAGCATGAACCGCTGGTGCTTCAAGCTTCCCAAGGAATTGGCGATTCTGCAGTGTGATTCTACCTGATCCATTAATTCTAATTCGGTATTGATGATTTGGGGGGGGGGGGTTTCAAAAACTCGACCTGTTGATTTGGTTTTGGTTTGTTTTACGGCATATCAACCTCAGTGGGTCATTTAATGCCGACAAAGTTGTGAAATAAATCAATTCTTAATGGATAATACAATTTTGTTTATAAACTCATGTTTTTCTATTCAACCCATAGATGGGACCCTAACAGGTACTACCACTCCGGGTCAGAGTGGACCAGGGAGCAATGGTGAGGAAGGGGTACTCCCATTCCCCAAACAACCAAAACTGGAACTTCACCATCAGATAGAGTTTAACGTCATTCCCAGGACATGTAGACCCTCAGTCACCGCCTTCTAGCACTCATATAAAAAGGGGTTGGGGCTTACCATAAGGGCAATAGGGTTGGGGCAATCATATAGTGCTAGGCTTGACGTGACCAGCCGATTGATCGGAGGGGGGCCTCTCCGACCACCTGTCTAGCCCAAGATAGGGCCAAAGTGGAGTATTGCAAGTTATGAACTGTTCATCCACCTGGGTTCCATCCTTAAGCATCATGGGTCGCCACCACGGCCAACAGGTGGCCCCATTGGGAGAGTCTTTACTCTCTGCAGAGGTGCAGTCGGTACATTCTAACGCCCCGGCCGACAGGGCGGTCGACCTGTTGAGTCCCACCAACAGTTGTTTGGACGTTGTAAGGACACTGTCTCCCTTTTGAAGTGGGTACAGTGTTGAGACTAAAATTTATCTATATGCATTTTTACCAAACACCGCCGCAGGAGTAGGAGGTGACACAAGGTCGATTTCTTAAGCAGATTTTAACAGATTTTGAATTCAGACTTTTCCTAGATTGGTTGCCTCACCAAGGTTAAAGAGTCTAGTCTGCCCCACTATTTACCCATAGCTGGAGGGAGGATAGTTGGATTCATACCTTTCCCAAGGATATTAGCATTGTGAAATGTATACAGCCTCGTCTAGAATTTGACCTCGAGTCAATGGGTCCACTTCCTACAACTAACCAATATACCACACACCTTCATTTATATATCTATATGTAATCTGTATATGTAAGCATCTATAGGAGAACATCAATTTTGACCTTTGCCCTTACTTCTCCAAAAATATCCAGCATGTCTTGTTCATCTTGTGATGGTTTGTATTATTTTGCATTAATAACCTTTGAGATAAGCATGTATCAATTGTAGAAGTTATCCTCCAGATATAGAAACTATATGATACTCACAGTCGCAATGGGGTTCTAACTACCGTTGAGTTAGCAGACAAAAACAACAGACAAACTGTAACTTAAATACAGTCCTTGCATGCTGCTGGCATAATGCAAAGTAATGGCTGAAGAGTGGGTACTTATCCATGTTCTTACTCACCCTGAAATCCAACAGCCAATCAAAACTCAGGAAATGAACTTGCCTGAGTTCATAATAGAACAATCCAAAGCTCCTACCAAACTCTAGTTTTAGTCTTGCATTCATCTTGTAACAGAGTTGAATACTTTACACAAAATCCAACATCAATATAGGAGTACATATTTATAGAATATTCATATATCATTCTATTTAGCTGTACCTTTTTTTCACCCCCAAATTGTAAATATATGTATTGAGATTCTGGCAATTCTGAGAGGATTTTAAACTAGACCTCATAGCTGCTGAAACTGCTTGCAGAATCTAGGAACCAAAATAAAACCATATCTGACCTCACTTTCTAAGACTGCATTTGGTAATTTATGAGGAAGTGCGTCCCGGTCTCCTGCCTCAAGAGTTGCTGCCCAGTGACTATTAAAATAACAACCCAGCTCAGTCTATTCAAAACTATCCATCTATCTATCTCAATTTGGTCATATTTATCTATATTACATTAAATACTAAGTTTTTTTTTTTTTATTCATGTTTGTTTAATGTCTTATTTTTAGTTTAAATAAACAAGAATTACGACAAAAGCGACCCCCCCCCAGTACATTTACTTGTCGAAAATATCTATCTCCATTTGTTCGTATCTATCTATATTATTTTGTTTGTTTATCTATCTATCTCAGTCTATTCAAAACTATATATCAATCTTCATATCTAAACAAGAATTATGACAAATTACGATAAGAATTACGAGCTGGGGTTGTTATTTTAGACCTGGACGCACTTCCTCATAAATTACCCTGCATTTTATGATTGGTGACTTTTCCTTTTAAATAAGGCCCAGAATTTTACACCCATTATTTTGTCAATTATGATGCTTTAGATCACAAAAGTGAAACACCTGACCAACAGCCCTCAGAAATTGTAAGATTAGCAAAACATACCAAACTAAGGACAATACAAGAAAAGAAAATTCTGAATTAGAAACTTTTTGATACACCCTAAAATTTACAGAAAATTTTACAGAGAAAATAATTAAGAGACCTTAACATATTACTCTACGAGCAGAGCTATCCAGCATTGCACAGGATTTAAAACATTGAAAATAAGTTTCTTATCTACATTTATATGTGAAGAGAAAGTGGAAGTGAATCCAACAATATGTAATATAATGAAAAATTGAAAAAAAACACAAGTTCATAAAACGAGTGATGTTTATTTCACCTACGCTGCAGTGATTCAATCTATTTCAATAGATCTTCATCAGGGCTTTTGTTAATTTGAGGAAAAGTAAATTTATCACAGAATAGATGAATAAAAATCATTTTTCTACATAATTGTTTATCTTTTATTCTCCATACATTTTTGTTTAAGTTATTCATACTTATTATTCTTGTTTGTAATTTTTTCTATTTCATTTGCTCTATCCTTTATTATTATTTTTAATCATTTTTTAAATATATCATTGATTCATACCCTTATTACATTTAACTTTTACGGAAAATGAAGGGGCAAAGTTTTAACCTGGGGGGGGGGGGGGGGGCGGAAGAGAGAGAAAAAGAAAAAAAAAAAAAAAAAAAGTGTATTGAACTTTGTTTGTCTCCACAAATTTCCATTTATAAGAGCACATGCACTCATCATTGTGCAAACAGATATACTAGATTTTTTCTAACTGAGCCAGCTACATATCACCTTAAATTTGAATGTGAAGTGAAACCTTGCTACCAGTATACACAACAGAACCCCAGCTTATCTGATCATACAAAACTAATACCAACAATAGCCATGGCACGCTCGCAACTAAAACTTGTATATCAAATGCCATTTAAACTAACATATGATGTTATTCATGAAAAGCTTTCAACTGGAACATTTTCTCGACAGACTCTGGTGATTGACTTTTAAGTAATGTATTACTTAGTATAAAGTTTGTTTTAACCTGTTTAGCATGGAACTTAAAAACTAAACAAACGGATCATAAATTAACTTGTGTGGAATACCAAGTCAGATATATCAAGTTTAAGCTCACAGGTGGTATTCTCCTATGGGCACCTACACATGGACACACTAGTGTAGACTGACCAGCAAAAAATTACACTGATCAGCTGTGCAGATACTGGATACCATGCAGAAGACTTGCCAGGTGCAATGGCTGATAGGGACAGGTGGCAAGAGAGAGTTGTGGGAATATGTGCTGTCAGCACAACTATAAAACAAAGTTGAAAGACTACACAACTAGTATTTAGCCACTAACAACTGTTACCCATTCCAGACCATTATTCTCAATTTTAATCGAATTAGACAGTTTAAAGAATACTGCCCAAAAGAAATTCAAATAAACAAGCTCAATTTTTACATTAACATTTAAAGTATTTTTATATTAGGATAGAAATGTTTAACTCAGTGTAGCATTCGCCTAGGAATCACAATGTTCCAGGTTCAATACCAGTCCTTGCTATTGAAGTCAGTAAGTCTACTGTTGGTTTGAATAACAGCAGCTAACTGAGTACAACTTAAGCAGTGTCCAAGACAGTTGGTATATATAGAAATCCAGAATGACCCATTCATGAGTTTGGGTCATTCCATTCCTTGAGTTCTGATTGGCCGCTTGATTGAATGACATTGTGGAGTCTTATATATTATCCTGTCATTCTGCAGTAGTATTTTATATTAGGTTTGTATTTAAGTTACAACCGTTTGTTGCCTTGTCTTCCCAGTTCGACGGTAATTGGAACTTTAATTATTCTTCACTTGCCAACTAATCACATGAGTAGCACAACTTGGGTAATTTTATTTGTGTGGTAAAGCATCTGGGAGCTGATGATAGGTGTGGCAATCTATCACAGCAAAAATCTCCCTGGTCTATATCACTAACAAAAATGGGATAGACTCCCTCACTGTTCAGCTGATACTGACAATAGGCCACTCTGCCAACTTTACTTATGCTTAAAACTTTTGTAAGGTTTAAAAAGAGGTCACCAAATATGGAATCCATGTTAGATACTAAACAAAATTGAAAAAAAAAAAAAAAAAAAAAAAAAAAAAAAAAAATTCCTGACCTTCCACCATGCTGGATTAACACAAGGTGTTCTAGATAGGAATTTTGTTTTAACTCTTAACATCCTGTTGAGAATTTTCTAAGTCCAGAACCCCATTCCTATAAGGATCTATCAAAATGCTAAAAAACATCCTTTTTCATTTAAAGTAACCTGTTATTTCCTTTATATCAAAAACTTCTAAATTTGTTTAATATTACATTTAAACAAAGGATATTGTTTGAGGTAGATTAGGAAAATGAATGTGATGTCCTGCCAGGTGGAATGAGGTGGTATAGGACATTACCAATGAGGATCACATGCGCTATTCCGGATCTGCGATACTAGCTTGCTAACCATTACACCACAAAAGGATGCCTTAAAATTATTTACCCAACCCATTTCACTCCAAGTAGAACTTGATACAAGGTCACAAGTATGGGGCATCCAGTGAAAAATTGAACTATTCAGTAGTAATGGATCTGTGAAACTAGCTTGCTAACTGACATTTCACTTGACTGGAATTTCAAATTCTTATTTCAAACATTTCACTGAACTCTAGTTATAATCTCTTAAGCAAAGACATTATCAGGGTTTAATCTGTGTATAAAATGCTGAACATAATAAATGCCGATATATATCTTCCTTTCTAACTTTCTTTTTTATACCCATAATCTAATAGATAATCTATGCACTAACTATCCATTTCACTCTTTCCTAGATGCAATAAAATATTCAACTTTTTTTTTTTTATCTTTCAAGAATTTGCTCCTCAGTTTTCAAATCAGTTCAATTTCTTAAGAAAAGAATTGTGCAGATTCCTGGATGTCCAACCTTAACCAGAGAATTGGCCACACCTTATATTAAATGTTAGAATTGTAGAATAAGTTCCAATACCGTCGAACTGGGAAGACAAGGTGGCATGCGATTGTAACTGATACAAACTCAAAATGACACAAAGTCCACTGCCAAGTGACCAAGTATATATAAGACTCCAGTGTCATGCAAATCAACCAGTCAGGCAGCCAATCAGAACTCAAGGAATGAAATGACCCAAATCACCTTGATTCATGAATGGATCATTCTTCATTCCTATTTATACCAGCTGTATTGGACACTGCTTTAATTCTGTTTAGCTGATGTTATTAAACCAACAGTAGGGTAACTGACCTCAATAAGAATTTTTTTTTTTTTTTTTTTTAAGGGATTGTTATAATCTAAATATTCTATATTTTCTTTTATCTATTCTTGCTATACATTTTTCTATATTAGGCAATTTAAAAAAAAAAAAAAATTTTTTAAATTGTAATTTGAGATTCTTGGAATGTTATAGACTACTTACTATTTAAAAAAAAAAAAAAAAGAATTCTTTATCATATTATCTAAACATATGGAGGTGAGTGGTGTAATGGTTGAGTCATAGGAAATGGACTCACTGACCAATGTTCAATTTCTGGACAAGGTTGTTTGCAACACACTTGGCATTAATACCCTTTCAGATTAGTACGTATCCAACTATTCTCCCTCCAGCTATGGGTAAATAAGGCAACCTGGTTTTCTTTAATCTTGGTTAGGAAAGGAGTCTAAGAGAAGGAAAACTGAATTCAAACTGCTAACTCTGCTTAAGTAATTGAACTCTTGTCGCATCCTGTGTGTGCATATATATATATATATATATATATATATATATATATATATATATATATATATATATATATATATATATATTTGACATTTTTGAAAAAACAAATGAACATTTGATACTTATTATACACTTTTTTTAATATATTTTTACATCAAACTCTTTTGAGTTTTATTATGGATTATAGTGCTTCTGATTTTTAAAATAAAATTAATTTTATTTTTAACACAGAATACCCATTTTTAAATTCCAGCATCAAACACTAGCGTTTGTTTGTACCTCCTATTCTAACGGTTATTTATCCCGTCTTTCATTCATATTTTGCTCTTGATGAAGACCGATCTATTAAAACGGTCGAAACAGATTCTGTCAGCAAAATATTAACATCATTTGTTTTTTCAAAAAATGTTAAATTCATTCTGTCAGATTAACTTCCATTATATATAAAATCTAAACAATTACTTTGATTCATCAATAGACAAAAGAGTTCCTTGATAATTGCTGAATTCTTAAAAACATTTTTCTTTTGAACCAAAACATCATCCAAAAGGCATAGATTACTTTGATTCTCGCCATCCACCCCATCTGTAAGGTTCCCAGTGTTTGCACAGAGCTGATGAATATAAGTTTTTGCTGGTCAACCAACACTGGTGTGTCCATGTGTAGGAGTCAATTTAAATTTGAGATGCCATTAAATATACTAAGCAGAGATGCTGATAGGTATGCATCCTGCATCCCTGATGCACAGAAATCTAAAAGGACACAGTAAAATCATATACATGCATCCCAGTGTTTTTATTTTTTCTTCCCTCATCATTTCAAGCTAACTATAAATACATTTCAATAGTTTGTTAGAAATGAATTACACAGGATAGTTGACAAGGTAGGAGTTAGATGGCTTTAGTTGGGACCCATAAATGTTCCTGGGGACTCATTCAAAGCAAATGTATGTGTCCAAGGTTGCACTAAATCAAAATCTATCAGCATCACTGGCTAAGTTAGATATCCTTAATGGCCTATCTAAAAGTATTTAATTACCTATTTGAATTTCATAACTTTTTTTTTTCTTTTTACAGATGTTCCAGAATGAACTTCCATGTTTTTTTTAAGACAAAATGATATTTAGTATTACAAAAGAGTGGAAGACAGCTTGGAAAGCACTTTTTGTGTTGTTTAAGCATCATATTGTAAATATGATTCCGAGATCACTTTTCAAATGGAACTCCATAAAATAAAATAAAACAAGGAGCTTAAACATAAGAATTAAAAAAAAAAAAAAAAAAAAAGAAAGTTAATGGCCCTATCATTTTCTAGGTCATTTTTAGCTTATTTATAAACAAATTCTCCAAGAAAATTAAAAACTAAGAAACTGTTGACAGTTTAAATGAAACTTTACACGAGACCATTTCTAATCTGCATTCTGACTCATTCTACTTTTTGTTTTTCTATATTTTTTTTCTTTTTTAGGTGGTGAGGGTGAGGAGAGATTAGTTTTGCAAACAGATAAAAAGATAAGTTTCTAAAATTTGCTACCAAACCTTGTTCTTTTTGTTACTATAGAGTACTAGGAGAGTTTGTCAGGCCAGTTTAGCTCAGTCGGTAGAGCGTCCAAGTAGAAGCCACAAAGTTTCCAGGTTCAACCGGCCATTACCAACTAAGCATATGAGTAGCACAAGGATCTGCACTGTAAAGTGAAGAGCTGATGGTAGGTGTGGCACACTGTCTCAGACACCAAAAACAATCTCCTTGGTCTAGCGCTAGTGAAAAAGGGGATAGAATCCCTCATTGTCTAGCTAATACAGACATTGGGCCATCCTGCCAACTTATATTTACTTCAATTGAATAATGGTAAAAGTTATTCCAGGTGCAAAAAGCAAATCTAAGCTGATTACACAAGCAAAGTGGTAATTTATGAGGAAGTGTGTCCCGGTCTCCTGCCTCAAAAATTGCTACCCGGTGACTATTAAAATAACGACCCAGCTCAGTGTATTCAAAACTATCCATCTTCATATCTATCTATCTCAATTTGTTCATATTTATCTATATTACTCTAAATACTAAGATTTTTTTTAATTCATGTTTGTTTAATGTCTTGTTTTTAGTTTAAATAAACAAGAATTACGACAAAAAAGCGACCCCCCCCCCCAAATACATTTACTTGTCGAAATATCTATCTATCTCCATTTGTTCATATCTATCTATATTTATTTTGTTTGTTTATCTATCTATCTCAGTCTATTCCAAAACTATATATCCATCTTCATATCTAAACAAGAATTACAACAAATTACGATAAATAACAAGAATTACGACGAGCTGGGGTTGTTATTTTGATAGTCACCGGGTAGCAGTTTTTGAGGCAGGAGACCGGGACGCACTTCCTCATAAATTACCAGCAAGTAGTGACATTTCAAACTGGAAGTAAATTTTCAAACCCAAGTTGTTGAATTTGCCTGCACAAAGAATAAGTATTTTAATACAGAACATCACGGTTTGGACATGACCATGGAAGTAAGCATGCACGAACTCATAATTTGACATCGCTGCATCCCCACTTGAAGCCACTCTGGCATGGTCCAATGAAAATGGTCAATTTTTTCAGATGCATTACTGTGAACAGGATCTTCCAGATGATTAACAATATGATGGGTTACAAGTGGACCTGATGGCTTCTTGGGTAGTGGGAATAGGGTGCTCTGACCAATGGATTCAATCAGGTGGTTGTGCTCAAATACAGAGTTCATAGAAACAATTGATGCTGAAATGACAAATGGCACACGTTAACTGTTCACACACATATATATATAATCTTCATACAATGACTGCTATTTACACAGTAGCATTGCAACCAACAAAGCCTTCATCAGATGATGACTCTGGGTTCAGGCATCGTTTCGGGGCCGAAGCATCATTACCACTAACCCAGAGCGCCCCAGCAGTATCTCACAATACCACCAGACTTTGTCGGTTTGATGTCACAATATAGGACTGCCATATCCACGCTGGTGCGGTTAGAGCTTTCTCCTGAATCTTTAAGTATTTCCTCTTGTCTGGTGGAGAAAGTCCAAGTTTAGACTAAAATGCCGAGGTTGAGTTGGTAATAAATCCCCAACATCCGACTTCAATGGGAAATACATCTGTTATCCATCCGTTTCTGATGCATTGTTCACGTAGGTCTTCATATTTTTCCAACTTCCGCTGATGGGCCCAATCAAGATTTTCTTCAAATGGAACTGTCAACTCAATATATATATATGAGGCACGTGGTGTAAGTGTTGTATGAAATTGACTCGTCAACCCGGATTCAAATCCTGGACAAAGCTGTTTGCATTTCACATAGCACTAATACCTTTGGGAAAGGTATGCATCCAACTACTCTTCCACCAGCTATGGGTAAATAGCCAAGCCGGCTGGGCACTTAACATTGGCTAAGTAACCAGTCAAGGAGAAGCAAAATTGAATTCAAACCCATTAAACTCCATGTAAGAAACTGACCTCATTGGGTTGCATCAAACTCCTGGGGGGGGGGGGACTGAGCACACGTGTAATCGACTGCAATTAATCAATATCTTGATTAATCCAGTGGATTTAACCCTGAAGATCCTTATGTTGAAACTCGAGTAGGTTATCACTTGTACCTGTATTACAGTAAATTTGCTCTACTAATGTATTGAGCACTTTTTATTTGTTATATCGCTGCCTTAACTTTCTGAATTTTGCATCAACTAACCATATTCACCGATAAGTCACCTTTTCCATAATATATATAATATATATATATATGGTTCACGCCTGCCAGTTATGTCATTTCAGCATCAAGTCTTTATTCTGAACACCACCACCTGACTGAATCAATTGGTCAGGGCATTCTAATCCCACTATCCAAAGCCAAGAAACAATCAGGTTCACCTGTGACCCATCATGTTGCATACATACATACATACATACATATACATGTGTGGGTGCAAATGGTAGTATCAAAAGGATAGCTAAACAAATTAGGGAGGAGGTAAGCAGATTTTAATAGTCAATCTTTGAAAATGTAAATAACCTGTTTGAATTATATAACATTTTACAGGGAAGTTTCAACAAGAAACTTAAATGTCCATCTTTTTTCAAGAGCAAACAAGGAACATGTACATTTTCAAAGTAAGATTTGGTGGTTATTTCCTATAAGTCTAACATGATCAAAGGGGGACCACTCTTGACTGATAAATTATTTATTTATTGATCTACGAGGAAAAAAAAGATGGGTTAGGGTTAGTTTAATGAGAAAATAATTTATCAGTCAAGAGTGGTTCCCCTCTGATCATGTTAGACTTATAGGAAAGAACCAATTTGGTTATGTTAATTAACAGTTTTATTACAAAATTTGTGGGTTCTGTTTTTTTCTGGGTCACCCTGTAATATGTTACTCAACTAGGGGGTTAGGGTTAGTTTAATGGGAAAATAATTTGGGGTACGTTTTTTCTGGGTCACCCTGTAATATTTTACTCGACTAGGAAATAACCATATTATATATACACACACATCTTATTTCTTTTACCACTTTTTTTTTTTATATTCATTTATAATTAGAAACCTTAATCTGTAACTAATAGAACATGCAATAGCACAAATGAAAATTTAATTATCCTCTGGAAAACTACAACAGTCACTGAGAGTAGTAATTTGCTTAGAAAGAGAATAAGAATAAGAAATTTATTAATCAATAGTAGTACAAATTATTTAAAAAAATATAAGTAAAAAGAAAAACTTTATTGGTTTAAACTACTATTGAAGGGAGCCATGCCTAATACGTGAAGCTAATCCTATGAACATGACCACCCTTGGACCACTCACAGGAAACGATACATGAACACACAACGTAAACATATACATATATATCATGAGACAAATTAGCCATTAAAGCAGTAGGGATGGACTTAGGCAAGTTCCTGATAAATGGTAGATGGATCAAAACTAGTAAAAAAAAATATTGAATTAAGTTCATGAGGAAAACAAATTTCTTATTTCATTTAAACCAAACAAACATTAGCCACCCATTAACATTTAAATTTGCTAAACGTAAACCAAATTCGGTGCTCTTCCAATATGTGATCTACAGAGTTGTTTACATTCCAATATGTGATTTACCCATTAAACTAACCCTAAACCCTAACCTTGTCTTCTTTTTTCCTAGTAGATCACATGCCATTAATAGTAGATCAATAGTAGTAGAGCACAAAACTTTGGTAGTTCACATATTGAAAGAGCACACAAAATTCTATAAAAAAATAAAATAAATAATTTATAAAAATCTGAAATTTATTGCTATTGATGTCACCTACAATACCAAAGTTCATGGGTGGTGATCAATCAATCCAGGTGTTAAAATTTACTCCTGTTGTACCCTACCTGGTCCTTTAGAGCACTGCAGAGGAGAGCACCCTACCTGGTCTTGTAGAACATAATAGAGGGGAAATGAACCCTCGGTTCACAAGCTCGGCTAATATAGGTTTCTAGGTACCACCAATTTTACCCTGTGAAATTTACCCCCCACCCTATATTTAACACAATGAAACTTGCATTTCCATTTGAAAGAAAAAAAAACATTAAATAAATTCCAGATGATTTTTTTTTTTTAATTTTCAGCTTACGGAAATAATGAAAATTATGATTGAAAAACAATGTTTTCATTTTTGCACTGTTAAATCAACTGAAATTTAACGTAGCTAAATACAAGTTACGATAAGAGGTTTTTTTTTAAATTCTATGAAAAATCAATCATCTGATTTTCACAAAAATGTCCATAAATGTTTACCATTGGATGTAAATACATCTGAAATAGTTTTTCTTCTAAAATATATTAGGGGAAATATTTTTTACGAGGTCTATCACCCACCCCCATTTTATTTTATCAAATAAAAAAAATGCGTCAGAAAAATTGTACTTTTTTTTTCTATAAAGATAAGTCTGAATAACTATATCAATTAAATTCTATAACGTACCCAGCTGTAGTTTTTTTTAGGTAAAATTAATGAAATCGGAAATAAAAAGTGCAAAAAAATGTCATAATACTAATATTTGAAACTTTTTG
>CM042159.1:86075967-86152671 GCA_023376005.1 Doryteuthis pealeii | reverse complement strand
GGAGGAGTTTATTCAAACAACAGTAGACTTACTGATTCAATAGCAAGGACTGGTATTGAACCTGGGAACATTGTGATTCCTAGGCGAATGCTACACTGAGTTAAACATTTCTAATCCTAATATAAAATACTTAAATGTTAATGTAAAAATTGAGCTTTGTTTTATTTGAATTTCTTTTGGGCAGTTATTTTTAAACTGTCCTAATTCGATTAAAATTGCGAAAATGGTCTGGAATGGGTAAAGTTGTTTAGTGGCTAAATACTAGTTGTGTAGTCTTTCAACTTTTGTTTTTATAGTTGTGCTGACAGCACATATTCCACAATCTCCTCTTGCCACCTGTCCCTATCAGCCATTGCACTGGCAAGTCTTCTGCATGGTTATCAGTATCTGCAAGCTGATAGTGTAATTTTTTTGCTGGTCAGTCTACACTAGTGTTGTCATGTGTAGGTGCCCATAGGAGAATAACCTGTGAGCTTAAAACTTGATATATCTGACTTGGTATCGCACAAAGTTAATTTATGATTCCGTTTGTTTTAGTTTTTAAGTTCCATGCTAAACAGGTTTAAACAAACTTTACTAAGTAATACTTACTTAAAGTCAATCACCAGAGTCTGTCGAGAAAATGTTCCAGTTGAAGCTTTCATGAATACATCATATGTAGTTTAAATGGCATTGATATAACAAGTTTTAGTTGCGACGTGCCATGGCTATTGTTGGTATTAGTTTTGTATGATCAGATAAGCTGGGGTTTGTTGTGTTACTGGTAGCAAGTTTTCACTTCACATTCAAATTTAAGGTGATATGTAGCTGGCTCAGTTAGAAAATCTAGTATATCTGTTTGCACAATGACTGAGTGCATGTGCTCTTATAAATGGAATTTTGTGGAGACAAACAAAGTTCAATACACTTTTTTTTTTTTTTTTTTCTTTTCTCTCTCTTCCGCCCCCCCCCCCCCCAGGTTTAAAAACTTTGCCCCTTCATTTTCCGTAAAAGTTAAATGTAATAAGGGTATGAATCAATGATATATTTAAAAATGATTAAAAATAATAATAAAGGATAGAGCAAATGAAATAGAAAAAATTACAAACAAGAATAATAAGTATGAATAACTTAAACAAAAATGTATGGAGAATAAAAGATAAACAATTATGTAGAAAAATGATTTTTATTCATCTATTCTGTGATAAATTTACTTTTCCTCAAATTAACAAAAGCCTGATGAAGATCTATTGAAATAGATTGAATCACTGCAGCGTAGGTGAATAAACATCACTCGTTTTATGAACTTGTGTTTTTTTTTTTCAATTTTTCATTATATTACATATTTTGGATTCACTTCCACTTTCTCTTCACATATAAATGTAGATAAGAAACTATTTCAATGTTTTAAATCCTGTGCAATGCTGGATAGCTCTGCTCGTAGAGTAATATGTTAAGGTCTCTTAATTATTTTCTCTGTAAATTTTCTGTAATTTTAGGGGTGTATCAAAAAGTTTCTAATTCAGAATTTTTTCTTTTCTTGTATTGTCCTTAGTTTTGGTATGTTTTGCTAATCTTACAATTTCTGAGGGCTGTTTGGTCAGGTGTTTCACTTTTGTGATCTAAAGCATCATAATTGACAAAATAATGGGTGTAAAATTCTGGGCCTTATTTAAAAGGAAAAGTCACCAATCATAAAATGCAGGGTAATTTATGAGGAAGTGCGTCCAGGTCTAAAATAACAACCCCAGCTCGTAATTCTTTCGTAATTTGTCATAATTCTTGTTTAGATATGAAGATTGATATATAGTTTTGAATAGACTGAGATAGATAGATAAACAAACAAAAAATATAGATAGATACGAACAAATGGAGATAGATTTTTTCGACAAGTAAATGTACTGGGGGGGGGGGTCGCTTTTTTTCGTAATTTTGTTTATTTAAACTAAAAATAAGACATTAAACAAACATGAATAAAAAAAAAAAACTTAGTATTTAATGTAATATAGATAAATATGACAAATTGAGATAGATAGATGGATAGTTTTGAATAGACTGAGAGCTGGTTGTTATTTTAATAGTCACTGGGCAGCAACTCTTGAGGCAGGAGACCGGGACGCACTTCCTCATAAATTACCAAATGCAGTCTTAGAAGTGAGGTCAGATATGGTTTTATTTTGGTTCCTAGATTCTGCAAGCAGTTTCAGCAGCTATGAGGTCTAGTTTTAAAATCCTCTCAGAATTGCCAGAATCTCAATACATATTTTACAATTTGGGGGTGAAAAAAAGGTACAGCTAATAGAATGATATATGAATATTCTAAAATATGTACTCCTATATTGATGTTGGATTTTGTGTAAAGTATTCACTCTGTTACAAGATGAATGCAAGACTAAAACTAGAGTTTGGTAGGAGCTTTGGATTGTTCTATTATGAACTCAGGCAAGTTCATTTCCTGAGTTTTGATTGGCTGTTGGATTTCAGGGTGAGTAAGAACATGGATAAGTACCCACTTCAGCCATTACTTTGCATTATGCCAGCAGCATGCAAGGACTGTATTTAAGTTACAGTTTGTCTGTTGTTTTTGTCTGCTAACTCAACGTAGTTAGAACCCATTGCGACTGTGAGTATCATATGTTTCTATATCTGGAGGATAACTTCTACAATTGATACATGCTTATCTCAAAGGTTATTAATGCAAAATAATACAACCATCACAAGATGAACAAGACATGCTGGATATTTTTGGAGAAGTAAGGGCAAAGGTCAAAATTGATGTTCTCCTATAGATGCTTACATATACAGATTACATATAGATATATAGAAGGTGTGTGGTATATTGGTTAGTTGTAGGAAGTGGACCCATTGACTCGAGGTCAAATTCTAGACGAGGCTGTATATTTCACAATGCTAATACCTTGGGAAAGGTATGAATCCAACTATCCTCCCTCCAGCTATGGGTAAATAGTGGGCAGACTGACTCTTTAACCTTGGTGAGGCAACCAATCTAGGAAAAGTCTGAATTCAAAATCTGTTAAAATCTGCTTAAGAAATCGACCTTGTGTCACTCCTACTCCTGCGGAGGTGTATGGTAAAAATGCATATAGATAAATTTTAGTCTCACACTGTACACTTCAAAAGGGAGACAGTGTCCTTACAACGTCCAAACAACTGTTGGTGGGACTCAACAGGTCGACCGCCCTGTCGGCCGGGGCGTTAGAATGTACCGACTGCACCTCTGCAGAGGAGTAAGACTCTCCCAATGGGGCCACCTGTTGGCCGTGGGTGGCGACCCATGATGCTTAAGGATGGAACCCAGGTGGATGAACAGTTCATGACTTGCAAATACTCCACTTTGGCCCTATCTTGGGCTAGACAGGTGGTCGGAGAGGCCCCTCCGATCAATCGGCTGGTCACATCAAGCCCTAGCACCTATATGATTGCCCCAACCCTATTGCCCTTATGGTAAGCCCAACCCCTTTTTATCATATGAGTGCTAGAAGGCGGTGACTGAGGGTCTACATGTCCTGGGAATGACGTTAAACTCTATCTGATGGTGAAGTTCCAGTTTTGGTTGTTTGGGGAATGTGGAGTACCCCTTCCTCACCATTGCTCCCTGGTCCACTCTGACCCGGAGTGGTAGTACCTGTTAGGGTCCCATCTATGGGTTGAATAGAAAAACATGAGTTTATAAACAAAATTGTATTATGCATTAAGAATGATTTATTTCACAACTTTGTCGGCATTAAATGACCCACTGAGGTTGATATGCCGTAAAACAACCAAACCAAATCAACAGGTCGAGTTTTTGAACCCCCCCCCCCAAATCATCAATACCGAATTCGAATTAATGGATCAGGTAGAATCACACTGCAGAATCGCCAATTCCTTGGGAAGCTTGAAGCACCAGCGGTTCATGCTCTGATTCCTAGTGCTTTGCCTGAACCCCCTATTGTGTTAGTATAACATTCAGTTCTAAGACTAAAAACAAGAAAGGAACTAATATTTCCTTTTAATTCAAACAATTTATTGGCTAGGCATAAAACAACCAACAACAATATAAAGTCCTTCCTGTATATAAAGTTGAGTTTAAGGGACTTACCGGCGCGTTGGAGAATATGTCTTAGGGTGGTTTCCTTGAGCCCCTGAATTCGTTGCCTCGTGGTACCGCGGGTGGAATCTGTCTGTCCACTCTTTGGATATTGCCCAAAAGTCTGGGCTATCACGTGATTGGTATATCCAATCACAGAGCCTCTCCCTCACTCACTCTATATACAGGAATAACCATTTTACTGACCCAACACCCTAAACCAACATTTGAGGATGTCCCACAAACCAAAAACAGTATCCCTAGGAACCTGGCTTCAACCCTTTGAAGCCATTGTCCATAATTGGAACATTGCTTTTACACTGAGTATGTTTATTCTACAATCAGTAAAGGCCGACCAGTAAAAAATCTACATCAGCTCTGTGCAGACTCTGTATGCCATGTAGAAGACCTTGTGCACAATTTGAACTAGGCTCAGTTTTCTGTAATAAGAATGATTATCCCACCTGCACTTAGTTCTATTGGAAAGATCTGCCATACCTGGTTGGTTTTATGGCATATTAACCCTTGTTGGGTTATTTAATGCTCAAGTAATTTTTTTAAGCAATTATATAGTTTCAAGTAACTAATTATAATTCCTTGTAAACAAGTAGCTATTCTTAATCTTATTAATAATGGAGATTCGCTTCTGGTTTTTGTCTGTAGCAAAAACTAAATCACTGCTTATGTCACATTACCCAAAATTGTCATAACATAGAATAAATACTCAAAATTTGAACATGCAGCATTAGACAGTCCTCATTGTTTTTTAAAACAAGTCTTAATAAATACATGACTGGTATTATATATCTATATATAGTTTGTTTTATTTTAATACATATTTAAAGTTTACATTTCAAATTGTTTTATTTTTTTTTTAATCCTTTAATGAATTTGATGATTTTACTTACTTAGGGTACAAACTCGCTGACATTGAATTTTTTTACTCCCACTCCTCAGGCAATGTGTTTCAAAAATCTATTTTTACATTGCCCGGAGGGTGTTTTTTATTTTGCTAGTACTAATAATTTATGCACACTTACATGGTTTCAAGTAACTATTCCTACTAATGATACTCATTTCTTTGTACATAATCATGACTTCAAGTATTTCCACCAATTATATGGTTTCAAGTAACTAATAATCCTTTGTAAACAATTTTCTTAATATGACTAATTTGCATATAGTTATATGGTTTTATGTATTCCTAGCTGACCTTGGGTTAGAGTGGGTCTGAGAGAAATGGCAACAAAGGGGTGACTCCACCCTCAACGACCGGAAACAATTTAGTGTCAGGCCTGGTTACCCTTGGTGGTGAGGTTGAAGAAGGGTCTTGCTTCCTTCTGCAAGGGATACAGTTGACATATTCTAAGCCCTAATAACAATGTAGCGCAGTGTGTTTATAGAATCCATCTTCAAAAACTAACAAAATATTATATGGTTCATTCTTAATTCAGTATGAACTTGTTCTGAGAATCTGTGACACACTGATGCACCATTCTTCTGTTATCAGCTTATCCAAAAAGTGTGGCTGGTTTTGCACAAGCCTTTATTACTATAAAAAAAAAGCAAACCACCCTAGCCCTGTTGGCTGGGGGTTGTAGAATACACTGACTGCACCTGGTGGGTGGTGACCCATGATGCTTAAGGATGGAATTCTGGTGGCTCAGTATGAACTTGTTGTTCTGAGAATCTATGGCACACTGATGCATCATTCTTCTGTTATCAGCTTATCTAGAAAGTGTGGCTGTTTCTGCACAAACCTTTATTACTATAACCCCCCCCAGCCGTACTGGCTGGGGCTGTAGAATATGCCAACTACACCTAGTAAGTGTTTATATAATATCACAATAAATAAGAACAACCCTCTAGATTTTTTTATGAAGGATTTAATTTTTCTGAAGATGCCAGTATTTTATCATTTCTAGAAGAACATTAAACAATCAAAATGGATATTATAAGGTATTATTTATTACCAAACTATACAGCATTAAAATTTTAACTAAAAATAAAATTGTGGCACCTCTGTAAGCAAAATTACACATACACACATATATATATATATATTTATATATATATATATATATATATTGTACTTATTTTTGGACAATTACATATTCACTTTTTTTAGAAATTTTTTATTACATTAAAATCCTGGCATCTTTGGTTTAGAAAGAAAATTTACTTTTTGTAAAACATTGTTTCTACTTATTTATATTTTATGAAAAGTGTTACATGCAAGAACAAACACTTTCTCTGAATTCAAAATCTGGAGAGTGTTGTGTGGAAGAATCTGTGGTACACTGGTACACCATTCTTCTGTAATGATCTTTGTTCTACACAAGCAAGCCTTTAACCAAATTCCTCCTTGGATCTTAAAATTGCGTTTTATACTCGTATGTTACAAATATTAACTCATCACTTTTATGAAATGTAAAAAAATATAAATAAATTGCTTTTTATCAAAAGGTCAGTGTTTATGTAATATCATCAATAAATAAGAAAAACTCTGTAGATATTTTATAAAAATTCAATTTTCTTCTAAAGATACCAGTATTTTATCATTTCTAGTGGAACATGGATATTATTAGGTATTATTTATTACCAAACTCTACAGTATTAAGATTTAAACCAAAAATAAAATTGTGACACCTGTAGGCAAAAATAAAATTGCATAAATATATATAAGAGGTGTACTTATTTTTGGACAGCTATGCACTCACTTTTTTTATTTCATTAAAATCCTGGCGTCTTTGGTTTAGAAGAAAATTTACTTTTTATAAAAACATTGTTTCTACTTATTTATATTTTAGGAAAAGTGTTACATGTAAGAATAAATGCTTTCTCAGAATTCAAAATCTGAGGAGTGTTGTTTTGAGAATCTGTGGCACACTGATGCATCATTCTTCTGTTATCAGCTTATCCAAAAAGTGTGGCTGGTTCTGCACACGCCTTTATTACTATAAAAAAAATAAAAACCCTAGCCCTGTTGGTGGGGCTGTAGAATACGCCGACTGGTGACCCATGATGCTTAACTCTTAACACCCTGTTGAGATTTTTCTAAGTACAGAGCATTTCCTATAAGGATATATAAAAAAAAATGGCTAAAAATGACCTTTGCATGTAAAGTTACCTATTATTTCCCTTAAATCAAAGATTTCTACATATGTTTAATATTAAATTTAAACAAAGGCTATTGTTTGGGGCTGACTAGTTAAAACGAATGTGACTTCCAGCCGGGTGGAATGAGGTGGTATAGGACTTTAAGAGTTTTAAGGACAGAATTCTGGTGGCTAAGCAGTCCAAGATGTGCAACACTCCACTGAGACCCTTACTCTGGCTAGACTGATGGTCAGAAGCCCTTTCTGATCAATCAGCTAGTCATGTCAAGCCCTAGCACCTTGATTCTTGACCATATTCCTCTTATGGTAAATGCCCCACCCTTTATCATATATGTGCTAGAAGGCATTGGCTGAGGGTCTTAGTGTTCTGGGTATCATCCTAATCTACATCTAGTGGTGATTTTCCATTTCTGGAACTCTGGGGCGTGAGAAGTACCCCTTCATTGCCATTACTCACAAGTCCACCCTGACCCAGAGTAGTAGTACCTATTAGGGTCCCATCTAGGGGTTAAATAAATTAAGTTTAAAAAAAATTGAATACACAAGAATTAATAAAACATATCTTTGGCATAAAATAATCCAACAGTTGACATGCTGTAAAATCCCTTTTATTGCCATTACTCCCAGGTCCACTCTGACCCGTAGTAGTAGTAGTATTAGTATTAGTACCTGTTAGGGTTCCATACAGGTGTTAAATAGATTTTAAAAATTTTGAATAACAAAAAATTAATAAAACAAATGTCTTCGGCATAAAATAATCCGACAGTTGACATGCTGTAAAATCTGCCCACCCAACCAACCGAATCGCCCATGTAGTCTATTTGCTAAATTGTTGCCTTAGTTAATGGTAATTATTGGTGCTAATGGGCAAACATTAACTATGCACTTGATAAGTGACCTGGATTTGTCAAGGTTATCTCAACAGTTGCAATATAGGTCAAAGTGACTTCTTTATAAGTAAATAGGATTTTTTTTTGTCTCTGTGATGCTTACTGAATCATTTACACTTTACTCACCTGAAAGTTTGAATTTAAAGTAACCCATTTCCTTGTACATGAGAAAGTGGTCAAACTGGGTTGGGAGTGTTTGCTTTACTGTCTCGAGTAAAAATAAATAAGAGGATCTTTTTTTGTATCTTTTTATTTTTATATTTTTTTCCAATTTTTAGGTCTTGTATTGTTTCCATATATCAATATTGTTTTTAAACAGTTGACAAAATTCCTTTTGTCATCAGCAGTGCAATTGTTGTATTGTTAGTGGTTTGGTTTGTTTTACGGCATATCAACCTCAATGGGTCATTTAATGCCGATAAAGTTTTTAAATAAAGTAATTCTTAATGGATATTCAGTTTTGTTTATAAACTCATGTTTTTCTATTTAACTCATTGACGGGACCCTAACAGGTAATACCACTCAGTCAGAGTGGACCAGGGAGCAATGGTGATGAAGGGGTGCTTCACATTCCCCAAACCTCCAAAATGGGAACCTCATCATCAGATAGTTTAACGTCCTATGCTACCTCCAGCTATTGGTAAATAGGACAGACTGGGCTCTAATCTTTGTTAGGCAACCAGTCTAGGAGAAGGAAAACTGAATTCAAACCCGTTTAAGAAATCAACCATGTGTCACATCCTATTCAGGCGGTGGGGGGGTTATAAATAAAAATAAATAACTTACATATTTTCTTTAAAAGATGTTTTTTATTTTTATGTAAGGAAAAAAAGTAAAGTTGTCAGGATGGCCTAAAGTCAGTATCAGCCAAACAGCAAGGAGTCTATCCCCTTTTCACTAGTGCTAGACCAAGGAGATTGTTTTGGTGTCTGAGGTGGAGTGCCACACCTACCATAACCTACTCACTTTACAGTACAGATCTTTGTGATACTCATACACAGGTATGCTTAAGGACGGAGTCTTGGTGGATGAGCAGTCCATGACCGGCAACTCCATTTAGAACCTTACTTAGGCTAGACGGGTGGTCGGAGAGGCCCCCTCCGATCAATCGGCTGGTCACGTCAAGCCCTAGCACCTATATGATTGCCCCAACCCTATTGCTCTTATAGCAAGTCCAACACTTTATCATATGGGTGCTAGAAGGCGGTGAATGAGGGTCTACATGTCCTGGGAATGACGTTAAACTCTATCTGATGGTGAGGTTCCAATTTTGGAGGTTTGGGGAATGTATCATCACCATTGCTCCCTGGTTCACTCCGACTCGGAGTGGTAGTACCTGTTAGGGTCCCATGTATGGGTTAAATAGAAAAATGTGTTTATTAAAAAAATTGTATTATCCATTAAGAATGAATTTATTTCAAAACCTTATCGGCATTAAATGACCCACTAAGGTTGATATGCCGTAAAACCAAACCAAACTTTGTTTATAGTACATGGTGTTTACAAGCAGTCTAAGTACTTTTGTGATTAAATGAGAATAGGTACTTTTTGCATGTTTTAATAAGCACACCTGAACATAGTTGCTTGCTTATGAGAATTATCAGTACTATTGAAGTCAGTTAGTCTACTGTTGGTTTGAATAACAGAAGCAGTGTCCAAGACAGTTGGTATATATAGAAATCAATAATGATTCATTCATGAATTTGTGTGATTCCATTCTTGAGTTCTGATTGGTGATTGGGGAGTGTTATAAATACTGTCATTCTGCAGTAGACTTTGCGACTATTCGGGTTTGTATTGGGTTACAACCGTTTGTTGCCATGTCTTCCCAATTCGATGGTAATTGAAACTTTGATTATTCTTCAAGTATAAGTTGTTTATAATTGGTAAAAACAAATTCAAACTTAATATTTCTTGGTTGATGTGTAGCACTCATTGACCTGGATATTGTTGAGAGCCTCTGATGATGGATACTGACCTCTCCCCTTCTTGAACTCAGTTGCAGAATAGGAAACAAAATACAAATAATGAGAAGAAGCAAGTGTTAAGAAGGGAGTTGTTCAAACTTTGAGATGATGCAATTTAGGAAGACATATGAGCGGATAATGACAAGGTGTGGGTAATACAAAATGCATCAGACGACGGTGTGGGTGGGGTGGGGATAAAAAGTTAGTGCAGCTTATATTTGTAGGATTGTTTTCCACTGTTGACCTGTGACTGTCACACACACACACACACACACACACACACACACACACACACTATTTCTATTCACATATAATTACCAAACCCTCTTCACAAGTAAGATGTAAAACCATGGTCAATTTTAAATGGAGTTTAACATGTTTGAATCCAGTCTTCCTTCTTCTAGATTGGTTGTCTAAGACTGATTAAAGAGCCCAGTCTACCCTACTACTTATCAATAGCTGGAGGGAGAATAATTGGATTCATACCTTTCTCAAGGGTATTAGCACTGAAATGCAAACACCCTCATCCAGGATTGAACTCTGGTCACAGTCTACTTCCCATGATAATAACCATTACATAAACATGCCATCTCTCTTTGTTCATATATATATATATATATATATATATGGTGTGTAGCTAAACCTCGTTTTGTTTACAAATGTTTGAGGCCTCTAGTGAATTCATTTCCACTTAGAAATGTAGCGATTAAATATTCTCCTATATTTGACAGCTGCCTATGGCCGTACGGGTAAGAGGATTGGCAAACGAAAGTTCATTCGGGTCTCAAACCCGGCCAGGGGTAGCTGTTAATGTATAACCACACTGATGAGACGTGATACTTCAAAACACATGTCTGGATTACTTATATATATATATATATATATATAATGAACTTATAAATCTGTATATTTTCTACTATACTGCTGCTCAAGTCACATTTTCCTTAGTTATTCACATCACATTCTCCATGATTTTATTTTTATTTCAACCTCAATTATTAATAAAATTGTTTTACATTATTAATACTGTTGACCATATCTACATGATATTTTCCATGTACCCCACTTGTACGGGTCAGGCACGAAGGCCCTATTTATGTGGGACCACCCACAAGCCGAAGCTCATGGGGTGGCGGGTGAAAAATTGCGTCGATCCGTCGGCATTCCCCCTCAAGGGGGGCGCCGCAGGCACTGGGCAATAAACCCAGCCCTGCCCCTTTAAATTGAGGGGGCAGGTGTTGCCTGGGGCGATGGCCCCCTGGGATCGACGCTGTTAATTATAGCAATGGTCCAGAGGCCGAAGCCACTGTTGACCATATCTACATACTATTAACCTGCAAACACACATATATATATATATATATATATATATATATATATATACACAACAAAATAGCAGTTGACAGTATGAACAGGAAGGCTAATTTGCATATTGATAATAAAAATTTGATTAAATAAATATGTGCTTAGTATTATTGATTTCTAATTGTTTGATTTTAGTTTTATGAATATGAGCAAAAATCTCAGGGATAAATCTTAAAAGAAATCCATTAACAAGAAGAAATAACTATAATTTTATTCTTTACTTCCTAATTTAACTTAAGAGTTACACCGGAGTGTGCATATATTTGCTAGTCTATTAATAATTGAGATTCGTTTCCGTTTTTGTCTGTAATAAAAACTGTGTCACTGCTTACGTCACATTACCCAACACATAATCCAATGTCATAACATTGAATAAATATACTCAAAATGTGAGCATGCAACATTAGACAATCCTTATTGTTTCAATAAATAGATGCCTGGCGTTATATATTTATATATAGATTGTTTTATTCTAATATAATATTTAAGGTTATCGGAACTGTTTCCATTTCAAATTGTCTTTCTTTTTTTTACCCCTTTTAATAAATTTGACGATTTTACATACTTATGGTACACACTCTGACATTGAATTTTCAGCTCCCATCCCCTCAGGCAATATCCTTCAAAAAATTATTTTTACATCGCCCGGAGGGTGTCTTTTTATTTTGCTAGTAATTCAAATGTTGAGACTAATAGTCAAGTCACATGAAAAATTTAAAAATATAAAAAATAAAAAAAAATTCTTATCACCAAGATCATTAAAGTTAAGTTAGTCTTAAGCCTGTTCATTACTTGGATGGTTGACCACTTTATAACAGCAGGGATTATAAGCAACAAGGCCCGTATAATGGGCTAAAAAAAAAAGCTTTGTAAATTTTAAGAAAATCCAATGGTCAAAGAACTTCATTCTTGTAGTTTAACCCTTTATAGCAGTTTTTCAACCTTTTTCATCTCGCGCCACAGTGAGCTGGGCAAGAAATTGATTGTGGTACACCATCCGTATATAAACATATAATTATTTTATTTATTTTTAAGAGTACATAAAAATATTTAATTAAAATAAAAGTATTAAAGTAATGGAATGAAAATATAAGACACTCAACACTCATGGCACACCCACGGAAGCTTCACGGTACACTCGTGTGCCGCGGCACACTGGTTGAAAAACTTTGCTCTATAGACTGAATTGATTTATAAAAGTTTCCAATTTTAAGATAACCCAAATGTGAAATTTATTGGATTTTAAATTTATTGGATTTTAAATTTATTTCAAACTGATTCATCAGGGATACATTGATTTGGCATTATAAAGAATTGCATGGTTGACTGGCCACATTAGTTGTAGATTTAAAAAAAAAAAAAAAATACTATATAGTAAAATGTATATTAAGAAAATTGAAAGAACACAGGTTTAAATAAGTTGAGTGGTAAGTTTATTGGCCGACGCTGCAGTGTTTCGATCTATTAAATAGATAATCTTCAGGGCATTTGTTGGTATATGGAAGGTGATAAAAAATTTTTATCACAGAATAATGAGAAAAGCAAGTGATAGTCCTTGTTTATCAGTCTGTTCAAAATTTGAAATCTGAAGAAAGGACGCTGAAAAAAGTGGACGGTTTGAAATATGACGTCAAATATTCTCTTTTACTGTGTGAGTATGAGAGTGTGTATCGAAAAAAGGCATTGTGCATTTTTAGGTCTTTTGTGTGTGGCTGCGCGCGCGCGGGCATAAATCTTTTGCGATAAACGACATCGAAACAAACCTCAAGGTTGTGTGTGTGTGTAAATTGTATATTACCTATTGAAGTCAGTTAGTCTACTGTTGGTTTTAATAACAACAGCTTACTAAGTCCAACTCAAGCAGTGTCCAAGACAGCTGGTATAAATAGGAATCAAGAATGATCAATTCATGAATTTGGGTGATTCCACTCCTTGAGTTCTGATTGGCTGCTTGACTGCTTGATTTGAATGACATTCTGGAGTCTTATATATATTTTGTCATTTTGCAGTGGACTTTGTAGCATTCGAGTTTGTATTTGAGTTACAATCGTTTGTTGCCTTGTCTTCCCAGTTCGACGGTAATTGGAACCTTAATTATTCATCATTACCTTTTTTAGTGAAATTTTTCATTATATATAAAACTTCTCTTGGATAAGATTATTGTGGCTGTCTTTGTAATAGTAACATATTCTAATTGGTACTCAAGCCTTTTGAAGAATAATTAAAGTCCAATTACCGTCGAACTGGGAAGACGAGGCAGCAAACGGTTGTAACTGAATACAATCCTGAAAACCACAAGTCCACTGCAGAATGACAGAGTATATATAAGACTCCACAATGTCATTCAAATCAAGCAGCGAATCAGAACTCAAGGAATGGAGTCACCCAGATTCATGGATTGATCATTCTTGAGTCCTATTTATACCAGCTGTCTTGGACACTGCTTCAGTTGCACTTAGCCTACTGTTGGTTTGAATAACAGCAGCTAACTGACTTCAATATCTTCTAATCTTACCATATACACAGCACCACTTTGTTTTATCTAAAAGGATAAAACTTTGGTGTGGTTCATTTTGTTTTACCTAATCTTTTGCCTTCTCTGTAATTATAAAATGACCACTTTTTAATTAAAATTTAAAAAAAGAGTAAAAAAAAAAAAAAAAGAAAAAAAAGTGGAAGCGAAACATGAAAGCAACTAACATAACCAAATCGGTTCTTTCCTATAAGTCTAACATGACCAAAGGGGAACCACTCTTGACTGATAAATCATTTATTTTCCCATTAAACTAACCCTAACCACATCTTTTTTCCTCGTAGATCAATAAATAAATAATCTATCAGTCAAGAGTTACCCAGATTCATGGATGGATCATTCTTGATTCCTATTTATACCAACTGTCTTGGACACTGCTTGAGTGGTACTTAGCTGCTGTTATTCAAAATAACAGTAGGCTAACTGACTTTAATACCTTTGACGTATATAAAAGGGATTAACAAGAAAACTCACATCACAAACTGGATGCTTTGAATGACCTAGAAATATTAGCTTTTTGTTATCCTAAGAAATATTTTTGCTATTTCAGCTTAACATATTTTCTCTCCATGGTTTAGAGAAAAGATATTTTTCTCCACCCAAATCCAATATATCTTGTTTTTATGGACAAGAAATGATAATATTGAATGTGTTATGATTTACATCTTATTATAATGGAGATTGTGTGTTTTTCTGTCTGTAACCGAAACTATATTCCTACTCAAGTCACAATTCTCTTAGTTATTGACATCACATTCTCCATGATTTTATTTTTATCTAAACCTCAATTATTTTAATAAAATTGTCTTACATTATTAATACTGTTAACTATGTCTACATACTGACAACATGCAATTATATTTATATATACAACAAATAGCGGATTACAGTGTGAACGGGAAGGCTAATTTGCATATTAATATAAAAAAATCGAATTTAATAAATATGTGCTTAGTATTATTGATTTCTAACTGTTTGGTTTTATTTTAATGAATATAAGCAAAAATCTCTTCAATGAATCTTAAATGAAATCCATTAACAAGAAAAAATAACTGTCATTTTATTCTTTACTTCCTCTTATAACTAAATACTTAAATTAGAAAAAAATAACAATGAAAGTTGAGAGTGATGGAATAGTAAATTTCAGCTGTTCCATTTTTTATTATACTCCCTCTTTTCAAATCTTTTATTATACTCCCACTGTTTCAAATCTTTTTATCTGTATTCTTATTTAGTTTCATTAGCCTTTCTAATTTAATACAATATGTTATTACATTAAAACTTAAATACTTGCACCCGGAGGGTGCATATATTTGCTAGTACAAATAAAATACAGAGCAGTGAATAAAAATGCAAGACTAGGTTGTTGGAAATTAACAAGGTTTTAGTTAACACAAGGTAGAGAATGCTTCTACTCTAACAGTGAATTAACTCGCGTGTTGTGCATGCGTCAACTCGGCATGAACCCCAATCCAAAAGTGTCACGGTAGAAACCCTACTTCCGGGTTCTCATCAGGGGAGCAACTCTAGATTTCGTTTGGTCTGGGACCTAACAGAATGAAAAGATGGACTTATGTTTAATAAATGGTTTTTATTTACTGCTGAGCTAATTGCTTCTATCAATATAGATTTAAACCTCAAACTTGTAGTGGTCCAAATAATGTACATGTCAACCTATCTGTGATGAACACCTTTCTTTACTTCCTATCTTTTCCCCACAATGCAGTGTAATGGGAGATAACTCCCTCCTTACTTATCAAGGGAAGCAACTGTATATTTTAGTTAGGATGGTCCTAACAAAAGATGACGTTAGGCCCGTGGCAATTCTGATAATGATGTTAGGGCCGTGGCAATTCTGATAATGACGTTAGGGCCGTGGCAATTCTGATAATGATTTAGGGCCGTGGCAATTCTGATAATGACGTTAATGTTTTATTTACTGCTTGGTAAAGCTAACTGCTTCTACGAAAACTGACACTTAAAACTCAAACTTTGTAGGAGACCAAATGTTCATGTCAACCTTTCTCTCCTCACTTCCTGTCTTCTTCCCACAATGCACTGTAAAAAGGGGTAACTCTCTCCTTATTCTTCAAGGGAAGAAACTTTGGATATTTTTAGGATGATCTTATATATAGTTCAGTTCTTTTTTACATATAAAGTCAATTTGATCTTTCTCTACACATGTTTTCATTTTATTTATATATTTTTGACAATCGGCTTATTTATGACTATTATTTCGATACTAGCAGGACCTACTCTTTCTTTCTTTCTTATTTTTTCTGTGTAGCATTTTTCTTTTTCTTTCTTTATAATAAAAACAGATTGGTCCATTATTTAGCTGAAGTGACGACACTCATAATAAATATTTGAATAAGCGAATAAATTGTCGTGTGCCACAAATCCATGAATAGATAATTTTTGTTGTTCAAAAGAATTGCAGAGCAGTTTATAACTGAAGTTTTTAAATTTCGTTCAACTCCTACAATGTTCATTTAAGCTTCTTTTGGACCCCCCCCCCCAAAAAAAAAAAAAAAAAAAATTTGTTGAAAATGTCAAACAATTTGTTTTGAAGCCCCTTGTTGTTTTTCATGGGTCCTATTTCAGTAATAGGTCTCAATCTGTCCTCATCAATCAGGACACCTACACCCCCCCCTTTTTTTTTTTTTTAATCTTCAAAGATCATTTCTTTGAAATTTTTTACAACCAACATGTTTGAAGGTCATCTGGTCAAATACCTTGATATTTGAGCAACTTCTACAGCTTTTTTATTTTTTAATTTTTTAAAAATTTTTTTAAAAATTTTTATATTTTAAATTTTTTTTATTCATACAATAAAATTGCTCAATACTCTTCCTCTCCTATCTTTAATCTCTTTGACCTGAAATTTACCCTCTGCCATTTGAATATGGTAACTGGTGCTATAGCGTGTGTGTTGGCAGGGTGAGGGAGTAAAAGTATCATTGATGTAATTGGTTCAAAGGGTTAATTTGATAGCTTAAGTTAAATATGGATAAACAATGGAAGCAAAGGCATTAGCATAAAATATGTAATTATTACTAAAGCTGAGCGAATCATTGTTTGTCTCCTAAAGGTTTTTTTCCTGTTTAGTTTAACGACAAAAAATTCATACTAGAATATTCCTTGCTTTTAGGATTGAGTTATGTTCGACAAAAAAAAAAAATCCATTTTAATTGATTCTAATTTGTTGTAATTTGGAATTAAGTAAAAAAAAAAAAAAAAAAAAAACTGACCCATCTCTAACTCACATTCTGCCTATCACTTCCCCCTCTCTATGTATATCTTGATTACCTCCTCGTTATATATGTTAGTTTCTCAGTGTGAATAGAGAAATTTGAGAGTGCATTAACGTATATGTATGTTAAGTTTCATAAGCAACAAGTCAGTAGCTTGGTTCTTAATAAATTTGAATTAGGTCAATCCACATTGTTAGATAATAGCTTATTCTGAAATATATATATATATGCAAGTTTAAAATAATGAAAAAGAAAAAAAATTGCAATTATTTTTGTACAAGTAGCTCAGTACAAAGCGATCTGCTAAAGTGCATACTTACTAGAAATGCATAATGTCACTAGCTTACTAACAACTACGAGTACTTTTCAGGTGCCTGTTGACAGTTTTTAAGATAAACTGTCAGTTTGAAAACCTTAACAAAGAAAGAAGGGGGGGGGGACAAAACCAAACGGCTGACCCCTACACAAAGAATAATCTTGTAAGTCATTTATCATCTACTAGGTGCACAGGTGTCAAATGCAACCCTATGAGCTAGCATTGCTGACTGAAAAGAACTGTACCTGTTGCATATTAGAACATTGGAAACATGATATTCAAATTATGAATGATACAGTAATTGTAATTCAATTGAAAAGTGGGTACTGCAGACTTGATTAGATTACATTTTATTTATAAATAATTATTTAAATAATATTTTTCATTTAATAATATTAAATAATTATCATTAAATAATATTAAACTTATATATGGTTTTAGAATAAACTTGTATAAGGTTTTAGAATAAACTTGTATTTTAGAATAAACTTGTATAAGGGTTTTAGAATAAACTTGTATAAGGGTTTTAGAATAAACTTGTATAAACTTGTATAAGGGTTTTAGAATAAACTTGTATAAGGGTTTTAGAATAAACTTGTATAAGGTTTAGAATAAACTTGTATAAGGGTTTTAGAATAAACTTGTATAAGGGTTTTAGAATAAACTTGTATAAGGGTTTTAGAATAAACTTGTATATGGGTTTTAGAATAAACTTATATATGGGTTTTTAGGGTTTTTAGAATAAACTTATATATGGGTTTTAGAATAAACTTGTATATGGGTTTTAGAATAAACTTATATGGGTTTTAGAATAAACTTGTATATGGGTTTAGAATAAACTTGTATATGGGTTTTAGAATAAACTTGTATATGGGTTTTAGAATAAACTTGTATATGGGTTTTAGAATAAACTTGTATATGGGTTTTAGAATAAACTTGTATATGGGTTTTAGAATAAACTTGTATAGGGGTTTTAGAATAAACTTGTATATGGTTTTAGAACTTGTATATGGGTTTTAGAATAAGTAAACTTGTATATAGAATAAACTTGTATATGGGTTTTAGAATAAACTTGTATCTTATATTTATTTATATATGGTTTTAGAATATTAAATAATATTTAAATAAATGATTATTTAAATAATAAATATATTTATTAATAATTATTTTTGATTATTTATTTTATTCAACAGTATCCATTGCAGAACATTGGGAACAAGATATTCAAATTATAAATAATACAGTAGTTGTAATTTAATTGTAAAGTGGGTACAGCAGACTTGTTTGCCACAGATATTTTATTTATTTATTTTTTTTTTCACCAATGCATGAAATTGAATATACTTGGGATAGGTATGTGTGAAGTTTTATTTATTTCTTATTAGAACTCCAAAAATCTGTCATTGTTAGACTTATGTATATCCTTGTCATATTTTATGCTCTAACTTTTTTGCTAAGAATAAAAAACCGGAAATAAACACAAAAAAAAGAAACGTCACTAAAATGTATTTTAGTATATAACAGGTGTGGAATCTTTCTTTGTTTAAAGGGCTCATTGAAACTTATTGCCTAATTTATAAGGTCTCATAGATAACATTTGTGTTGTAATACTTACCTGCCTCACAGTGGGTGATAAAGGGGGGCATGGTTGGATTTATTGCCCGGTGACTGAGGCACCCCTCAAGAGAATTTTTAGTATTGCCATGGATCAAGTCACCAATAGGTACCCCTGCTGTGAGCATTTTTCAAATGAACAGTTTTGCTTTTCACCGTAAACTTCCTGTTTAACAAGAGATTATTTTTCTACTTTTAGAATTTTACTGTAAGATTTTTAAAAGGATAGTTAAATATTCTTACAGTGAAATTCTAATGTAGAAAAATGAACTGTTGTTAACAACTGGAAGTTTATGGTGAAAAGCAAAACCTGTTCATTTGAAAAATACTCACAACCAGGGTGCCTATTGGTGACTTGATCCATTGCTACTTGTATGAACTTTGGTTTGTGACTCCCCACATAAAAGAGGGTTGTGCCTGGTTGATTGCCTGGTGTCCTGAGGTACCCCTCAAGAAAATGCTGATAGGACCACACATTTTTTTTGGTGCTGGTCATCGCAGGAGCTGCAGTTTGTGTGTGGCACCCCATGCAAACAGACCTTACGTTAATCTGTCCTGGTGAGAGGTCAGGAAAATATCTACCTTTTTTTTTTTTTTTTTTTTTTTTTAACTTTATGGTCTTTTACAAGTACATTAATAGAAGCTTGCAAAGTAGTTTTGACCAACAAGAAGAGACCCTTTGGTTTGAATTCTGTTTTCCTTCTCCCTGATCGGTTGCCATACCAAGGTTAGAGCCCAGTCTGCCCTAATATTTACCCATAGTTGGAGTCATACCTTTCCCAAGGGTATTATTGCTATGTGAAATGCAAACACACATCTAGGATTTGAACTCGACTCGCTGTCCATTTACAACGATAGTAACCATTATATCATGCACCTCCTATATTTGGACTTATACATATATAATTAAATTTATAATATATAAATAATATATACTTAAAATTATGAATTTATATCTTATATATACTTATATCTAGTTTTATCTTATATATACTAAAAGTATATATTTTTATAATATATACTTATATCATACATAGAATATATAGTTATTAATATTAATAGTGTAATAGTTATTTAGTTAGGCTTGCAGATGATTGATAGTAAGTTCATCTGGCCTTGTGCCAAACTTAGCTAAAGCTTATTAGATAATTTAGGAACCTCAAGATTCCTGGTTCGATACGAGCTCTCGCGAACTCGGCATACGAGTGGCTCTGTGCAGTAAAGTGAGGAGTTGATGCTAAGTGGTGTGATGCTAAATCTCAGATGCTAAAAAAACAATCTCCTTTGTCTAACACTAGTGAAAAGGGGATAGACTCCCTCGCTGTCTGGCTGATACCGACTTTAGGCCACCCCGACAACTTTTACAAATAAAGTAAGTAAAAAAAAGTAAAGTCGTTGGGGTGGCCTAAAGTCAGTATCAGCCTATCCGTGAAGGAGTCTATCCCCTTTTCACTAGGGCTAGACAAGGAGATTGTTTTTACATCTGTGGTGGAGTGCCACACCTAGCACCAGCTCCTTACTTTACAGCACAGATCCCTGTGCTACTCAGCGTATGAGTTGGTGAGGGCTGGTATCGAATTAGGAACCTTGCGGTTTCTAGCCGAACCCTCTACCGGCTGAGCTAACCCGGACGAATAAAGTACTACTGAATAAACTTTCCTTTTTTTTTTTTTTTTTTTTTTTTTTTTTTTTTTTTTTTTTTTACAAGATCTCCAGTTTAGACTTCTTAATATTCACATTTGAGACACACACACACACACACACACATATATATATATATATATATATATATATATATATATATTAAAAGAAAGGAAAAAGTAACTTTTGGGGGAATTACTTTTTCCAAGAAAGCATTGAAATATCAGTTTCTAAAGTGGAGGTGCAGGAATTTTAATTGACCTCTCAACAAGTTTGTGGGAGGATGCACTTGATGGTTTAGGAGGCTGAACATATATCCTTAAGGCCTATGTTCCCCCCACCCCTGACAAAATACAAAACCATTCTTTTGAGGAGCAGAAATACGTGCAATGTTTAGTAAGACTAATTTGCTAAACACTACAAGTACTTTTCAGGTGCCTGTTTGTTATGTTTGAAGATAAACAATTCTTGGTTGAAGGCTATAACGGAATGGAAAAAAAAAAACAATTTTGATATCAAACAGGTGATGGTTGTACAAGGAATAACCTTTTCAAGACGATGAGTACACAGGTGTCAAATGCACCTGCACTGCCATACTGTGTATCTTTTGCATGCCAGGCCATTTGAAATATTCAAATTATGGATAGTGTAATAATAGTTTAATTAATTAAAAAAAAACCTGAAAGAACATAGCCAGGCACTGCAGGCGTGTTTGGCACAGGTTAGACCCAAAACTGGGCACTGCAGGCGTGTTTGGCACAGGTTAGACCCAAAACTGGGCACTGCAGGCGTGTTTGGCACAGGTTAGACCCAAAACTGGGCACTGCAGGCGTGTTTGGCACAGGTTAGACCCAAAACTGGGCACTGCAGGCGTGTTTGGCACAGGTTAGACCAAAACTGGGCACTGCAGGTGTGTTGGCACAGGTTAGACCCAAACTGGGCACGGCAGGCGTGTTTGGCACCTTCTGCAAGTATGTTAAGTCAAGATTAGTAGGTAAGAGGATAAGTTATTACCATATATACTTGTGTAATGAACAGCTTTTGAAGACCAATTTTTCACCTAAAAACACAAAACAAGGGGTCATGTATTACATTATAAAAGATGTTTTTTCAAAAATTGAAACTTAGCTTATTTCTAAGCCTAAACTTGCTGTGTAACTTTGATCCAAAGTGTCATTGAATAGCCGATACCTAATTAAAGGGTTAGTTAAGATTAAGTTTTTACTTCACATTAATTATATTATCAATGTTATTGTGGGTGGTGGGGTTTTTAGTATGCTTGGAAGATCCAAGTGAAAACAGCAGGCTACATCAAAGTCTAGACTACATTGTTTATGGTATTGCATTGATTGTGGCAATTCCATTATCTGCTCTTTTGTAAATCTCAAAGAATCTCATGGGTAAACTTAGAATCATCAGAAAGAACATTGTTGTGCAAAAATGCACTTCACTTTTAAACTGACTTGTACCATATGAATAGTCTTGTTATAGTATTTTTGAAAGTATAAGTGTTTGAATGTCTTTGCTTTATGTTGAATGTTGATATTGGATGTTGAAGAAATATTTTGGTAATTTATGAGGAAGTGCGTCCCGGTCTCCTGCCTCAAAAATTGCTACCCGGTGACTATTAAAATAACGACCCAGCCCAGTTTATTCAAAACTATCCATCTTCATATCTATCTATCTCAATTTGTTCATATTTGTCTATATTACTTTAAATACTAAGATTTTTTTTTTATTCATGTTTGTTTAATGTCTTGCTTTTAGTTTAATAAACAAGAATTACAACAAAAAAAGAGGCGACCCCCCCCCAATACATTTACTTGTCGAAAATATCTATCTTTCTCCATTTGTTCATATCTATCTATATTATTTTGTTTGTTTATCTCTATCTATCTCAGTCTATTCCAAACTATATATCTATCTTCATATCTAAACAAGAATTTCGACAAATTACGATAAATAAACAAGAATTACGACAAGCTGGGGTTGTTATTTTGATAGTCACCGGGTAGCAATTTATGAGGCAGGAGACTGGGACGCACTTCCTCATGAATTACCAATATTTTTGTAGGCTAGCATAGTCAAAAATTAGGTGGGTGGGGTCATTTATTACTAGAGTAGAAGGTAATGGAATTTGGATTAATATTGAAACAGTAGAAAATGAGTTCTATTAGAATTCTTTTGAAAAAGATTTGGTTTTGTAAGTCCAGTTGGACATTATAAAAAAAAAAATGATTCAAATGAAATTAGTTTATGACCTCTGTATCTAAACAAAATGGAGCTTGTTGTGTCATGGTTATCATTGTAGGAAATGCTAAACGAGTTAAAATCTTAGATGGGGCCCCTTTACATTTCACATAACTGGAGGGAGAATAGTTGGATTCCTACCTTTCCCAGGGGTATTAGCAGTCTCATTCAAGATTTGAACTTTGGTAGCGGATTCACTTTATAACTGTTAGGCCACATGCACCTTCATTTTTTTTTTTTTTTTTTTTTTTTTTTTTTTTTTTAAGACAAAAAGGGGAAAAAAAAGTCTAACTTCCTGTTTATTCTGTACTTAACCTCACAGTTCAGCCCTCTTCCCAAAATAGAAATCCTATGAATAGAAGTTTGACACAGCTTAATATCTGACCATCTCATGGATGTTATTAAAAGAAATGTATGGTGGGCTGTATAAAACATATGTAGATGATAGTAATATCTAATCTTAGCATTAATAACTCTGAGGTAAGTAGAATGAATACTTTTGTGCAATGCTAAAATGAATAGTATTAAAGATAGTTAAGCAAACAGATTTAAAAAAAAAAAAAAAAATTCTTGAATGGATAATATATAATCTTATTGCATGGGAGAAAATACAGCCTGTCTGAAAAGTTATTATGCAAATTAAATAAATCTAAATATCGCAATGTTCTGAACAAATATTTGTCAAATTTTCAATTGGACACATGGAATAGTGGATATAGGTGTTGGGTTAATACAGTTCTAAGTGACGGTTATCTCTAGGCTGCAGGTTCAATCCTGGTCAAGGGCGATAATAACATAGAATAATTAACACTGCTTAACACTTGTACCAGCCATTGTTAGCGGAATGAAAACTGTATACCCATATGGATTGAATAAAGGGCTGGGTTAAGAGTTCTGTGAAGGTTCCTGAGGCCAAAACTTTGTCGGCATTAAATGATCCACCGAGGTTGATATGGCACAAAACAAACTAAAATTGATTGTTCAAAATTACTCTGAAAAAAAAAAAAAAAAATTTAATCAGAATTCCATTATGTAATTGAAAACTTTTCAGAGATTCCAAAATAGAAATCTTCAGCATTTTAAGAACATTAATCAAAAGTGAATTCTTCATAAACAGGAATATTTTTAGGGTTTGAATAAATTATGCTTTTTCAAAGTCTTCCTTGCATTGTTATAGTAAATAAACTATTTGTTTTTTTTAATAGCAAAATTTGAATTATTGAAGTTAGTGATTTGTTTAATAATTTCAGATAGTGTGTAGAACTTTCAGAATTGTTAGATTACTAGTATGGTTCCCATCCTAAATGACAGGATTATTTACATTTGGATTGGTACTTCCGCTTGTCTGTCTGGCTTTAATTAAAACTCTGATAAAAAAAGAAAAATGAAAATTGCATATTATTCAATTATTAATATCACTAGCAAAATAAAAAAACGCCCACAGGGCATTGTAAAAATTAATCTTTGAAAGATATTGCCTGAGTGGGTGGGAGTTAAAATTTCAATGTCAGAGGGTTTGTATCATAAGTAAACAAAATCCTCATATTTATTAAAGGAGTAAAAAAAAAAAAAAAAAAAAAATTTGAAATGAAAACTGAGCCTCGTTCCTCTCAAATAAAATGTTGCATGCATGTAATAATCAAACAATTATTTTGAATATTTTCCACATCAGTTTTCCACAAAATCGTAGGTATTTATTTATTTGTAAACTTTTTAGTTAACTTGTTATTGTAACAAAAAAAAAAAAAAAAAAAAGTAAAAAAACAATTTTTAAAATTGCTTACTCTAATTTTGGGTGTATATAGCATAAGAATATTGTGACATAGGCTGTGATGTAGAACTATGACATAGTTTTTGTTACAGACAGAAATACAATCTCCATTATTAATAGATTTAAATATCTGTTAATACAGATTCCAACTATTATACCAACTAGTACAAAATAAAAAAACACCCTCCGGTCGATGTAAAAAAAAAAAGAAGATTTTTGAAACATATTGCCTGAGGGGTGGGAGTAAAAAAAATTCAATGTCAGCGAGTTTGTACCCTAAGTAAGTAAAATCTAATAAGTAAATAAAACAAACTATATATGGATATATAATACCAGTCATGTATTTATTAAAACTCGTTTTAAAAAACAATGAGGACTGTTTAATGTTACATGTTCAAATTTTGAGTGTATTTATTCTATGTTATGATTTTTGGGTAATGTGACGTAATTTTTGTTACAGACAAAAACCGGAAGCGAATCTCCATTATTAATAGATATATATATTATGAAATATTCTATGTATTCAGTATTGTCTATAAGTAAATACTCCCCCCCAAATATTTTAATGAAAATAATAAGGCGAATACGCATTTTTAGACTTTATATGATATATATGCGCACGTAAACACATTGTGTGTGTGTGTATGTATGTATATATATATATATCTATATCTATATCTATATCTCCAAAAGTCCAAAGAAGAAATCTTCCTCACGACACGAGTTTTTAAAAAAAAAACCTGTCGCAGTTTGAGAGCTCAATGTGTGTTCTTAATGTTAGTCACAGAGGAAATTTATAAGTAAAGAAATAACCAAATGTTAGATTTTGCATTTATATATATAATTTTTAAATTTATTTTTTAATCATTATAAATAGGTATTTTGATTATAATGTTCCACTAGAAATAAGATCATGCTCTCTTGGGTTTAGGAGAGAACCTTTTTATTAAAAAGAATTGTTAGGGGTGTACTTATTTAAGGTTAATACTGTACATGGGTTTTTACAATTGTAGTAACATAGTTCCCATTGTAGCAATTGTAGTAACATAGTTCCCATCCTAAATAGCAGGATGATTTTCATATAGATTGCTACTTTTTACCAGTCTGTTGGTTTGGGATGGTGGCATCAATCATGTTGGTGAGTTGAGAATGCAAGTGCATTTTTGTATATAACTTGCAGATGCCCCATGTGGTGTAAATGGCCTACCGACCATTGATTCTCACTGGGTGCCTCATACTTCTGGCTTTGTGCTAAACTAGGCTTAGTAAAATACAATTTTTATATGACATGCATTAATAAGCTCATTGTGATTATTTTAATATTTATGTAGTATTCATGATGCATGACAAGATTTATTTACATATGGATTGTCAGTTCCGCTCGTCTGTGGGTTTGAGATAGTGGCGTCGGTTGTGTTGGTAAGTTGAGAATGAAGGAATATTGATCATTTGAAATCCTCTCAAATCACTTGAGTAGGTGAAAAGCATGGAGAAGAAAGAGACAAGTGAAGAAAGTTAGAAAGAAAAATTGGAAAAAAAAACAAAAAAAACTGGAGGTAACTGTATAGTTGAGGGTATATTTGCCTCATACCCCACTTGTATGGGCTGGGCACAAGGCCTCGTTTTAATGTGAGCCCACCCACAAGCTGAAGCTCATAGGTGGGAAAGAACAAATTGCGTTGATCCCTTCGGCATTCTCCCTCAAGGGGGGCACCTCAGGCGCTGGGCAATAAGCCCTGCCCCTTTAAATCAAGGGGGGGGCAGGTGTTGCCTGGGGGGATAGCCCCTGGGATCAACACTATTATTTAAAAAAAAAAAAAAAAAAAAAAAAAAAAAAAAACTCAACAAGTCCAGTGGACGAAGCTTACTTGGACCCCCGGTGTTAACTGGAAACCAGAAGGTTTTTTTTATATAGATAGTTGAGAGGAAAGGAAAGAAAGTTGTATTGTTAATCTTATTATCCATAAATCATATAATTGGATTTCAATGAGATTTTTTAAATTAGATTTTTATTTTTCAATTTTAAAAAATCTATTTTTCATTTCATTTTATTTGATTTATTTAATTTATTTTTTTTATTTTGTAGAGAATAAACTAAAGGATAAATGCTTCATAATGGGATTACTCATTACTGTGTGATGGAAGCATGTCTCACCACACATACGTGTCACTAATATATAATTTCAGTCAGTAGAGCATCTGCCCCGGAACCACAAGATTCAGGGTTTGATACCGACCCTTGGCACATGAGTAACAGAGCTTGGCTCTGTGCAGTAAAATGGGGAGATGATTGCAGGTGTGCCGCTCCATTTCAGACATAAAAACAATCTCACTTGTCTAGCGCTAGGGAAAAGGAGAGAGACTCCCTTTCTGTCTGGCTGATTCTGAAAATAGGCCACCCTGCTGACTTTACTCTTTTACTTATATATGGTGGTGCAAAAGTCACCATTTAAAAAAAATTGACTTTTGTGGCACTCTATAGAAGTAGATAAGTCATATTTTAATTGGCTTTAAAAATTACTTTTTAACAAATATTCCTAAATTCCATCTGGATGATGAATATACTAAAGGAAAAAAGTAAACGTTGAATTAATAAATTAAATCCTTTTTAATAATTTGCTTAATCCATAGAACAAATGTAGGGAATGGTATCTAGTCAATTTTTTACCATGACAGCAGGCATGTTTAGTTATTATCATAGGAAATGCAATTGGTGACCAGGGTTCAAATCCTATATGAGGCTGTTTACATTTCACTTTGTGCTAATGTCCTTGGGAAAGGTACAAAACTACTTCTCCTCCTGCCAGTTATGGGTAAATAGTAGTGCAGACTGAGTTCTTTAGACTTGGTTAGGCAACCTGCTTAGAAGAAGGAAAACTCTGAATTCAAACCAGCATTACTCTGCTTAAAAATTGACCTTGTCACATCCTGCCCATGACAGAGGGGTTGAGTAAATAAATATCATGACGGGGGGAAAATAAAGGAAAACTATAAGTTGGATTTTTAAACTTTTATTTTATTCACTTTCAAGAAATATTCAAAAACTAAAATTTAAATTAGATTTTGAAATATTAAAATTTAAATGTGAAACTGCTTTAGATAGATTCTCTTTTTTTTTCTTTTCTTTTTTAACACTGGTTCATGTAAAATAAACATCATACTCACTTTAGAAGCAATATTCCATTCCTTGAGCCCTGATTGGCTGCTTGGTTTCTGTCGTGCTATGGAGCTTGTTAGATAACCTACCATTAAATAACCTACATAATGCATTACCATTGTGACAATGCAAGATACCTATTTATTTACTGCTATCTTGTTGCCTTGTTTTGCCAATTTGACAGTAAATGGAATATTGCTTCGTACAGTGAGTATGGTGTTTATTCTACAGTTCATATACTTTTCTTTTTTCTTTCTCTTTTAGATGGTTTCATCTCTCTAAATAAATTATTTGACAGACAGTGATTCTTGCAGTTTCATTTGTTTGTACATAAATGATCTATATAACCCACCCATAGCCTGAAATGAATAGCTTACTGGTGGCCATTTTGATTGCATTGTTCATCAGTCATAAAACAATTATAGCAGATAACTTAGACTAATTAACCGATTGACTGATGATGAATTATCCTAATATTGTTCAAGTACCCGCTAACTCTACAGAGAAATGCTTTTTAGTAGTCTTATATTTATTTTTTTTATTTTTTTTATTTTTTTATTTTTTTATTTTTTATTTATTTATTATTATTTTTTTTTTGGTAATTTATGAGGAAGTGCGTCCCGGGCTCCTGCCTCAAAAATTGCTATCCAGTGACTATTAAAATAACTGCCCAGCTCAGTATTTAAAGTAATATAGATAAATATGAACAAATTGAGATAGATGTGAAGATGGATAGTTTTGAATACTCAGATTTTTTTTTTATTCATGTGTGTTTAATGTCTTTTTAGTTTAAATAAACAAGAATTACGACAAAATAAGAAGCGATGCTCCCCCAAATACATTTACTTGTCGAAAATATCTATCTATCTCCATTTGTTGATATCTATCTATATTATTTTGTTTATTTATCTATCTATCTCAGTCTATTCCAAACTATATATCCATCTTCATATCTAAACAAGAATTACAAATTACGATAAATAAACAAGAATTACGACGAGCTGGGGTTATTTTGATGGTCACCAGGTAGCAATTTTTGAGGCAGGAGACCGAGACGCACTTTCTCATAAATTACCCTTTTTCTTTCTTTTTTTTTTTTTTTTTTTTTTTCAATTTTTTGTAGGATTACTATTGGTTACTAGGTTTGAATGGTATTTTATATTTCTAATTTTCTGTAAAAACATCTTTACATTCAGATAATTGTCCAGACAATTTCTTATTTTTGTTGTTCATATAATATTTCAGTTAGGACATTATTTAAGTGTAATATGCATTTTTTTTTTTTTTTTTTTTTTTCAGTAGCACAAATGTTTCTTGACTATTCTGAAAGCCAAGGTTTCAACTTATATTTACCCACTATTTACTTTTTCTTTCTTGTTCGTTCGTTCGTTAGATAGAGGTTATAAACATGATCATTTGAGTAAAAGAATTGGTCAATAAAATAAATAGCTTTCCCAGTTTTATGCCAGGAATTTTAACAACTAAAGGTGAAAATTGCCATATTAATTAGCTTAATGTGTTGAGAAATTCAATTCCTTATTAAGCCAATGGTTCATGTAAAAGCTATCAAATTATATTCTCCCTTTCTACTGTTGCATATCATGTAAAAGAGACCCGAGTTTGCAATCTACAATAATGAATTAAAGCAACACTCAGTTGCTGTGAAGTATCCAGTTGGCTTCATTTTATTTCCAATATGTCAGAACCTGTCAAAATAATTGTTACACGCCACTGGAGGTGACTCTGATCAATAATCATAATATTGGTAATGGGATCTCTGACTGAGTATCCTGGCCTGTAATTAGGGATCAAACTGTCCTGCTGTTGCTTGAAGTTCATTGCCTGTTGGTCTGTTGTGTTATAGATAGTAACATTATTAATACTATAATAGTAGTTTAACTGAAGACCAATACAGCTGACGTCTTTGTCACAGATGTTTTACAAGTGCATGAAAGTAAGAGACTAATAATTTTTTTTGTGTTAGTCCTTTTTTTTTTGTCTTTTTTTATGTTAGTCCTTTTTTTTTTGTCTTTTTTTATGTTAGTCCTTTTTTTTTTGTCTTTTTTATGTTAGTCCTTATTTTTTGTCTTTTTTTTATGTCCTTATTTTTTGTTAGTCCTTTTTTGTCTTTTTTATGTTAGTCCTTGTTTTTTGTCTTTTTTTATGTTAGTCCTTGTTTTTGTCTTTTTTTATGTCTTTTTTTTATGTTAGTCCTTTTTTTTGTCTTTTTTTTATGTTAGTCCTTGTTTTTTGTCTTTTTTTATGTTAGTCCTTGTTTTTGTCTTTTTTATGTTAGTCCTTGTTTTTGTTAGTCCTTGTTTTTTTTTTTTATGTTAGTCCTTGTTTTTTGTCTTTTTTTTGTTAGTCCTTGTTTTTTGTCTTTTTTTATGTTAGTCCTTGTTTTTGTGTCTTGTTTTTATGTTAGTCCTTGTTTTTGTCTTTTTTATGTTAGTCCTTGTTTTTTGTCTTTTTTATGTTAGTCCTTGTTTTTGTCTTTTTTTTATGTTAGTCCTTGTTTTTTGTCTTTTTTTATGTTAGTCCTTGTTTTTTGTCTTTTTTTATGTTAGTCCTTGTTTTTTGTCTTTTTTTATGTTAGTCCTTGTTTTTTGTCTTTTTTTATGTTAGTCCTTGTTTTTTGTCTTTTTAAAATTTTTATACCACTCATTTCCTAATTCTCTATATTTAAACACTACCCCCCTCCCCACCAATAAAAAAACAACAACCTAGGAGTACATGTTTGAGCAAAGCAACTCTTTATGGAACTCTCAGTTGATATCTATTTTCTCAGATACCCTTTTCTCTCTCTTTCCTGTTAAGTAGCCATGATCTTATCTTTCCTTTTCTCCAGTAAGATCATGCTAAACTGGATTGTAATCTCTATTTGATTGTGACATCTTCAAGTTAAATGAACTAGAATGATTCTTGCTGTAATTTTAACTCGTTATCATTTAGATTTGGGTTGTATTAAAATAACTTGTAATGGGTTACTCTAAGTTTTATTTCACTGTATCTGACCCAGACTTCAGAGTTTAAGAGTGTTGGGTTACAATGGGTCATCATTGTCTGTAAAGAAGTACTGGGGGGGGGGGACTTTATTTTGACAAACACTGTATTGACACTAATGTCTTGCACTTTATCTTTGGACAACATTGGTGTCATGAAGAGGGAAGACCTGCAAACAACGTTGCCCAGACCTGTGCAGTGAACCAGATCCATGCGGTCTTGCAAGTGCCATAAAGGAATATTGAATTATGATTTGTTTTTTTATTTTTTTAATTTTTTTTTGTTTTAATGGTATAGCAATCTTCAAGGATTATTTAATGCCAAAGCCATCCTTGTAGAAGAAAAGTAATGGTATTATTTGACCCATAACTGGTGGGATACAGATATTCATACCTTTCTGAAAGGTATTAGTCTGAAAATGAAATTCGTCGTACATTTAGATATCAGTCTCCTACAAAGGCAAAAATAGAAAAACATTGATACTAATTTGACTGAATTATAACTGACATCAAAGCAGATATCAACCTTTAAAAACAATTAGATTACTATAAAATTTATATACTGACTTTATATCTTTTTAAATGATACAATTTATCTCTCGAGGTAGCTGTTAGATTTGAATCTTTCATATACTAAATGTAAGAACTATTATGGGACAGATAGTACTTATGTACGAATTTATAGATGTATTTAACCCCCCCCCCCATGCAGGATGCAATACAAGGTAAATTTTTAAGCATTGGGTATATAACAATAAAGATGACAACATTCTTAAAAAAAATCTAATTACCAATTAGAATAAAAGATTCATTAAAAACAATTAAATAACTGAAGTTCCTTGTGTTGATGAATTTCTGCTTGGGGGGGGGGAGAATTATACAAAATAACTTTTAAAATGCTAAATAGTAGCATAATCATACAAACAAAAAATCATGTCTTCACTTACAGTAATGTTTCTCAGCCATTTTTTAAATTTTTTTATATCAAACAAATCTGCATTGGGTCATTCCATGTCAATTCACCACCGACACCGAATTACTTGAAATTTGGCACAAATGTTCCCTCTCATGAGTTAGGAAAGTGTGCCAAATTATTTTGTGTTAAACTTTACCGTTCTGATTTTAGAGGGGGGGAGTTATAATTTTCCTATTTTGCCTCAAAATTAAGGCTGTGCGGTGTCACAGAATCTTTTTTTTTAATTTAAAAAAATACTTCCATGCATTTAATATTTCTGAAATTTGGTATGTAGGGCAAATAAGGATTGTAGAATCCAAATATCCAACTATTTTAACCCTACACCTGATAGAAAATTTTATTTTGCTCACCCAAATGCATGACTCCAAAATCAACAACTTTTCACCTATGTAGCTTACGGTCAGTCTATAGAAAATATCCTCTTCAATTTTCATATTTTTTTCCTAATATCGACTATGCTTGCCTAAGTTCACCAAAGAATTTTGTGAGGGGTTCAAGTCTACTTTAGAAGATATGAACTTGCCAAGTTTAGAGTTTTTTCCTATGTACATGCAGGATTTCAGTGAAAGACTATTTTGCAATTTTATGGTTAATTTTATTTTATTGAAATTCAGTGTGCTTCAGAATTTTAATTACTCTATAAGTGTGCCCTGAAGTAAAAAAAAAACAAAACAAAAGTTAAGTACTGACTCATAGCAATAACCTACTCTATTTTTTCTACAACTATGGGCCAGTTTAGCTCAGTCGGTAGAGCATCCACCTATGAACCGCAAGGTTCCCAGTTCGATACTGACTCTCGCCAACTTGGCGTATGAGTAACAATGCTTGGATCTGTGTGGTCAAGTAGGCAGCTGATGGTAGGTGTGTTGCACCACCTCAGATGCAAAAACAAATCTCCCTTGTCCAACGCAAGTGCAAAGTGGATAAAACTCCTTTGGTATCCAGCTGATAACGTTAGACCATTTCACCATCTTTTTACTTTTCATATAGGTGTCTGTGCATGTTCCTGTATCTTAGTTTTCTTTAGAGATAATCTTGTATATTGACACAGCAACAATAATCTGCTTAGATTATTGAAGTCAGTTGGCTGCTGTTATTAAAACCAACAGTAGACTAACTAAGTACAACTCAAGCAGTGTCCAAGACAGCTGGTATAAATAGGAATCAAGAATGATCCATCCATGAATCAGGGTGATTCCCTTCCTTGAGTTCTGATTGGCTGCTTGATTTGAATGACATTGTGGAGACTTATATAAACTTTGTCATTTTGCAGTGGACCTTGTAGCATTCGGGTTTGTATTTGAGTTACAACCGTTTGTTGCCTTGTCTTCCCAGTTCGACGGTAATTGGAACTTTAATTATTCTTCAAGATTAGTATCTTGGTGATGTGCAGGGGGGGGGCTTTATAAACATAAAAAATGTGATTACCTAAACCTTAGCCATAAAATAACCCTAGACAGGTTGTCATACCATTAAAATCAATTTAACTCACACTATGTTGTATCTATCTGGCTGGCTGGCATATAGCTGTTTTGTGGGGTGGCTGCTTCCAGGATTTGTTTAGAACAGCATCTTTGTGTATTTCTCATCTAGCTTTTTCTCAAAGTGTTTTGTCAGTCCAAGTTGTACAACCATACAGTAGTACTTAGAATTCTTGTTTTATTCTTTCGGAGTTATGATCTCCAAATGATCAATAACCTGTCGATCGCAAGCCATACCTTTCTAAATATGCATATACTGACATTACTTTCTGTAGATGAGATATTGCTACTGAGGCTTTTCCTTTAATTTGGAGATGGTTCCATCTTGTTTAAAACATAAAAATATATAATGATTCTTAATGTCAAATTCATACAAAAATTGACCCAGTATTTCAGAAACAAATCCTATTTTTAAACAGTTTACTTTTTCCCTTTACTTTTCCCTTTGATGTAAAAAAAAAAAAAAAAAAAAAAATAGGCTTGTTTAAAAACAAAAGTGTATAATAATTCCTCATGACAAATTCATACAAAAATTGACCCAGTATTTCAGAAACAAATCCTATTTTTAAACAGTTTACTTTTTCCTTTGATGTAAAAAAAAAAAAAAAAAAAAAATAGGCTTGTTTAAAACACAAAAGTGTATAATAATTCCTCATGACAAATTCATACAAAAATTGACCCAGTATTTCAGAAACAAATCCTATTTTTAAACAGTTTACTTTTTCCCTTTACTTTTCCCTTTGATGTAAAAAAAAAAAAAAAAAAAAAAAAAAAATTAGGTTTGTTTAAAACACAAAAGTGTATAATAATTCCTCATGACAAATTCATACAAAAATTGACCCAGTATTTCAGAAACAAATCCTATTTTTAAACAGTTTACTTTTTCCCTTTACTTTTCCCTTTGATGTAAAAAAAAAAAAAAAAAAAAAATAGGCTTGTTTAAAACACAAAAGTGTATAATAATTCCTCATGACAAATTCATACAAAAATTGACCCAGTATTTCAGAAACAAATCCTATTTTTAAACAGTTTACTTTTTCCCTTTACTTTTCCCTTTGATGTAAAAAAAAAAAAAAAAAAAAAAAAAAATAGGCTTGTTTAAAACACAAAAGTGTATAATAATTCCTCATGACAAATTCATACAAAAATTGACCCAGTATTTCAGAAACAAATCCTATTTTTAAACAGTTTACTTTTTCCCTTTACTTTTCCCTTTGATGTAAAAAAAAAAAAAAAAAAAAAATAGGCTTGTTTAAAACACAAAAGTGTATAATAATTCCTCATGACAAATTCATACAAAAATTGACCCAGTATTTCAGAAACAAATCCTATTTTTAAACAGTTTACTTTTTCCCTTTACTTTTCCCTTTGATGTAAAAAAAAAAAAAAAAAAAAAAAATAGGCTTGTTTAAAACACAAAAGTGTATAATAATTCCTCATGACAAATTCATACAAAAATTGACCCAGTATTTCAGAAACAAATCCTATTTTTAAACAGTTTACTTTTTCCCTTTACTTTTCCCTTTGATGTAAAAAAAAAAAAAAAAAAAAAAAAATAGGCTTGTTTAAAACACAAAAGTGTATAATAATTCCTCATGACAAATTCATACAAAAATTGACCCAGTATTTCAGAAACAAATCCTATTTTTAAACAGTTTACTTTTTCCCTTTACTTTCCCTTTGATGTAAAAAAAAAAAAAAAAAAAAAATAGGCTTGTTTAAAACACAAAAGTGTATAATAATTCCTCATGACAAATTCATACAAAAATTGACCCAGTATTTCAGAAACAAATCCTATTTTTAAACAGTTTACTTTTTCCCTTTACTTTTCCCTTTGATGTAAAAAAAAAAAAAAAAAAAAAATAGGCTTGTTTAAAACACAAAAGTGTATATAATATTCCTCATGACAAATTCATACAAAATTGACCCAGTATTTCAGAAACAAATCCTATTTTTAAACAGTTTACTTTTTCCCTTTACTTTTCCCTTTGATGTAAAAAAAAAAAAAAAAAAAAAAAATAGGCTTGTTTAAAAACACAAAGTGTATAATAATTCCTCATGACAAATTCATACAAAAATTGACCCAGTATTCAGAAACAAATCCTATTTTAAACAGTTTACTTTTTCCCTTTACTTTTCCTTTGATGTAAAAAAAAAAAAAAAAAAAAATAGGCTTGTTTAAAACACAAAAGTGTATAATAATTCCTCATGACAAATTCATACAAAAATTGACCCAGTATTTCAGAAACAAATCCTATTTTTAAACAGTTTACTTTTTCCCTTTACTTTTCCCTTTGATGTAAAAAAAAAAAAAAAAAAAAAAATAGGCTTGTTTAAAACACAAAAGTGTATAATAATTCCTCATGACAAATTCATACAAAAATTGACCCAGTATTTCAGAAACAAATCCTATTTTTAAACAGTTTACTTTTTCCCTTTACTTTTCCCTTTGATGTAAAAAAAAAAAAAAAAAAAAAAAAAAAATTAGGTTTGTTTAAAACACAAAAGTGTATAATAATTCCTCATGACAAATTCATACAAAAATTGACCCAGTATTTCAGAAACAAATCCTATTTTTAAACAGTTTACTTTTTCCCTTTACTTTTCCCTTTGATGTAAAAAAAAAAAAAAAAAAAAAAATAGGCTTGTTTAAAACACAAAAGTGTATAATAATTCCTCATGACAAATTCATACAAAATTGACCCAGTATTTCAGAAACAAATCCTATTTTTAAACAGTTTACTTTTTCCCTTTACTTTTCCCTTTGATGTAAAAAAAAAAAAAAAAAAAAAAAAAAATAGGCTTGTTTTAAAACACAAAAGTGTATAATAATTCCTCATGACAAATTCATACAAAAATTGACCCAGTATTTCAGAAACAAATCCTATTTTTAAACAGTTTACTTTTTCCCTTTACTTTTCCCTTTGATGTAAAAAAAAAAAAAAAAAAAAATAGGCTTGTTTAAAACACAAAAGTGTATATAATTCCTCATGACAAATTCATACAAAAATTGACCCAGTATTTCAGAAACAAATCCTATTTTTAAACAGTTTACTTTTTCCCTTTACTTTTCCTTTGATGTAAAAAAAAAAAAAAAAAAAAAAATAGGCTTGTTTAAAACACAAAAGTGTATAATAATTCCTCATGACAAATTCATACAAAAATTGACCCAGTATTTCAGAAACAAATCCTATTTTTAAACAGTTTACTTTTTCCCTTTACTTTTCCCTTTGATGTAAAAAAAAAAAAAAAAAAAAAATAGGCTTGTTTAAAACACAAAAGTGTATAATAATTCCTCATGACAAATTCATACAAAAATTGACCCAGTATTTCAGAAACAAATCCTATTTTAAACAGTTTACTTTTTCCCTTTACTTTTCCCTTTGATGTAAAAAAAAAAAAAAAAAAAAAAAATAGGCTTGTTTAAAACACAAAAGTGTATAATAATTCCTCATGACAAATTCATACAAAAATTGACCCAGTATTTCAGAAACAATCCTATTTTTAAACAGTTTACTTTTTCCCTTTACTTTTCCCTTTGATGTAAAAAAAAAAAAAAAAAAAAAAAAATTAGGTTTGTTTAAAACACAAAAGTGTATAATAATTCCTCATGACAAATTCATACAAAAATTGACCCAGTATTTCAGAAACAAATCCTATTTTTAAACAGTTTACTTTTTCCCTTTACTTTTCCCTTTGATGTAAAAAAAAAAAAAAAAAAAAAAAAATAGGTTTGTTTAAAACACAAAAGTGTATAATAATTCCTCATGACAAATTCATACAAAAATTGACCCAGTATTTCAGAAACAAATCCTATTTTTAAACAGTTTACTTTTTCCCTTTACTTTTCCCTTTGATGTAAAAAAAAAAAAAAAAAAAAAAAAAATTAGGTTTGTTTAAAACACAAAAGTGTATAATAATTCCTCATGACAAATTCATACAAAAATTGACCCAGTATTTCAGAAACAAATCCTATTTTTAAACAGTTTACTTTTTCCCTTTACTTTTCCCTTTGATGTAAAAAAAAAAAAAAAAAAAAAAAAAAAAATTAGGTTTGTTTAAAACACAAAAGTGTATAATAATTCCTCATGACAAATTCATACAAAAATTGACCCAGTTTTTCAGAAACGAGTTTCATTTTGAAACGGTTTTCTTTCCCTTTTACTTTCTCCTTTAATGTAAAAAAGAAAAAAATTAGGCTACAAAATGTTCCCTTTTCTTTAAATATGAAATTAGTGGTCAGGTTTTGAACTTCAATTTAGAAATTTTCCGTATTCTAAATGGTGATCTGTGGTCATCGTTAGGTGTTTGGTTAGGTTTATTTTCTGTACCTACCCCCAGGTTGGATTAGGTGATTAGTATGTATAAAGGGTGGAATTTCTACAGTTTAGTTTTCAGTTTGCATGTGATTTAATTTTTTTTTTTTTTAAACATGTCTCTTTTCTTGTTTTCAGGTGAAAATGCCCCCCAAATTATCCAGTCGCCAAAAAGTCGTTCTACCTCGTATTGAAATTGATGGTAGTCAGTTTTTAAAATATTCACTTTTAAACAACTTCTATATACTCATAAAATCTTTATAACTTGTATCTTTTTTTTTTCCTCCCTTTTTTTTTGCTTTCTCCCTCTTTGCTTCCAGTCTCAACCATTCTTGCATTCGTCTTTTTTCTGAAGAGTCTCTTGTTGCATTTGAACTTCTCGCATGATTATCACTTAAATTTTTCCATTTTACTATACCCAATACACTTGTATGTATATCCAAATCATTTAAGGATTTTAGTTTGAAACAAGGTAAGAACTATGGAACACACAGTGAAATTTACTTGTAATGATCTGTTAGCCTAGTTCACTTAGCTATTACACCCCCCCCCACTCAAACCTTACCTTAAACTAAGCACGACTTAGACTTGGCACAAGGCTGAAAGTATGGAGCACCCAGTAAGAATCTAACTCCTTATTCAGTAGTAGTTAGCTCGCTACTTAGAAGTAGTTCTGTAAAACTAGATTAACCATTATACCACAGCCCAACTTTGATAAGCCATTTAATTCTTAGATTCTCTTCTTGCTTTAGAGAATTCTCTTTAGTCATTTACGACCATAAAATAGGATATAATGAAAGTAGCAGGTACATTGGATATGTGAAAAATCATGATATATAAGGGCCGGGTTAGCTCAGTCGGTAGAGCGTTCGGCTAGAAACCACATGGTTCCTAGTTCGATTGTGGTCCTCGCCAACTCAGCGTATGAGTAGCACAGGGATCTGTGCGGTAAAGTAAGGAGCTGATGGTAGGTGTGGCGCTCCACTTCAGACGCCAAAAACAATCTTCTTGGTCTAGTGCTATTGAAAAGGGGATAGACTCCCTCGCTGACACCGACTTTAGGCCGCCCCAACGACTTTACTTACTTTTACTTATATATATATATATATATATATATATATATATATATATATAAATTTTTAAAAAAGCCTATATCGAGATGAGTTAATAGCAAAATTCTTAGAAAATTAAGTCATACTAATTGCTATTTGAATGCTATTAAGTGTATTCAAGTTTGATACAATTCCAATCCTGACAAAATGCAGGACTGGGAGGACCCTAAGATCGAGCAAGTGACTGAGATAGCCATGGACCTTCAGAAAGGATGGTGGCTTCAAATTAAGACTGAATACTGTAGGACGTTCCAAACTATTACAGTGTCAGAATACAGTAAATCATCCTATTGTTATCTATTATTTATGTTTATTTATTATTCACTGATGTACTTGGACTAGTTTCCCCATCTTTTTTTCTTTTCTTTTCTTCAATAGTCACATTTCAGCTATTATATTCTCCAGTCTTTACGTATCTGATGATCAGTAAGCTTGAACCAAACTCTTCCTTCAATCCATGTGCGTAGATTGTTTTAATTTTGCTATTTGCTGCCTCTAACAATAATGGCATAAATCTTGGACTGAAATTGTGACTAGATTAAAGGGAAAGAGTGTCAGGATTTTACCCCAAGATACAGGATTTCTTTGTTTTTTACTGACCTCATTTCACCATCTGCACGGGTGAAATCCTGACCCTGATTCCCTTAAATCATCTAAGTCCAAGATTTATATTGTTATTGATACAGGCTGTTCATGATATAATGGATAATGGGATGAGAACAATCTGTTTGTGGATTGAATGAAGTGTTTGGTTTGAGATTTCAAGAAAATTACCAACTACAATAGAAAGTCATAGAGAAGGCCAAAGTACAGGATGTCCATAAAGTATGTTTACCTCATTCTCCAGATATCATTCCCCTAGACTTCTTTCTGTCGGTTTATGATAAAGATATCTTATATCAAAGATGTGGGACATCACTGACCCAAAGCAAAATATCACTAATTCCACTGTGATCTTTAATGAGGCTATGCTACTGCCTTAATGTGCTTTGTGCAACTAATAGTGGCCATAACATATCCGCGCAAATTACTATCAAGCTAGAAACCTGAAAGACATCTTCAAGAATACAAACCCTGAAAACATTTTTAATTTTATTAAAAAAAGCAACCTTTTCAACAAAATATAACAGAACATAACCAATTATCTCCATAGAACCACTACCTTAAAGTCTGAAATCCAAAATAACCTTTTTGGCATTAAATGACCCACAGGGGTTGATATGCCGTTAAACAAAACTCAAACTCAAACTAATAGTGGCCATGTAGAGGTGTATTAAATGAGGCTTAAATAAACTTTAATATCTACTCTTCATTTTCTAATGATTTCCACATTTGTTGGGTCATTTACTTAAAAAAAAAAAAAAAAAGACTTTATGAACACTCTGTATAACTGCCAAAACAAGAGTAAAGCAACAACCAAGATAAGAAGTCTGGGTGTTAATTAATGTTAATGTCATGGAACAAAGAAAGATAACCCAAGTTATCTTTCTTTAAGAGAACTCTTCTCTTTTATGAAACCACTTTCGCGTGCCCATGCGTTTTCGTGAAAAGGGCGTTCTTAGCAACGGACTTTGAACGTTGAGAAGCGAACGGACGTGTGAAATAAACAACCGTAATACATTTATTGGCGTTTGTGTTATTAGCGTTGGTTGTCAACTGTCCCCTTGTAGCGAGTTTAACACTGGGTACATCAGTGAATAATTATCATTTGGAATCTGATTCAGACAAAATTGTCTGTATCCCTGTTAGCAGAGCTTAGAATACAGATTTCCTTCTTGTTTAGACTAAGAACCTTTCAGCATCCCTTCATATTAATAAATTGGTATTACTGCGAAAGTGGTTCTCTATATTGGAAAGATACTTATAAGTATAAGAATTCAGCTTAAATGGTTCACCGTATTCGTTGTAATTGTATCTTTGACTCTTAAATTTGACTTTCTTCTCAGTGGATAAAGTTTGAGTCTTAAAGAGTTTGATAAACTTCATTTATTCATATTTATTCAAAGTTTGCAAAATGAACTTTTGCAAAGTTTGTGGTAAAAAGCAATGGAAATTAAAATAAAAAAAAAAAATACAGAAATTAGTGTATTTAATAACAAATCTTGAAAAAAATAATTTGAACATTAAAACACTAGGAGTATAAAAATTATTTAAATTTTTTAATTAAGAATTTATAAGGAACCTCTTGAGAACTCCTAGCTTTTTTTTTTTTTTGAAGCTATATATTGCTCTACATATCTGATCTTTCCATTTGAGCTCTTCTGAAAGTGTTCAAGTGTTGGTAACAATTCTCCACTTCATTGCAATTTAAAAGCATCTTACTTGACAACTGATGGTCCATCCAGTTTGGGACAATACAGTCAGATATTGTTTCACTTCTTTATAGTTTCTAAATTTTATGTTTTTATGCGTTAAGGTCCAATTCAAAATACCTTAAAATTGACAGTATATCAATGCTTATATCTGCCATTATAACTGAAAGAAAAGGGATAGCTAAATCATTAATGATATATGATATTAATAATATGGTGGAATCGGATTGTGTTTATATATATATATATATATATATATATATACCGTTTCGATTCCTGTCGGAGGGGAGTCGTTAGTATACATCGCTGAAGAGACTTAATAAAGTCGAAACAGTCTGTACGGTGTTCTGCATAACGAGCCATCCTTTGCGGGATTCTCTTGTCAAGATTATTTTCTATAATTATCGAATTTTATACGATACATGCATTATAATTGCCTTCAAGCAAAAATATAAATAATAATATATATATATATATATATATAATGAAAAGGTGGAATGAAAATATCACACAATGCTGTTAAAGAGAAAACAATTTATAAATTCATTCAAACAATTTATAAATTCATAAATTGTTTTCTCTTTAACAGCATTGTGTGATGTTTTCATTCCACCTTTTCATACTCATACTGTTGGATTCATTTCCTTTCTTTTAACTTATATATATAAAATAAAATAAAATAAGCTTTGGATTAAAGGTCTGTATTTAAAAAAAAATGTAAATACTTTTGATATACACCCTAATAAGGTTGGCTAAATCAATGATATGAACCATGACACTCCTTATTACTTAAGTCATATATCATATTTTCAGATATAACTACATAAAAAGATAAATGTATGAAATATTTGAAGGTTCACAAAAAACATTTGTCTGATTATAACCTAAATCTCTAGTAGTAAAAACAACTATATATATATATAAACAAATTGGGCTAAGAAAAAGTAATATTTTTATTTTATGGTATTCCATTACAAAAAACGTTTTGTAATATAAAACTAGAATTTAAAAAAAAAAAAAAAAAAAAAAATAGTTGGTCAATGGCATATTTACAGTTACTTTACTTGATACTAATTGCCTCAAAAGTACTTCCTTCCATAATAAATGCCTAGACATGAAGACTACCGAAGTCCTATTTTGATCAAAGATCTTCTGAGATGTTTTTACTGCAGCCAACAGGTCAGATATTAAATAATTTATTACAAATGGACTCCGTTTTTATAAGCTAAAATCTATTAATAATGGAGATTCGCTTTCGGTTTTTGTCTGTAACAAAAATTACGTCACTGCTTAAGTCACATTACCCAAAATCGTCATAACATAGAATACACTCAAAATTTGAACATGCAACATTAGACAGTCCTGATTGTTTTTTAAAACAAGTTTTAATAAGTACACGACTGGTATTATATATCTATATAGAGTTTGTTTTATTTTAATACATGTTTAAAGTTTACATTTCAAATTGTTTTATTTTTTAATCCTTTAATGAATTTGATGATTTTACTTTCTTAGGGTACAAACTCGCTGACATTGAATTTTTTACTCCCACCCCTCAGGCAATGTTTCAAAAATCTATTTTTATATCGCTCGGAGGGTGTTTATTATTATTATTTATTATCTCCTTTTCCCTAGCGCTAAACCAAGGAGATTATTTAGCATCTGAGGTGGAGCGCCACACCTACCATTCACTCCTTACTTTACCGCACAGATCCCTGTGCTACTCATACGCTGAGTTGGCGAGGGTCGGTATCGAACCAGGAACCTTCTGACTCCTAGCCGAATGCTCTACCACCTAAGCTTAACCGGCCCCTGTAATTGTAATACAACCCAAAATTCTTGAATAATTTAATTTTGTGTTAGTATACATTTTATTTTTTAAGAAAAAAAAAAGTTAACTATTTTGCACATATATGAATACATTATTTCTTTAAATAAATTTTGTTTTGAGGAACTGCTCTTTTTTTGTCAGTTTAGTTGGAAGAATTATTGCATGAATTGTGAATGCCGGAAGCTCTTCAAATAATCTCTTTTAATCTCCAACAAATCTGCTTCTCTTAATGTTTGACTCCTTCCTAAATTATCTTCTTTACTAATGTTTCACCATCATCTTAATAACTCTTGTTTATGTATTAGGTTGTTACAAAAATAATGGCCGAATGAAGTGCTCGGTTTTGAAATGTCATTTTAACATAGAATTTGTTGTTTATTTTAGGTGAATTTTTGCATATATAATTATTAATGTGTGCTCAAAAATCAAGAATCAATAAAGGACAGCTACCCATCCCCCCCAACAAAGTTTTCTCAATTTCAATTCTTGGAATTTTGGTTAAAATTAGCCAACATATCACAGAAATACTAACAGATTCAAACATACATTTACTTTTATATAGAAGATATTAGGTTGTTACAAAAATAATGACCGATTGAAGTGCTCAGTTTTGAAATGTCATTTTAACATAGAATTTGTTGTTTATTTCAGGTGAATTTTTGCATATATAATAATTAATGTGTGCTCAAAAATAAAATTTAATTTATTTTCAGATAGAAAGTATTTTTGAAAAATCGGGGCCTTCAAAGATGAACATGCCTAAACATGACCTTCGCCTTCTTATGTTGCATGAGTTCAAGCTTGGGCACAATGCCATTGTAAAGGATCCACTTTTCGTCACAAGTGACTATTCAGTCAAGAAAGGGGTCATTGGTGTTACGCAAACTGAGCATCGCGCACACTTCAAACCGGCTAAGTTTTTTATGCTCATTGAGCTCATGAGGAACCCATTTATCGAGCTTTTTCACCTTTCCAATACTCTGTAAATGGCTTGAAACTGTTGCAATGCTGACACCAAGTGTCTGAGACATTTCACTGACACTTTGTCGTGGATTTTGCTCAACAACTGCCTGCAATTGTTCATTGTCAAGACTGCATGTTCGTCCTCTACCTTCGTCATTTTCAAGACTCTCATCTCCACTGCGGAATTTCTGGAACCACCTTCGTACAGTCCGATCACTTGTGGATTCATCTCCCCATGCTTTGTTGATATTGGCAGCAGTTTCGGAGGTATTGTACCCAAGCTTGAACTCATGCAACATAAGAAGGCGAAGGTCATGTTTAGGCATGTTCATCTTTGAAGGCCCCGATTTTTCAAAAATACTTTCTATCTGAAAATAAATTAAATTTTATTTTTGAGCACACATTAATTATTATATATGCAAAAATTCACCTGAAATAAACAACAAATTCTATGTGAAAATGACATTTCAAAACTGAGCACTTCAATCGGTCATTATTTTTGTAACAACCTAATATCTTCTATATAAAAGTAAATGTATGTTTGAATCTGTTAGTATTTCTGTGATATGTTGGCTAATTTTAACCAAAATTCCAAGAATTGAAATTGAGAAAACTTTGTTGGGTGGGTAGCTGTCCTTTATTGATTCAGAATACAATGTACAGGTAAATGGAGGAATGAATTGTTTATATTACACACACATGAAGGGGTACTACCCCCCACACCTGCAAGAATGGAATGAACTAGAACCATACATGCTATATCACATTCATCCTACTGTTCAACACTTTTGCCACATCACTTTTTTTTTTTTTTTTTTTTTTTTTTTTTTTAATTAAAAAATTTTTTTTAATTTTTTTAAAGCTTTCCTCTTACCCACAAAAACATCCCATCTTGTTTAGACCAAGAACTTCTCAGCACCCCCTTGTGTGTGTGTGTGTGTGTATATATATATATATATATATATATATATATATATATATATATATATATATATAATTTTCAGCAGATTGCCCTTTTTTAAGCATGACTCATTAAATATGATGGTCAATTATTTATCCATCTTTTTAAGTTTCTCGTTAGCAAGTAAGATGCTGCAAATGTCGATGAAGGATGCACAAAAACTGTCTAAAAGTTATATATAATCAGGGAATTTCCAAATGAGGAGTGTTCATCATGTACTGGTGGCTTCATGTGTGAACATTTTAAACATTAGTGACAGACTGACATAGGATATTGCTCACTTATCAAATGAACTTTAACACCACTCCTATAGAAAAAAATATATTTTGTTTTAATGTGGGTTTTGTCTTGATTTAGTATGTCTTTTAGTATTTGGAATCTGTTTTAGTAATTAGTGCTATATAACATTTGTTATCAATTAATTGGTGTCTTGTATTGGTTGATATGTAGGAATGATATTATGGTTTGATAAGTGGCATGTTAGTCTCTGGGAGAAGATGGTTGTTGTATGACCAATGTAAGAATTAGATGTTTTATATTGTTGGTGTTAAGATGTTATCTCCCATTGGGCTAGGAAATTCATAAACATATTGGTTTTATGACCCAACATCACTCATATTTTTTTAATGACCCAACATCACTCATATTTTTTAATGACCCAACATCACTCATATTTTTTAATGACCCAACATCACTCATATTTTTTAATGACCAACATCACTCATATTTTTAATGACAACATCACTCATATTTTTAATGACTCAACATCACTCATATTTTTAATGACTCATCATCATCACTCATATTTTTAATGACTCAACATCACTCATATTTTTAATGACTCAACATCACTCATATTGGTTTTAATGACCCAACATCACTCATATTGGTTTTGACCCAACATCACTCATATTGACCCAACATCACTCATATTGGTTTTAATGACCCAACATCACTCATATTGGTTTTAATGACCAACATCACTCATATTGGTTTTAATGACCCAACATCACTCATATTGGTTTTAACCCAACATCACTCATATTGGTTTTAATGACCCAACATCACTCATATTGGTTTAATGACCCAACATCACTCATGGTTTTAATGACCCAACAATGTACAAATACTTTGACTACATATAAAAGATATTTTTTGTTAGTTTTTGTACAGGTATTTGCCTCGTACCCCACTTGTATGGGCTGGGCACAAGGCCTTGTTTTAATGTGGGCCCACCCACAAGCCGAAGCTCATGGGTGGGAAAGAACAAAAATTGCGTCGATCCCTTTGGCATTCCCCCTCAAGGGGGCCCCTCAGGCGCTGGGCAATAAACCCAGCCCTGCCCCTTTAAGTCAAGGGGGCAGGTATTGTCTGGGGGGAAAGCCCTCTGGGATCAACGCTATTAACTTGTAAAGATCCAACGGCTGAAGCCACTGGACCCCCCACCCCGTTTTGTTAGTTTTTGTACAACCTTCATCCATATTTACAGCATCTTGCTCAACACCAAGAAAAGTTTAACAATCTTTGTCTGTTATATTTAATGATACATGCACAAATGGAAGATGTTTTTCAAAAAGATTTATGTATTGCAGTCCCCCCCCCCTCCTTTTTTTTTTTTTTTTTTTTGTTTTTTGTTTGTTGTTACCAGTTATATTTCCAAAAATTACAAATTTTAAGGATTCTTGGGCAATGCATAAAATTGAAACTGTTGAAAACTTGTTTTTAAATGAATGCACACATTTTTGTATAAGTTATTTATTTTATTTAATTTTTTTTAGATAATAAAACCACTGTATGACTTGACTGTAATGAATAAAACTAATTTTCAGCATTTCAACAACAAAGTCCATTTTGACTTTCTAGATTTTTATTGACTTTATTTTTATTTCAGATTTAAGGATGTGGCATCTATTTATAAATCTTTTTTTTATAATAAAAAAAAAAAAAAAATCCTGAATTTTAATTTTAAAAAGTTATCTTTTCAATTCCAGTGGAATAACTCTACAGGAACCATCCAGATTTCTCTTAACTTATTTTCTTTTAAACTATTAAATTTATACTGATAACTATACAGTCACCAAAATTCTTTATACCAAAGGGAGAATATAAGAAACTTTTTTTTTTATTTTTTATATTTTAATTTAACCTGATATCAAATAAAATTCTCACAAAATAAAAAATAAAAAAATAAAAAATCTGGTCTGTAAACGTTCAGCTAACAAATCTATTCAAAATGAGGATAGTGACGTTAATTTAAAAAAAATATTCACCAAAAATTTTGTCTTAGAATTTAATTTTACCTTTTTATTTTCAGGATTTACAATTATAAAGTTATTTTTCTTTCAGTCACAAGTTATATTTACTATTTGATATCTCTCTACAAAAATAAGCTTATATGTATGTATGTATGTATGTATGTATGTGATTAGGACTTGTTTTTAATACTCCAGTTTGCTCTTTGAAAAAACCTCAAACTTCTCTTACATGTCCTGGGAATGTCGTTAAATTCTATCTAATGGTGAGGTTCCAGATTTGGAGGTTTGGTAGCACCCCTTCATCACCATTGCTCCCTGGTCCACTCTGACCCGGAGTGGTAGTACCTGTTAGGGTCCCATCTAGGGGTTAAATAGAAAAATGTATTTATAAAAAAATTGTATTATCTATTAAGAATTGATTTATTTCAAAACTTTATCGGCATTAAATGACCCACTGAGGTTGATATGCCGTAAAACAAAACAAACCAAACCAAACCAATCAAGAAATCAAACTTCTCTTTGCTGACCCCCTTCTGTATACCAACACAATGTGCAATAGTCTGATTAGCTTACTAATCATTGTAACATGGTAGTGATTTAAGTTTAGCTTAGTTTGGTACAAGACCAGAAGTATGAGTCACTCAATGAGGCTAGCACTCACTAACAATGGTCTGCAAGTATAGCTTTATTACACCACACAAGAAACCCAACCATTGTATCATGTTAAGTACTCAGTTACTAATTGTTACTTAATCTGGTAAAAGCCTTCACATCACTGAAAGTATCTAAATGTTCCTAAGAAGTCACGTCTTATTGATCAGGTCCAATATTACTTTTTTTTAAAAATTAAAAAAAAAAAAATTTTTTTTTTTTATAGAATGACTTGACTAAATTTTGCTTTCATATATCTACATAGGAAGCGCGTGGTTTAATGGTTAGTCATGGGAAATGGACTCGTCGCTCAGAGTTCATATCCTGGACGTGGTAACTGCATTTTCACTTAACGCTAATACCCTTGGGAAAGGTATGAATCCTACTCTCCCTCCAGCTATAGGTAAATAGTAGGGCAGACTGGGCTCTTTAACCTTGGTTAGACAACAGGTCTAGGAGAAGGAAAACTCTTAATTCAAACCTGCTGAACTCCACTTAAGAAATTGACCTTGTGTCGCATCCTGCTCGTGCGGAGGGGTTGGTAAATATATATATGTAAAATTCTACAATTACATACATAAGCATTTTATATACTGGCCCTCGCCAACTCGGCATATGAGTAGCACAAGGGGATAGACTACTTCACGGTTTGGCTGATACCAATTTTAGGCCACCCGACTACTTTACACATACATACATAATTATAAACACTCCCCATCTAGAGAGAAGAAAATCCACTACCCACCCCCCAACCACCCCTGCCCCTACTGACAACCTACTGTTTTCACCATTTTGAAAATGTCCTTCATTGAAGCAAGAACTATATTCGAGTACTGAAGAAAGTCTAAATGACCGAAACGTTGCATCGTCGACAATAAACATCCAGTTTCCATAACATCCCGAGTTTGTCTACTTTTCTCCACACACACACACACACACACACACATATATATATATATATATATATATATATATATATATATATATATATATATATATATATATATATATATATAATGAAATCTAATAATTTAGTAGGTTAGTCTTAAATGTTAACACTTATGTCGTTAGTGCTATACCACAAACTGAAGTTTATTACTTTGGTATTTTGTTGGTTTCTTGTTTCTTTATTTCTCATTTTTTGGGGGTTGGGTGGAGGAGTACCTTTTTTAAAATAAGATCATGTTACTTCTAAGTTCTTAAATTTTGTATTTCATTTTTATATTAAATAAATTTCTTAAAGTCTCTAAAGAATTTGTTTTATTAATACTTATGCCAGTTTAGTGAGTTCAACAGTAACGTTGGTAACTTTTAGGAAATTCCCTAAATATTATTTCTTCCTTCAAGTATAAAAAACGTGAAACGGTTCAGTTTCAGGAGGTCTGCCACCCTTTTTGTCTAAAAGGGGGTAAAGGTTGGGTTTATTGCCCTGCACCTGAGCCGCTCCCATAAGTGGAGGTAGGGGGGGGCTGGCTAAATGGAATAGTACAAATAGTAAGCATGTTTCTTGGAATCCCCCTCACTCCACATGAATCGGTGTCACTAACTAGCACCGGGATGTAGTGGGTGGTGTGATAAATACACTTGTCATGTATACAACTAATTTAATTAGTCATGTATTCAGTATCAAAGGGAGATAACTCGTTTTCTCGGACAAAAAAAATCAAAGTAGAAAAAAAAAGAGAAAGTTGAACCTTTTTTTTTTTTCTTTCTGATACTTTAGTTATTTGTCAAGATAAAAAGATATGCAGCCAAAAATAGTTTTCACATTTTCCACATGTACTGATGAATATACCTTGTCTCTTATGAAGAAATTTACAAATGCCAGATTTTTAAGAGGGTCTCTCTTCTTCTTCTTGATTTACACTTCTGGCTTTCTTTTGCTTAGGTGAATTTAAGACAATATGCTAAGTGAATATTATCTGGCAGTGTGTGTAGTTGTACACTTACCACTGACTTGAAGTGCTCATCTCTTAGAGTAATTAGTAACCTTGGGGGACGGATATAAAAGTTGATGGGTGGCTTTTTTTGATGTTTTGGAATTGTTTCTGGCACAAGTCCACACATCATTTACAGTATGATAAGCAGTTCCTCTTGGGTAATTTTTCCTAAAGTCAAATTTTCAAAGCATGAAAATTCTACAACTTTCAAGTTTTGGAGGTATAGATATCACAAAACTAAAAAAAACAATGGTAATTTATGAGGAAGTGCGTCCCGGTCTCCTACCTCAGAAATTGCTACCCGGTGACTATTAAAATAACGACCCCAGCTATGTCGTCTCGGCGGTGATAGTTGAAAGAAAACAACCAACTTAGGGCGTTAGATGTATTTTAGAGGGGGGTGGGCTTCTCTTTTTTGTTGTTGTAATTCTTATTTATTTATCGTAATTTGTCGTAATTCTTATTTATTTATCGTAATTTGTCGTAATTCTTATTTGTCGTAATTTGTCATAATTCTTGTTTATTTATAGAAATTTGTCGTAATTCTTGTTTAGATATGAAGATGGATATATAGTTTGGAATAGACTGAGATAGATAGATAAACAAACAAAATAATATAGATAGATATGAACAAATGGAAACGACCTAGCTGGAGACGTTATTTTAAGTCACTGAGTAGCAATTTCTGAGGCAGGAGACCGGGACGCACTTCCTCATAAATTACCAAAACAAGTAAATAAATAATTATGACCTGGTAAACGCTCATAAGGTCATTAATCATCTTAACAACAGCAACCTTGAGCACCTTTTTGATCTCCATCTTTCCAACACACGTGGGCATGCCTACAAAGTCAGAAAACAGCACTGCTCATGTGACTTTCGGAAACATTTTTTCACGCTCAGAATTGCGGAGACATGGAATAAACTGCCCGCGTCTGTTGTAGGCTGCCAAAGCACTGAATCTTTCAAAGCCTCCATGCTTCCTGTAGTCCGCCGACACTATACCTGATGCCACTCTCCACATACATATGCACACATGTGCACACATACATGCATATTACTACTGGAAACTGTTCATGTTCCTGACACTACATTATTCTGTGTACTTGACATGAGACTTTGATGAGTTGTGGTGCACCTGAGCACTGTACACAATAAATTTCATTATTACTATGATAAATGTAAAATTATGCAACTTAGAATAATTTTCATCAAGGTGTGCCAACAATTTTTTTATTTTTTTCAAAATGCTCTCACCATGTGTCCCTATCAGCCATCACTCTGTCAAGTCCTCTAGACGGCACCCAGAGTCTGTACAAGGCTAATACTATGTATAATAGCAAAAATATGCATCCTATGGGCAAAAGTATTTAAGTTTGAATGTAATAGAATATATTGAATTAGACTATTGAAACTAAATAAGAACGTATATAAAAATATTACTTTTATTCTAATTGAATTCTATATAAAATTGTACATAGTTTTATTCTCAAACCTATTAAAAGTAATCCTAACATTAGAAATCGATAATACCAAGTTATTATTTATTAAACCTGGTTTTGTTAAAACCAGTTTGCAAATTATCCACACCATATACTTTGTAAACATATCTTAGTGGAATATATTGCAGGATTTTAAACATATTAAGCACATAGCCTGTTTTGAGATAATTTTAACCCTGACTTTAATAGTCATCGTTAATAAATGTCAACATTAAATAAGGATTAATAATCGAGAATATAACGTAAATAACTAAAGGAATTGTGACATAGTTTCGGTTAGACAATCACATAATCTCCATTATAATAAGATGTATTTACAGCCCCTACGCACAAGCAGGATGCAACACATGATCAATTTCTTAAGCAGAGTTTAACAGGTTTTATAGCTCAGTCGGTAGAGCGTTCGGCTAGTAACCACAAGGTTCCTAGTTCGATACCGGTCCTCGCCAACTCAGCGTATGAGTAGCACAGGGATCTGTGCGGTAAAGGAGCTGATGGTAGGTGTGGCGCTCCACCTCAGATGCTAAATACAATCTCCTTGGTCTAGCGCTAGTGAAAAGGGATAGACTCCCTCGCTGACTGGCTGATACCGACTTTAGGCCGCCCTGTCGACTTTACTTTAATTCAGTTTTCCTTCTCCTAGCTCAGTCGGTAGAGTGTTCGGCTGGGAACCTCAGGGTTCCTAGTTTGATGCCGTCTCTTGCCAACTCAGCATATGAGTAGCACAGGGATCTGTGCGGTAAAGTGAGGAGCTGATAGTAGGTGTGAGGCTCCACCTCAGACGCTAAAAAACAATCTCCTTGATCTAGCGCTATTGAAAAGGGGATAGACTTCCTCGCTGACTGGCTGATACTGACTTTAGGCCACCCTGACAACTTTTATACTAGTTGCCTAACCAAGGTTAAAGAGCCCAGTCCACCTTACTCATGATTTACCCATAGCTGGAGGGAGAATAGTTGGATTCAAAACTTTTCCAAGGATATTAACGCTATGTGAAATGCAAACAGCTTTGTCTGGGATTTGAACTTGTGTTGCAGAGTTCATTTTCTTCAATAACCACTACACCACACGCCTCCATTGATATTAGATATATTTGTGATTATTCTAATGTTTAAGCAATGAAGTTATCTTGTCTTTTAAAACAATTTTTTTTCTAACTGTATTTTATATAAAAGTAAATAAGTCATCGGGGCGGCCTAAAGTCGGTATCGGCCAATCAGCGAGGGAGTCTATCCCCTTTTCAATAGCGCTAGACCAAGGAGATTGTTTTTAGCATCTGAGGTGGAGCACCACACCTACCATCAGTTCCTTACTTTACCGCACCGATCCCTGTGCTACTCATACGCTGAGTTGGCAAGGACTGGTATCGAACTAGGAACCTCGTGGTTTCTAGCCGAATGCTCTACCGACTGAGCTATCCCGGCCCCTATGACTTTAAAGGGCCGGCTTAGCTCAGTCGGTAGAGTGTCCGGCTGGGAACCTCAAGGTTCCTGGTTCAATACCGGCCCTCGCCAACTCGGCGTATGAGTAGCATATGTAATGTGTGGTAAAGTGAGGAGCTGATGGTAGGAGTGGTGCTCGGCTTTAGACGCCCAAACAATCTCCTTGGTCTAGCGCTAGTGAAAAGGGGGATAGACTCCTTCGCTGTCTGGCCGATACCGACTTCAGGCCACCCCGACGACTTTACTTACTTACTTATTTTGGAAGCAGAAACCTGAAAATCACCTATGCATTTTTTTTTTATTAGTTAGATAATATAGCATTTATCCAAATATTAGAATGACTGTTAATTCTCAATCTGATTTTTTTTTCTCTTCTTCCTATAAAAAGTACAAAACATAACAGATCACTTTCTTAACCATTAATTTTTATCATAACTAGTACAAAATAAAAAAAAACCCTCTGGGCGATCTAAAAATAGATTTTTGAAGCATATTGCCTGAGGAGTGGGAGTAAAAAATTCAATGTCAGCGAGTTTGTACCCTAATTAAGTAAAATCATCATTCATTAAAGGATTAAAAAATAAAACAATTTAAAATGTAAACTTTAAATATGTATTAAAATAAAACAAACAATATATAGATATATAATACCAGTCATGTATTTATTAAAACTTGTTTTAAAAAACAATGAGGACTGTCTAATGTTGCATGTTCAAATTTTGAGTATTTATTCTGTGTTATGACGATTTTGGGTAATGTGACGTAATTTGTTACAGACAAAAACCGGAAGCGAATCTCCATTATTAATAGATTTTTAGTTACTTTCATACTGCAACTAACTTAGGCTCTTAGTTTATGACAAGTAGTCAGGATCTGTGATGTTTCTTCATAGTTGTAGATTGGTAGCCACAGTGAGTTTTTATTATTTTATGCCTCCTTAGGCATCCACTGGACAATAAATCCAGCCATGCCCCTTTAAATCAAGGGGGCAGGTGTTGCCTGGGGGGATAGCTATTATTAGGCTGAATGACTGACAATGAATGCTTCTTTTAAGAATAAATAAAAAGTATTTTTTCTTATGCTATTATACTTGTTAATTTACATAAAGTTTCTTTATAAAAACTATATTTAAATCTGAATAAAATAACTCCAACAAGCAAGAGGTATATCAGGAGAATCAATTTATTCAACCACTTTGTTCACTGCATGGTGATAACAATATGGCTACAGTCCAACTTTTGAGTAAAATTGTGCTATTAGAAGAGCATTCAAGGGGTGCAACTCATATGGATTAGCACTATATACTTGGTTATAAGTAAAAAGAAAGGAAATGAATCCGACAGTATGAGTATGAAAAGGTGGAATGAAAACATCACACAATGCTGTTAAAGAGAAAACAATTGATAATATAATCATAGCTGATATTGATCAATATTTCGATTTTACAAAAATCATCATCAGAGCTCATTTACTCTGTGGTGTTTGGGTCGGAGATAAATGTCAAATCAGTTCAAAAACAAAAAACCTTTCTTTTGCAAAAAAGAACGAAAGATTCACCAATGTGGGCATTCGCGCCATATTTTTGTCGGTCATGCCAATGTGTATAACTTTTTTGTCAGTCAACTCTTCATTGTAGCGGATTTTGAGATGTTGGCAACAAGACGAATTAACTTATTCGAAAGGGGATGGGTATTAAAAAAAAAGTGACGGTTGGAATTCAAAAGATTTTTAGAAAAGGAATTTTTTAAGATTAATTATTTTTTATGTTCTGTATTTCATAAATGTTTAATTATTTATGTTTTTTTTTGTTTTTTTTGTTTTTTTTTATATATATATATATAAAGTAAAAAAATTATGGACGGTATTTGTTATTATTTTAGATAAAGTGAAGCTTTTAGATCTAATGTAAGGTTTTTATTTTCAAAACCGAATTCAAATAAAATAAAAACTGGGTTATACAATTCTAACATATTTTTCAATGCTATATAGATATAGATATAGATTCTTGATTTTTGCTGTTCCTGTAAAATGTAATGCTTTTATCTATCTATTATTATTTTTTTTTTTTATTTTTATTTATTTTTTTTTTCCAAAATTTTTTTAATCATCTGTATTTTTGACTCTATAAGCACTCATTTAGGAGGCGTACTTATCAGAACAGTTATCCTAGTAGGAAATGGATTTGGTGTCTGATCAAATCCTGGACAAAGCTGTTTGCATTTCCTCTTGCCCTAATTACCGGGGGGGGGGAGGGGAAGCAATCCATCTGTTCTTCCCCCACTGCCCCAGCTGTAGGTAAATAGTAAAGCAGACTAGGTTCTTTAGCCTTGGTTAGGCAACCCGTCTTGAAGGAAAAAATCAAACCAGGTTGACTCGCTTAAAAATTGACCTTGTCACATTCTGCCAGTAGCAGAGGGCCTTGGTAAATACAGACTTACTACAGTAAATTTTTGATTTTTGCTATGTAGAACAATAGAGAATTTTTTTTTTTTTTTTTTTTTTTTTTCAATTAGACTGGTTTATATTAATTTTTTCTTTTCACCACTTTATTCAACTGTTGGTAGCAGGTGTCTAATATCCATTAGAACTAAAGTACAAATTATCAAATGAAACATTCACTTGTCCTTGATATAAGATGCAAATCATGTTCATATGGAATTATTTTCACAAACATACTTTTTTAATAACTATTTCCAAATGCTGACAATATTGATGGAGGCATTTGTGGTGTAAGGTCGTTCAATGTGCTACTGGTACCATGTAACCCAGTGCGACTTACATCCAACATTTACAGTACAAAACACACTGAAAGTCCTGAGGTAAAAGTTCTTGAAAAAGGTTAAATTATATCCATTAAAAGTTTATTTCATAACTGAAGCCACATGTGGGGGTCATCTCCATGCAGACATGGGGGTGTAAAAAAGGCATGTGCGTTCATACGGATATTTCAGTGCTGGTGAGCTAAAACCCTCAATGAAGATAGAGTATTAGACACCTCTATGAAGATAGAGTATTAGACACCTCTATGAAGATAGTATTAGACACCTCTATGAAGATAGAGTGTTAGACACCTCTATGAAGATAGAGTGTTAGACACCTCTATGAAGATAGAGTGTTAGACACCTCTATGAAGATAGAGTGTTAGACACCTCTATGAAGATAGAGTGTTAGACACCTCTATGAAGATAGAGTGTTAGACATGTATAAGCCTGTTGTTGGACAAGGTCCCCCAAGTCCAAATGGATGGCGACACAACTTGTCTAGTGCATATCTAAAGAGTTTCAATACCTCCCATTTTTTTCTCAAGGAAAAGTGGATTCATGCCTTTTCCAAGAACATTAGTGTTAACTCTTAACATCCTGTTGAGAATTTTCTAAGTCCAGATAAGGATTCTATAAGGATTTATCAATAAATGGCTAAGAATTGCCTTTTCATTTAAAGTTACCTGAGTTATTTTCCTTAAATCAAAGAGTTCTAAATATGTTTAATATTACATTTAAACAAATGCTATCATTTTGGGAGGATTAGGAAAACAAATGTGACTTCTACCCGGGTGGATTGAGGTGGTATAGGACATTAAGAGTTAAGTGAATTCAAATTATCCTAACTGGAGTTTGAATTCCATTTGCTGATATTATGTGCTAATAACCTGCACCTTACAAAAGCATTTTAAGGATTTTATCATATAGAAATCTGATCTCACTGATCAGATAAAGCAAAAATTATTTCAAGCCCTAATAGTGCTACTGTACGGCTGCACCACTTGGACTCCTAATTGAAGTGCTTAAAGAAAAAGCTAGATCGAACTTGAAAGAAAGCTGCTGTATGGCCACTTACCTCCTATCTCACAAACTATCAGAGTAAGACAAACAAGACATGCTGGACACTGCTAGAGTAGCAAGGACAAACTCATAAGTGACATTTTCCTGTGGACACCTACACATTGGCACTCCAGTGTAAGCTGACCTGAAAAAATTGTAAATGTCAGCTGTGTGTGCATTCTGGAAGCTGTACGAAGGCCCTTCCAAGGGGCGATGACCTATAGGAACAGTGATAGATAACCGGATTTATCTTAAACAAATTTTTTAAATTTAATTTTTTTTTTTTTTTTTTTTTTTTTTTTTTTAAAATTTTTTTTTGCTGTTAGATGTAGCACTGGGGTTGATATCCATATATCCTTGGTTTGAAGTTGTCAAGAATGCAACCTTCTGTTCTGTGTAAAACAAACAATAATAATGGTCTTATTGATGCCATATGTTCTGTGATAGTTATCAGTTCAGAGGGTGGGAGGAAATTCTTTTAAGAATGATAAATTTTGTTGATGCAATCAAATCTTTGCAATTTTATATGAGGATGTACTCAAAAATTTCTCATTCCAACCAAGGATTATAAGATTTATTTATTTTAATGGAATATCGACTGTCTAGTACTATTTTATTCCTAGAGTTTAGGTATCATGGTCATCATACACTCCTATTTACATTTTTCACATAGTTGTTTGTTTATTTTTTTTGCACAAGTATTTCTAATATAAATAATTTGTACAGTCGTATGATTTAAAGTATTCCTATCTAATAAAAACATTTTATACTCGACTATATGGTTTAAAGTAAGTGTTTCTCAAGAGTTTTTTTTTTATTTTATTCTTTACCCACAGTCCCTTTGAATACTAATTTTTAAACGAATCCTATTTGAACCATAGATTGGACCCTAACTGGTACTACCACCCCCAGGTCAGTAGGTCTGGGAGTAGTGGCAATTAAGGGCTATGCCATACCTACCAGCTCTCCAGAACTGGAGCCTCACAATCAGATGCAGTTTAGTGTCATACTCAGGACAGCCTTTTTTCTGGGTGGGAGGAGTACTTGCGCTTCTGCAGGGGATACAGTCAGCATAACTTGAAATTAATGTGTTGAATATGTTAAACTTCAGGGTGAATGTAAAATAGTGTTTTGTGTCATGAGATCAAGGGTAGCAACCTTTTTTTTTTTTTTTTTTTTTTTTTTTTTTCCCCCTTTTAAACTTTTGTGTACACACATTGGTAATAATCTACTGAAAAAAATCACTTATATTAAATGCAAATTAGAATCATTTTGTTCCTTCCAACAAAATGGATGCCTGTTCATATAGATAACCTAACAATGGATCATAGAAGCTGACAAAATGAAATTTGGTGAGTCTAGTTTAGTTTTACCTTTGAATTAGAATATCAAAGACTTTAAATAGTATAATTTCTAATGGTATTGTTAGTCTTTTATATAGTTTTAATAATATGTAATTAATGACAAAGTAAATATATATACACATTCACTATCACCAGATCTTGCACAAATTTATATTTGTGACAATTAAAAAATAAGATTTAAATGATAAAAGCATGGACTTTTTTTTTTTTTTTTTTTTTTTTTTTTGCATTTGATATTTTAGATAGGGACATTAATTCTTCTGTCAGAGTGGCTGGATCAACGCAGGGCCGTTTTACATAATGGGGCATCCTGTGAGGATCCCACTTGTGATTCAATAATAATTGATCTGCGAGACTATCTTTTTACCCCCACCTCTACCTAGGCAATGCCGAGTAGCCACTTCTAGTCTTATGTATATAATATTTGACTTTTCATAAGTTAGGTAAAAACATTTGCTATTTAATTATGTTCAGCCAATGGTAATATAGTCTGTTTAGTTTGGCACAAGGTCAGAAGTTTTGGGGGCACACAGTGAGAATGGAACTCACTAGCAATAGTAGATATTTACTCAACCTGTTCACCACAGGATTTGACACAAGGTCTAAAATATGTGGCATCCAGCAAAGATATAATTCACTATTCAATAATGGATCTGCAAGACAAGCATAGTAACCATTACACAATGATTGGATGCCCTAGAACTTGTATACTAGCCTAGCTCACTAATCATTACATCATTTGAACCCAGTGGTGTAAGGTGCTCATTGACCTAATATCTACTATTATAGGCCAACTTCTCTCAAATTGTATCTTATCTTTAATAAAGTCAATAGTAATATAGTGATAGTGTAATAGTACAATTTGTGTAATAATCATTATCATCATCATCATCATGTCGCGCTTTCAGCACGGATATCCATGACAATCTCTCTCCATCCGTCCCTATCGCTCATCATTCTCGGGAGGTCCTCTATGCAGCATCCTGCATCTGCACAGAGCTGATCAACGTACGTTTTTGCTGGTCGGCCCACACTGGCTTGTCCATGTGCTGGCTTCCACAGGAGGACGTCGCTTATGAGTTCGTCCTTGCTTCTCCAGCAGTATCCCGCGTGTCTTGTCTGTCTTACTCGGATGGTTTGGGTGGTAGGTGGCCATACAGCTATTTTCTCGTAGTGTGCTGTTTCCACGTCTTGTTCATGATCACCCACAGCATTCTTGTGCAGCTCCCATCTAGTTTATTCTCTAGTCGCTTAGTTAGGGTCCAGGTGCTGCAGCCATACAGCAGTACTGACACGACAACGGCCTGGAAGAACTGTCTCTTTAACTTGTCTGTGAGATTGGACCTCCATATGGTCGATAATTTATTTATAGCGGCCCATGCTTTTCCTATGCATGCATTAACGTCATTGTGTAATAGTAAATAAATAAATATCTAATATTATCAGATATCAATTGAACTAATATCTACTATTATAGGCTCACTTCTCTCAAATTGTATCTTATCTTTAATAAAGCCAATAGTAATATAGTGATAGTGTAATAGTAATTTGTGTAATATAATCTATTAATAATGGAGATTGTCTGTATTTCTGTCTGTAACAAAAACTGTCATAGCACTACGTCACAGCTTACGTCACAATATTCTTATGCTATATACACCCAAAATTTGAGTAAGCAATTTTTAAAATTGTTTTTTACTCTCGTCCTTTTTTTTTTTTTTTTTTTTTTTTTTTACAGTAATAAGAAGTTAACTAAAAAGTTTACAAATAAATAAATAAATACCTATGATTTTGCGGAAAATTGATGTGGAAAATATTCAAAATAATTGTTTGATTATTACATGCACGCAACATTTTATTTGAGATGGACGGGGCTCAGTTTTCATTTCTAATTGTTTTTTTTTGTTTTTTTTTTTTGTTTTTTTTTACTCCTTTAGTAAATGAGGATTTGTCTTACTTATGATACAAACCCTCTGACATTGAATTTTTAACTCCCACCCTCTCAGGCAATATCTTTAAAATATTAATTTTTACGACGCCCGGAGGGTGTTTTCTGTTGCTAGTAATACTAATATAGTTTAATTGTAATAGTGTAATAATAATGTACCATTTGTGTAATATAATAATAGTAATATGGTTTAATTGTAATAGTGTATTAATAATGTGTAATAATAATGTACAATTTGTGTAATATAATAATAGTAATATGGTTTAATTGTAATAGTGTATTAATAATGTGTAATAGTGTAATAATAATGTACAATTTGTGTAATAGTAAATAAATAAATATCTAATATTATCAGATATCAATTGACCTAATATCTACTATTATAGGCTCACTTCTCTCAAATTGTATGTTATCTTTAAGGAATAAAGTCAATAGTAATGTGAAATTTTAAATAATTTAATTGATAATGAATGCTATCAAATATAAGATGCATTTGAATTGAATAAAAATCGCCATAAGTTGTATTTTGGAGAGAGAAAAAAATGGCTTTATTAAAAACAAGATAATTAAATTTGACTTTTTGAAAGAATAAATTTATGTCACAGTTTCAACTATTCTCAGTTGACAATACTATAAGTTTAATAGGAAATAATTTAAATAGTTCATTCCCTCCTCTCTTTCTTTCCTTTCTTCAACCAGTATTCTGTAACTCTTTATTTCTCCTTTTGAATGCTTGAGAGGCTGGCAGTGATACATCTCTTTGGCTTTTTAAAATAAATTTTTTAAAGCTCCTAGGAGTAGAGCACAATAGTCATTGTTCAGTAACTCTCAACTATGACTTCATTTCATTGAAGACCCTAAGTCAGCTGACTTTAAATTTTTCTGAGTGTAAAGAATTTCTAAAACAAGGATTTTGAGAATGAAGACAAAAATAGCTGGTTTGTTTAAAACTTTGTTTACTATTACTTTTCTCTTACTTTCCTTGTTTTTCCCCCTCTCTCATGTTTACTTTCCTCATCTTCTTTCCTCTCACTAGATATTTCCTCAATTGTTTTTTACTTACTAGTAGACTATGATTTTTGTCCACATCTTTGAAAGTAATAAAGAGTGTCCATTATTTATCAATGGAAAGTAGTAGAATGATGCTTAGCACTGTGACATGATGTATCACTTGTTGTTGTTTTTTTTTTTTTTTTTTTTTTTTTTCTAGTAATGTTTTTGTTTATTGAAAACTGTTCAATTTTAGATCTGTTTACTGAGGCTAAAAGTATATTATAACTATTGAATAATTAATTTTGACTTGTATTTTCTTTCATCTGTTAATTATTTTATTTTGTTCTCCTTCAATCACAAGTCATCATTCTATAACAGCTGGTGCATTTTTAACTAGGTTAAGTGGACATGAGTGTAAGTCTCACTGAGCGCTTATCTTTTTTATTGTTTCTAATTTGCAAGGTGCTTTGCTATCTTAGAATGATGGAAACAAGTAGGGTTGAGCTTTTTTTTTTTTTTTTTTTTTTTTTTTTTTCTTTTTTTCTTTTTTTTTTTTCTTTTCTTTTTTTTTCTTTTCTTTTTTTTTCTTTTCTTTATTTATTAGTTGTTTAGAATTGCATAATTTTAGACTTAGTATTAAAAAAAAAATTTTTAATTTAAAATTTTTAAATTTTTATAGTAGTAAGTTGCAGAGTGGCCTATTGTCGGTATCAGTTGAACAGTGAGGAAATCCATCTCCTTTTCACTAGCACTAGACCAGGGAGATTATTTTTGTGTTGGACGCAGAGTGATACACCATCAGTGGCCAGCTTTACCATACAGATCCAAGCTATGCTACTCATGCATTGATTTGGGAGGTCCATTATCAAACCCAGAATCTTGTGGTTCCTAGGCAGATGCTCTACTGGCCATATAAAATTACCACAAAAATAATAAATCCTAATATATGTCCTTGTATATATATATATATATATATATATATCTCAATAAAGGAAGAACTCAATACAGTAATCCCATAATAAATTTATTTCGACAAAAATTGGGGCCCATATAAATCTAAGTTGATTTAAACCGGCTCCCCAAGTTTTTGCCTCATCAGATGGGTAACAATTCAATTGTTACCCATCTGATGAGGCAAAAACTTGGGGAGCCGGTTTAAATCAACTTAGATTTATATGGGCCCCAATTTTTGTCGAAATAAATTTATTATGGGATTACTGTATTGAGTTCTTCCTTTATTGATAAATATTGCTCTGTATATAATCTAAAAGGTTATTTTACATTGAGCTCTCTTTAGTGATTTATGATTCACTGTATTTATACATACTGGATCATCAATATTAGTACAGTGGATCTAGAAATCACATATAGAATCATCCCTTACTACCAAGTTTTGGATAAATCATATATATATATATATATATATATATATATATATATATATATATATAGAGAGAGAGAAGTAAACAGGCAATGTGTTTGATATGGCCTTAGCCGACAATTTTTGGGAGAATATGTGCTTAATTGAAGTCGTACCTAATTTTGAGAATTAATGAATTAGGCGGGTATACCTGTTCAAATGTAAGGCTAAACAAATCGAGAAAAAGTTGATCTCTGTATGTACATTTTGGCCTATTATGCCTCATCAGCAGAGTTATAGACAGGAAGACTGCTCTGTGTGTGATTCAAACCCTGACTTGTCAAGCTGACAGGCAGGTATTCTAACCATTACACTAGCTGGTTTTCCCAGATTTTTCGTTTGTTTTGAACTCGGTTATATTCCATTTTTGGTGACTAGCTACACGACAGTATGAGAAGTAAACAAACAGACAATGTGTTTGATATGGCCTTAGCCGACAATTTTTGGGAGAATGTGCTTAATTGAAGTCATACCTAATTTTGAGAATTAATTGATAATTAATGAATTAGGCGGGTATACCTGTTCAAATGTAAATATATATATATATGTGTGTGTGTTTAACCCAACAAGAACAGCACATTGAGCAAGATTTTTTTTATTAAAGCAGTACACTCTCAGTCTAATTTGCAACTGAATTCAATAATTTTTTTGTGTTGGCATTGAACATTTATTTAAAAACTTTATTAATAATTTTTATTATAATCATCCAAATTCTAGGAATACTGCAGATAACTATGAAAGACTCATTAGAATTCTTCATTTCTGAAAAAGTAGCTTCAATACCATCATGAACTGCTGTTATAGTAGGAAACCAATGGGTTTCCCTGGTTAATCTAGTATACTATTATACTATATAGTACTGAGCCTTATTCTACTTTCCATTGATAAATAATGTAGATAAGATTTTTTTTCTAAAGATGTAAACAAAGTATGTATCCTTATACTTACCTGGCATTCATGCTGGGTGTGGTTTAGAAAAAAATGATCTTAGCCTCAGGGTTGGTCTCCTGGGCAGCACTTTCCTCCCTCGTCTAAAATGGGTAGGGTCAGGTTCATTACTTGATGCCTGGTAACCCCCCCCCAAAAAAAAAAGAATGCAGTATTTTTGGCACTGCTCTGAACCTCGCATTTGTGTACATGTGGGCCTCCCAGCTAAAAATTGACCTTATGTCAAATTCTGCTTATGGTAGAGGGTTTAGGTAAATAAATCATTGACTGTTAGTAAAATAAATGGAACTACTGAATAATTTTCTAAGATAAACAGAATTTTCTTTTTCTCATAGGCGGTTGTAATTTGAGATGAAAGTTGGTCATTTGGGATTAGTTGCTCTGGTTTCTATTTTATTTTATTTATTTATTTTTTTTTTTTTTGTATAAAGGCACTTGTGATGACCTTTAGGTCAATAGCAGTGTGTATTTTGTTTCTGTTTCTTTTTGTTAATAGTGCACAATTGTCCTGGATATGATGTTAAAATGCATCTAATGGTGAGGTTCTAATTCTGGAGCTCTGGGGAATGTGCAGTACCCCTTCATCACATTAGTCCCAGGTTTACTCTGACCCGAGTGGTAGTATCTATTAGTATCTCATCTGGGTTAAATAGAAAAAAAATGAGTTTTAAAAAATGTTTAAAAGGAAAATTAAGTTTAAGAAAAAATTGAGTACCCATCAAGAATTAATAAAACAAAATGTCTTTGGAATAAAATAACCTAATGGGTTGACATGCCGTTAAAAAATAGTGCACAATAATTTTAAAATATCCTTGAGTTTTTTATAAGGTAGATTTTGTGATGGGATTAACATTTTTAAAACAATGAGAACTTCACAGAATTTTTTTTTTTTTTTTTTTTTTTTTTTAGCCATTTCCTCCCCATTTTTCTTTTCTCTAAAGTTTTTCTGTAAAGTTTTCTTTATTGTTATCTGTACTAGTACTATCTAGTCCAAATTATCAAGCCTCATCAGCATCTAAAAGATTCAGAGAAATACATTTTTCTTCTATAAATATTGTACAAAGGCAAAATAAAAATTCAACTCTGTATTGTTAGATCAACATGCCATCCTTACTTCACCAGCAGTTCCAGCAGTCTGTTTTTTTTGACATGTGATGTGTGTGTTCTTACAGGTAAATACAGCTGCTCTTTTGTGCTTCCAGGATTTGTTCAAAACATGGCATTTTGCAATCTTGTACAAGTCATCCATCAACTTTTCTCAGGTGTGTTTCATTAAAATCTAAGTGGTGCAACCATACAATAGTACTACACTGCTACAGCTTGAAAGAATTTCCATTTCATTTTATCGGATCAGATTTCCTTATAGTCGTTAATAGCAGTCCATACTTTACCTATGTTATCATTGCTTTCAGTTGATGAGATACTGCTACCAAGAACAAAGAAATAGCATTCTTTGTCAACAGGAAATTAAAATGAATTACTAATCAAGTATTTTTGTTTTTGTTTTCAGGATTAAGTAATAATCTACTCAAACTTTGCAAACCACCATGAGAGAAAAAGACTGTCCTTTTGTTTACTCGGTTAATGAAAATTTATTTTTGATTTTAAATAAAATTGGTTAGTGTGAAAGGAAATTATGAAAGTGTTCTTTGACCCATATAGATGTCTACTGGACAAAAATTATGAATAAGCAAGTGATGTTGATTTGTTTTAATTTTGCATGTGAAATTGGTTTCTGTTTTCCTCATGGATAATCCCTCTTAATCTTATAAATAATTGTGGTTGCTTTATTGGTAGCTATAATGCAGTCACAGGGCCGGCTTTAAGCTAAGGACCAATTGGGTTTCCCCCATATGTATTGCTAAGTTAATCTAATCATTTTTAGACGTCCCTAAAAGATAATTTGTTCCCAGTAATGCTGTTCAATTTATTTTTTTTTTTTTTTTTTAACAAAAAAGATTCTTCGTTTAATGAATAACTAGAAAAAAAAAAACTATTAAGTTCACTTCGTAAATATTTTTTTAAAAAGCTAATCTAAACTTTTTTTTAACTTGTAGGCTTACATACTCAAATAATGAATGATTTTTAGCCATAAAAAGGTGTTTTAACATATATTACTGAGGTGTTAAAAAAAAACAGGTGTTGTTCATTAAATCAGATGTGTTTTTGTTTTTTTTTAATTTGTTTTTATTTTTTTTTTTTTTTTTTTTTTTTTTTTTTTTTTTTTTTATAGATAAATTTTAAATTTTTAGAAATAAATTTTAAAATCTTCATTTAAGAGCGTATATGTAACTCATTAATTTTGACTGTATTTTCTTTCATCTTAATTTTATTTGCTTTTTAATGCACAAATATAAAAAATAGAATATTAAATATATAATTTTATATTAAAATTCATTTAGTTTAAATGTAAATATAATCCCCAACTTACGTGATTTTTTTTTTAACCTCTAAGGCACATAATAACCCAACATGTTTACGTACTATTAATCAATCAATTTAGTTCATTAACTTACATGTACTATCTTAGCACACGTCTTGATTGTTTTCATTCTACCATTGAGATACAAGTCTACAATAAACTTTATTTATGTCTTAAGATTCTACAGATCTTTGTCTATCTGGGTGCAGGGTGGGGGTTCTGAAAAAAGTTTTGCAAATTGGGCCCCACTGCTTCTAAGGCCGGCCCTGTCCAATCACATTGTGATTTTTGTTGCAGAAAATTCCTGCATCCTAGTTGTTACATTTTGTCTTCAGATCTTTTGGTGCCCTTTTCTCCTCCAACAGGCTGCGAAAAGGTGTGGTAGGTTTGCGAAATGTGCCTGGGTGCCATTTCAATTACGCCTCTGCTGCTGGTATGCCATCTCTACCAGTTACACCTCTGATGACAACGTTGGGTTGACTGCACCCACGTTCCTTCTCCAACTCTCCTGAAGACACAGAATCCAGTACTTCCCCGATGGTGACAAGCCGGCGTGTGGCATTTGCGTCTCCGTCGCCGACGCCGGAAGATGTGTCCAACACTTGTGAGTAGTTTCATGGGATCATTTCATAGATGGCACTTTAACAAACACTGCTCTGACAAGCTAGTGGTCTCTTGTGCGTGCGCGTGTTGTGTGCTGTTTTTCATATGAATACGTTTAATTTTTATTTCTATTTTGAAGGAATTTACTGTTTTGTTTGAGTATAAAAAATAACAGATTTCAATTTTGTATTTTTTCCCTCCCTTTTTTTTAAAGAATTTTTGAGATTTTTAAAAACTTTAATTTGTGTATTTTCAAGTTTATTGAGTTCTGTTATTTTAATTCACCAGTTTTGTTTAACTGTTTTTGAAATTTGCTTTTTTTTTTTTTTTTTTTTTTTCTGACTTCCTGTTTACATATTGTTTTTTGTAGCTTTTTTAGAAACCTTTTAATAGTCTTTTCAATCTTGTAGAATGTTTTTAAACTTTGTGCCTGTAATAATTCTCATTAAAATAATGATCTCAAATAGTCCTCATTAAAATAATTCTCAAATAGTCCTCATAAAATAATGGTCTCAAATAAAATAACTCAAATAGCCTCATCCTCATAAATAAATATCTCAAAAATAATGTCCTCATTAAAATAATGTCTCAATCCTCATTAAAATAATGTCTCAAATAGTCCTCATTAAAATAATGGTCAAATAGTCCTCATTAAAAATGATGGTCTCAAATAGTCCTTCATTCAAATAATGGTCTCAACACACACATATTTCTTTTCCAGTCTTGTACAGTAATACCTCAGTTATTGCTCTAAACCAATACTTCTCAAACACTGTGACGTACCAGCAGGATATTTTCCCAATTTGCTCATGTGTCATGTTAAAGTAAAAATAAATAAAACCAGCAGGGCAGCCTCATGTTAATATCAGCCAGACACCGAGGGAGTCTATCCTCTTTTCATTAGTGCTAGACCAAGATTTTTGGCATCTGAGGTAGTGCCCTACACCTACATCAGCTCCTCACACAGATCCTTGTGCTATTCATATGCCGAGTTGATGAGGGTTGGTATTGAAACCGGAGCCTTGTGATTCCTAGGCGACATTGCCATATTATTTGTTTATGATTTTAGAAAATATTGTTAGAGTATCTTTAATTTATACTGAAAAAAAAAGTGTAATAATTATAAGTTAACAGTTTTTACATATTATGTATTCAAAAATATAAAACAGGAAACGCACCACATACTGGCAGTCGATGATTTGCGTACCAACAGTTTGAATAGAGCTGCTCTTGACATTCATAACAATGCAGCACTAAACAAAAACATTATACAGGATCATTCTATCATAAAATTTAATAGCATATTTAAAAAAAATTTTTTTTAAATGCATAGATTAGATGTAGCACAAGGTCGGCCAATGGTATGTGTCACTTAGTGAGGATTGAAACTCACTGAGTAGGTAGCAATGAATCAAGACAAGCTTGCTAACATAACTAAAATTAAAAAATATAGCATAGATATGAGCTTAATAGATTATTTTTAACAGTGAATTGAACACAAATAAAGGACGACATGGTAGTACTATTGTAGTATAAAATCTTTTATTTGAGGTCTACCATATTTTTGTATGTGGTCTACCTAAGAAATGGAGCACTCGTGGCTGGATGCCAAAATTGAAATAATAATAATAAAAAGGAGTGCTAGTTGAAATGTTACAATCTCACCTTTTTACTATTTTTGAAAAATACTAAGAAAAAAATGAAGTAGATTTATCTATTGTATTTTTACGAGATGTACAAATTATTTAGAAGCCTTTAAGATTTTGATAAGTTTCTTTTTACTGAATTTTAATTTTTAATACTGGAGATTCAGTCTTTTTAAAAAATTTTTTATCTGTAACCAAAACTGTTACTGCTTAGGTCACAGTAATCCTTTTAAAGATTCTATGAAAAATCAAGGACAGTGCAAGACCAGAGTTCAAATCCTGGACAAGTCTGTTTGCATTTCACATAGCTAGATTCATACCTTTCACAAGGGTATAAGTGCTATGGGTAAATAATATAGCAGGCTGGGATTTTAACCTTTGTTAAGCAACTGTTTTCTAAGGAAAACTCTGAATTCAAATCTGTTAAACTCCGCTTAAAAGATTAACCTTGTGTCACATCCTACTCTTGTAGAGTGGTTGGTAAATATGTACTTACCATTAATTTTGTAGTGAGAAACAAGATTAATAATGAAAATGTGTTTAACTTTATTAAGATAAAAAGGATTTATACTGCTGTGCAGTTTGATGTGGCAGCTGAGCTAATGAAACAATCTTGTATCATCTTCAAGATATATTCAAAAGGTATCAAAAAACTTAAGCTGATTTACCAAGACAGAAAAGAACAATGACTGAAATATAATTTTCTTCAAAATAATTCTCATTCAAATAATGATCTTCAAAAATAATGTTTCATTCAATATATGATCTCAAAAAAATGTTTCATTCAAAAAAAAAATAATGTTTCATTCAAATAATGATCTCAAAAAATAATGTTTCATTCACAAATGATCTCAAAAATAATGTTCATTCAAATTATAGCAACACAAAATTTTGTTTAATGTTTGTAATTTTTTTTTAGTTCTCTCTCTGTGTATATATAGAAAATACCCATTCACTGGAAAAAAAGGCATTTAAATATAAAAACGAATTTTGAGTTGTTTCTAGACATACTGTTAAAATTTTGAGATCATATGAACAAGTTATTAGATTAGAAAATATCATTTTTTTTCTGAAACTCTGTACATTTTTTAAAAAATGCCCTCTATATCAAGAAAAACATTTGAAAGCTCACTGGGTATTACTGTACTCTTAACTAGAAAGGATGTTAAAATGTTACCAAATTACTAAAAATGACTTAATAATTTTGTGTGTATCTCTGATTTTCTATTTAACAAAACACATTCTACAAACTTGGAAATTCTATTTACGTTTTTGTTGTTTTTAAGTTTGTTTTTAAGTTTTTTCATTTAAATTTTTTGACCAGCTTTGTATTATATAGTTGCTTCTCTTGTTGGCATTAAAATACTGGCATTAATACTAATGAAAAATAAATTGCAACACCCGCTATTGTATTTCAATTGAGATATTATACAGGTAATTATAATATAGCTGGCTTCAGTAAATGATTATATGAACAGGTACCAAATAGTGTATCAATGTAATATCTAAAGGTACAGCTGAATTGTATATGAAAATGATAATAGTCGGTCTTTTTAGATATATGCATAAAATAAGCTTTTGAGTCAAAGGCCTGTAAAACTAAAAATACTTCTGATACATCCTAATATAAATTTAAATTTTTTTAGTTAAAGGCAATTGTGTGCTCTAAGAATTTAAAGCCTTTTAAAAATGTATTATAGCAGGATGTTCCAGAAGACACGTACTATCCTGGTTTTCAAAAATAACCCTTTTATAAATTAATAAAAAAAAAAACTTATTCCCCCCCCCACACACTGAGAAACCAGGATGGCTGCTTGATTTCTAAGACAGCCTTTATATACAGGTACCTGATGATTGGACGTGGGTCGTTGAAACTGTCAGTACAGTTTATAGATGGCTGTGATTTTTTTTTGTGATTTTTTTTTTGATTTTGTTTTTTTGATTTTTTGATTTTTTTTTTTTTTTTTTTTTTTATTTTTAAATTTTTTTTTTATGGTTTTTAATTATTTTTAATCATTATCCAATATTTGGACTATTAAACTTCTTAACATTCCTATAGAAAATATTCTTATTTATTTGAATCAATCAATTTTAAGGTTTATCTCTGAGTATTAGAATTTACAAGGAAACTGTTCATTTTTAAAAATTATTCAGAGAAATAATTTTTGTTTATGTGTAAACACTCGAACATCCTATACTACCTCATTCCACCCGGCCGGAAGTCACATTCATTTTCCTAATCTACCCCAATGAAGACTTTTGTTTAATGTAATATTAAACATATTTAGATTACGTCTTTGATTTAAAAGGGACTCCAATAACAGGTAACTTTAAATGAAAAGACCACTTTTAGCCATTTATTGATAAATCCATTAGAGGAATGGGCTGGAAAAGTTCTCAACAGGATGGTTAAGAGTTTAAAGAGAAAAAAAAAAAAAAAAAAAAAAAAAAAAAGACCATGATCGGTGGTGTGTCTGTGATTGTCTCTACACATTTTTCGCTTAACATGCTGATCTGAAAGATTAATAATTACAAGACTTTAGTGATCTTTTGATTAATTTTCCACCAATTTTAGACTATGGAAGCTAAGAAGAAAAAAAAAATAAGTTGCATTTTTTTTTTGTTTTATAGTTTTTTTTCTCCACTGAAAAACTTGAACAAAAAAAAAAATTCCCTCTCTCAATAGTCCTAGTCCTTAACTACCTTGGAGAGGATGAAACTAATGAAAATAAACTTATCAATTCTCACTCGGTTATTTGATCTTGTGAGAATGCTATCACCCTGCATTGTGCTAAATTTTTTCACAAAAAAACTGATAACAATTACTCTTCTGGATAAAACTTGCAAAAATCTCTGCAATACTAACTAACAACTTTTTTTTTTTTTTCCTTCTTTATGCTTAGCCCATACTTTATAGTTATGGATATTTTAGTTTTTCATGAGACTAATGAAAAAACACAAAAAAAGCGCAATCAATTTTTCCAAAAATACTGTTTCACATTAATTTTCTATATCGATTTGATTACTAATTTCTAATTCCATTTGAACGAGAACAAATTACTAGTGTCAAATTATCTGTCCTATTTAGGTTAGATTAGAAATTCCATATCTCTTCCGAAAATTTTCGAATAAACACTCCACAAGGTTTTTAATTTGTATGTTCTAATCGATGGACAAAAACTCCTTAAATAACTCAAAATTAGATTAATTTGAGAAAACCGGGGATATGAATTTGCTTATTTAAATTTAAAAACACAAATTTCTCATTTAATTTTTTTAAAAAATTTATTCTTCTACACTTTACTAAGGATACAATAATAAACACAACCCAGGAACTGCAACACAATTCTTCCTTATGATCAAAAAGGTGCTATTCTAGCTTTAAGTTTCTATTTTTAATTTCGACATATGTGTACAATAAGCCTTTTACTCTTTAATCTATCTCCAGGCGATTAATATGTTCGAAAAAATATACATATGGATGCTACTCCGCTCACCATCAGCCTATCGTGACAGACTGAAAACAATACTCATCAGATGGGGGATGACTTTGTGACCTTTTTGAGGCAGATTTTAATTTTTTTAACTCAATCCCTATAACAGTGGTGCAAATATTCTACCATAGCATTACTTTTGAATTGATCAGACAAGCAGCCCAATCAACGAAAAGACTCGGCCCTTACAATTGAACATTAAAAAGAAAAGAATGCTGCTCTGTGTTATTGCTTGGCGCACAAATGAATTCCCCTGCCAAAAAGCGACGGTAAAGGCACATCATGCCAGCGCTTCATTCACTTCAGAGCAGTGCGGCTAGTCCTCCTCAGAGAGTTTATAGTCCCAGATCCCTTAGATTTTAAAACTATTGCATTGTTTCTATATTACAATTGACATAATTCCTAAAATGCTTTCTTCCAAAACATAGTAATCTAAACAAAGTCTAATTTACATATGCGTTAGCATAATTTTTTACAATACGTGTATATGATTAAATTTGAAACAAAGACTTTATTATTAATTTATACCAACCTACTAAAAATTTGCAAATCAGCCTTCAAGAGAATAACATTTCACACAGATGGGCCCTTGGAATAGACGAAATGTATTTCCTATCCACACATATGCACTCTATCTACTCTCTTGCATGCTCAGCATGTATAAAAACTGATCACTCTACAATTACATATAAATAATACAATGATAGTTTAAGAGCCCATATAGTGCGGTCTCTTTGGCACAGATTATCACCAATGTGTGGCAAAGGCACAGTAGCGTAAGAAGTTAAAGCTTTCACAGAGAAGAATGATTTCAGGTGATACTCCTTCTAATATGTTTAGGGAAACGCATATAAAATATATAAAAGCTAATTATATTTTTTCAGAAATCACTTTAAAATTTGTATATCAGGAACATAATATTCACAATGTTAGCGTGCGTTCTTCTTCTAAAGAGAAGGTTAGAAAAACAGTTTCTTTATTTTTTTTTTTTTTTTTTTTTTTTTTCAAATAATTTTTTATTTTATTTTTTTAAATTTTTAATTTTTAAAATTTTTTAATTTTTTATTTTTTGTACAAAAAAGAAAAAAATGCAACTTGTTTATTTTGTTATTATTGCAAGCAGATGGAGATTCACAATGGTATAACCATATCAGTTTTTCTCTTTTGAAATACAAAACAAAGTTTATCGTGCTCCTAAACCTAATCAAGTTTGCCTAAACCAGTTTTTTTCTGCATGAGTTCTTTGAAATATTAAAATACTACTCACTTGATCTGTAATCTGCTTTTACTGAGAAAAAAAAACTTAATCCCTTTTTCATCTGACTCGTTTCAGAACTTTTTTGGTTTTCCAAAATGTTTGAAACTTGATGTTAATTATAATATTCTATTCTGTTCTTTATTCTTTGCATATATTGTGAATGTTATCTAAACAATGCGTTTCACTTTCACTGGTCTCAAAAAAAACGCGACGCACGAAGGTTCTTTAATTGATGTAATTAGATTTATTTAATAAACACCGTAAAACATGTACAAGGAAAAACAAATCACATTTTATAACGGATAACAGCAAAATGTTTTTAAAAAGAAATAGGAAATCCTTGAAGATATTCAAAAAACCCCAGAGGGAATGTGAAAGCGACTTACACTGGCAAACAGTAAAAATGTCCCAAATCTTATTATAATGAGATTTCTGTGTTTTTCTGTCTATAACCTAATACACACTCATCAATTAACACACCTCAAGTCAACAATTCCCTTATTATTTACGTTCCCATCCACATGATCTATATTCATCACTTCTAAACCACACATCTACACTTCAATAAACAATACTTGTCTCATACTATTATAATACTGTTGCGTCTTTACTCTATCATACTAATCAATATGCAATTTGCTAATCATTGCTATAAATAGATTACTGCGACAAAAGCTAAATAAAGCAGCATTCGATCTTACTATACCTTATCACATAGACGGCACCTGAGCCCACTTCTGGCAGGATAAAGTGTGAACCTTTATACTTCTATTTATAATGAGAGATGTGTGTTTTTTCCTGTAAACCGAAACCTATCATTCACTAATTCAAGATCACAATTCCTTAATATACGATCACATTCCTACTACTCCGATTCTTTCACATTTATATCGTTTTATTTTTAATTAATTTATATACCATTTTTTATTAATAAGATAAACGAATCTTCTTGATGAAATGAAGGTTCATGCTTTCGAAATGATAAGACAAAAATAACAGTCTTTTTGTTTTTATTTTTCCTATACGCATTGTATTTGCCTTCAAAATTTACTTAAATTATATTATATGATATTTTTATATTTTTATTATATTCATTTTAGCATTACATTACATAGCTTTTACTTTGCCGCTTAATATCATTGGAAAAGGCATGGAATCCATTTGTTCCATTTCAGCTATGTGTAAATAGTAAGACTGACTGAGCTCTTTTGCCTTGCCCAGACCAACGCATAGAAGACAGAAAAACACCTTAATTCAAACCAGTTGTTACTCCGCGTAAAAAATGAACCGTGTGTCGCATTCTGCTCGGCTGACACGGAATGCTTGCGCGTAAACACATACATATACTGTAGCATGTATGTCAGATGCAACTTGGTTTATATATATAGTATATATATATATATATAATATATATATATATATATATATATATATATATATATATATATATATATGTGTGGTGCGTGTGTGATTGGTATTATTGATTTCTAATTGTTTGTTTCGTATTCTAATAGATAGTGAGCAAAAATCTCTGTATAAGTTCTTAAAAGATAGAATATTAAAAATATATTGATTAAATATATATATATATAAATATATATATATTATAATTGATTTTATTTTTATGTAGACCTCAATATTATAAAACTATTTTATATTTTTAATACTGTGGGCCTTATTCTACAACTAATAACATGCCAATTGTATTTGTATATACAACAAAATAGCGCGTTTACAGTGAAATGGGAAACCTCATTGCATATTAATATTAAAATATGATTTTAATATAATATGTGATTGGTATTATTGGGATTTCTAATTGTTTGATTTTATTCTAATTACATATGATAGTATTTCTAATTTGATATTTATATTTCTGTTACATTAAAAACTTATAATACTTGTAATTTATTAAAATTAGACTTTTCAAATTCTTTTCTTTTGCATGTAAACTTAGCGAATTGCCTATTTCGTATCAAGCCGGACAGCAAAAAGGAGTCTATCTTCCTTTTCCTAGGCTAAACTCAATTTCTTTAAAGCACATTAGTATATTATATATATATATATATATATATATATATATATATATATATATTATATATACTGAGGTTAAGGCATTTATAAGGCTTAGCTTAGGATTGCCAATGAGCATAAATGGGCAGTGAGATCTAACTTAGTATTATTGGTCTACTAAGCCTACCTTTGGTAATCATTCAGCATGTGAGGCCACCCCTCTATCACACACACACACACACACACACACACACATATACAATAATATATATATATATATATTATACTATATATATATATATAATGGCGAGGTATACTGGATCGCACAAAAAATTCCTGCGCTTGCAAGAAAGTATAGATTATATTGGTAAAAATCTTAGACGAATAATAATATTCAAAAGACATGAAGAAAAAAAACCCCAAAAATCCACAAAACACTACAAAAAAAAGAAGCAATATATATATATTAATATATATATTAGTATATTAATTTATATAATTATATAGTATATATATAGGCATTGGTCTCCGTTTCCTCATACATCTGCCATAACCAAATACCTCCGCTGCAAAATAACGACTTTTAAAATGTCAGAAAGATCGCAAAGGTACCTCCCTGTCTAAAGAGTTCGCAATGAACGATGTCTGCTGCTTTGTTCGAGCAGAAAGAAGCATGATATAAATAGCCTGTATTGCAGTCGCCGTGTCGTAATACATGCTACCCAGAATAAGGTTCCGTAAGATAGCGAAAAAAGGATATTTCTTTTCTTTTCCTTTTACTTTCTTTCTATTTTTTGAGCGGGGTTTTTTTTTTCCTCGGTGTACGCAGGGTCGCGGAAAAAAAAAGCTAGTAAAAAAAATTGAAAAAAATGAAAAAGAAAAAAAAGAAAAAAAAATGAGAATAAATAAAAGGCCGTACGAAGGAATAAATCGTTAAATAATTGTACAGTAAAATGGCTGAATTTCATTAAAGATGTGTATGATCTGTACTATGAAGTTCAACCGACTTTCACATATATTGTGCGTCCACATTTACGAAGATGAATGATTGCTTTTAAATGGTGAATATGTATACGTGTGTCCAGAAAAAAATGTGTATGCTGCAATTGTGCTAGCTAGACACACACACACACCACACACACACACACACACAACACGCATATATATATATATAATGTGTGTGTGTGTGTGTGCGTTGTATGATACTAGAAGCGCATATATATATATATAATATATATATATATATATATTTATATATATATATAAATACTAGAAGGATATACCCGGCGTCGCCTGGGGGAGTGGGATTAAAAAAGTTAGTCACCGCTGATTATTATTACTGAATAGCCGATTTGGATCCTCGTTGATTCCCATAAAAATCCATATCATTCAAAGACCTCTATGTGTTAATCGTTGTTAAATAGTAACATATTATATAACAGTTTTCGGCTAGAAACCACAAGGTTCCTAGTTCTATTACCGGTCCTCCCAAGTCAGCGGTCGTCATTGAGTAGCACAGGGCATCTGTGTGGTAAAAGCTAAGGAGCTTGTAGCTGTGCGCCTCCACCTCTAGCACACCCAACCCAAACAATCTCCTTGGTTCTAGCGCTATTGAACAAGGTGAGGAGTAGACTCCCTCGCTGACTAGCTGATACCGACTTTAGGCCGCCCCGACGGGACTTTACTTTATTATATATATATATATATATTAGGGGGGGGGGGGGGGGGGGGGATAGCGTGGACATGAAGTCATGGTTTGCAGTAATTGGATAAGCGAGAACCTACCGTCAGTTCACAAGCACTGCTTTGACTTTCACACCCCGCTATTCGCAACTTAGATATTATCTCATGTATCATCTATCCACACACCACACGACAGCACACCACAACTACATCACACACACAAAATATATAGTATATATATAGATACTAACATAACATCTATAGTATATAGTACTCGAGTACCTATGGTACACTAAATATATGTGTGTGAACTGTTTGTGTGTGCCAATTTTCTGTTCGGTTTTTCTGAATTTATAGCTTAACATAAAAACGTCCTCCAGTCAATAGATATTCATTAATAA
>CM042159.1:85995266-86075867 GCA_023376005.1 Doryteuthis pealeii | reverse complement strand
ACTGTTAGTAAAATATGGAACTACTGAATAATTTTCTAAGAATAAACAGAATTTTCTTTTTCTCATAGGCGATTGTAATTTGAGATGAAAGTTGGTCATTTGGGATTAGTTGCTCTGGTTTCTATTTTTATTTTTTATTTTATTTTATTTTTTTATTTTTTGTATAAAGGCACTTGTGATGACCTTTAGGTCAATAGCAGTGTGTATTTTGTTTCTGTTTCTTTTTGTTAATAGTGCACAATTGTCCTGGATATGATGTTAAAATGCATCTAATGGTGAGGTTCTAATTCTGGAGCTCTGGGGAATGTGCAGTACCCCTTCATCATCATTACTCCCAGGTTTACTCTGACCCAGAGTGGTAGTATCTACTAGTCTCTCATCTGGGTTAAATAGAAAAATAAATGAGTTTTAAAAAAGTGTTTAAAAGGAAAATTAAGTTTAAGAAAAAATTGAGTACCCGTCAAGAATTAATAAAACAAAATATCTTTGGCATAAAATAACCTAATGGGTTGACATGCTGTTAAAAAAAAAAGTGCACAATAATTTTACAATATCCTTGAGTTTTTTATAAGGTAGATTTTGTGATGGGATTAACATTTTTAAACAATGAGAACTTCACAGAATTTTTTTTTTTTTTTTTTTTTTAATTTAAAATTTTTTTTTAGCCATTTCCTCCCATTTTTCTTTTCTCTATTAAGTTCTTTTCTGTAAAGTTTTCTTTTATTGTTATCTGTACTATCTAGTACAGATAACAAAGATGAGGACAATAGTCCAAATTATCAAGCCTCATCAGCATCTAAAAGATTCAGAGAAATACATTTTTCTTCTATAAATATTTATTGTACAAAGGCAAAATAAAACAATTCAACTCTGTATATGTTAGATCAATATGGAGGCATGCTGACAGCATGGATTCCCTTGACTTTCACCTACCATCTGTCCCTCAACCATTGCTCTTGGTAAGTCATTTAGATGGCATCCAGTGTCCATACAGTTGAATGTAATTTTTTGCTGATTGGATAACACTGGTGTGTCCATGTAGGAGAACGTCACTTATGAGTCCGTCCTTACGTCTCCAGCAGTGCCCAGTCTTATACAAAGGCAAATTGATAAGATTCAACACCTGGAGCAATTAACATGAAATCCCCCCCCCCAGTCTATAGTAGATCAATATCAAGTGTACTGACAACATAGATTTCCTTTATTTTCACTTGCCATGACTCTTGGTAAGTCTTTTACACAGCATTCAGTGTCCATGCAGCTGAATGTAAGTTCTTACTGGTCGGACAACACTGGTGTGTCCATAAGTGGGAGTCTATAGGAAACTGTTGCTTATGAGTCAGTCCTTACTTCACCAGCAGTGCCCAGTATATCTGGTTTGTTTTACTTTGATGGTTTGTGTGATAGGAGGTAGGTGACTGTACAGCTGCTCTTTTGTGGGATGCTTCCAGGATTTGTTCAGAATAGCATGCAGCATCCTTGTATAGTTCCCATCTAGCTTTTTATCCAGGTATTTTATTAAAATATAAGTGGTGCAATCATACAATAGTACTGACACTGCTACGGCTCGGAAGTCATTATGACAGCATCCAGTGTTCATACTTTTAGGATTTGTTCAAAATAGCATGCAGCATCTTTGTTTTAGTTCCATCAAACTTTTTCTCCAGGTGTTTCATTAAAATCTAAGTGGTGCAACCATACAATAGTACTGACACTGCTACAGCTTGGAAGAATTTCCATTTCATTTTATTGGATCAGATTTCCTTATAGTCGTTAATAGCAGTCCATACTTTACCTATGTTATCATTGCTTTCAGTTGATGAGATACTGCTACCAAGAACAAAGAAACAGCATTCTTTGTCAACAGGAAATTAAAATGAATTACTAATCAAGTATTTTTGTTTTTGTTTTCAGGATTAAGTAATAATCTACTCAAACTTTGCAAACCACCATGAGAGAAAAAGACTGTCCTTTTGTTTTTATCGGTTAATGAAAATTTATTTTTGATTTTAAATAAAATTGGTTAGTGTGAAAGGAAATTATGAAAGTGTTCTTTGACCCATATAGATGTCTACTGGACAAAAATTATTATGAATAAGCAAGTGATGTTGATTTGTTTTAATTTTGCATGTGAAATTGGTTTCTGTTTTCCTCATGGATAATCCCTCTTAATATTATAAACAATTGTGATTGCTTTATTGGTAGCTATAATGCAGTCACAGGGCCGGCTTTAAGCTAAGGACCAATTGGGTTTCCCCCATATGTATTGCTAAGTTAATTTAATCATTTTTAGACGTCCCTAAAAGATAATTTGTTCCCAGTAATGCTGTTCAATTATAATTTGTTTTTTTTTTTTAACAAAAAAGATTCTTCATTTAATGAATAACTAGAAAAAAACCTATTAAGTTCACTTTGTAAATATTTTTTTAAAAAGGTAATCTAAACATTTTTTTTTAACTTGTAGGTTTACATACTCAAATAATGAATGATTTTTAGCCATAAAAAGGTGTTTTAACACATATTACTGAGGTGTTAAAAAAAAAAAAACAGGTGTTGTTCATTAAATCAGATGTTTTTGTTTTCGTTTTTTTTTTTTAATTTTGTTTTTTCATTTTTTTTTTTTTTTTTTTTTTTTTTTTTTTTTTTTTTTTTTATAGATAAATTTTTAAATTTTAGAAATAAAATTTTTAAAATCTTTCATTTCAAGAGCGTATATGTAACTCATTAATTTTGACTGGTATTTTCTTTCATAATTTTATTTGCTTTTTAATGCACAAATATAAAAAAATAGAATATTGCATATATATAATTTTATATTAAAATTCATTTAGTTTAAATGTAAATATAAATCCCCAACTTACGTGATTTTTTTTTTAACCTCTAAGGCACATAATAACCCCAACATGTTTACATGCCATTAAATCAATCAATTTAGTTCATTAACTTACATGTACTATCTTAGCACACGTCTTGATTGTTTTCATTCTACCATTGAGATATAAAGTCTACAATAAACTTTATTTATGTCTTAAGATTCTACAGATCTTGGCTGTCTATCTGGGTGCAGGGTGGGGGGTTCTGAAAAGAAAGTTTTGCAAATTGGGCCCCACTGCTTCTAAGGCCGGCCCTGTCCAATCACATTGTGATTTTTGTTGCAGAAAATTCCTGCATCCTAGTTGTTACATTTTGTCTTCAGATCTTTGGTGCCCTTTTCTCCTCCAACAGGCTGCGAAAAGGGTGTGGTAGGTTTTGCGAAATGTGCCTGGGTGCCATTTCAATTACGCCTCTGCTGCTGGTATGCCATCTCTACCAGTTACCACCTCTGATGACAACGTTGGGTTGACTGCACCCCACGTTCCTTCTCCCAACTCTCCTGAAGACACAGAATCCAGTACTTCCCCGATGGTGACAAGCCGGCGTGTGGCATTTGCGTCTCCGTCGCCGACGCCGGAAGATGTGTCCAACACTTGTGAGTAGTTTGCATGGGATCATTTCATAGATGGCACTTTAACAAACACGGCTCTTGACAAGCTAGTGGTCTCTTGTGCGTGCGCGTGTGTGTGTGCTGTTTGGTTCATATTAATACGTTTAATTTTTATTTCTATTTTGAAGGAATTTACTGTTTTGTTTGAGTATAAAAAAATAACAGATTTCAATTTTGTATTTTTTCCCTCCCTTTTTTTAAAGAATTTTTTGAGATTTTTTAAAAACTTTAATTTTGTGTATTTCAAGTTTATTGAGTTCTGTTATTTTAATTCACCAGTTTGTTTTACTGTTTTTTGAAATTTGCTTTTTTTTTTTTTTTTTTTTTTTTTTCTGACTTCCTGTTTACATATTGTTTTTTGTAGCTTTTTAGAATAACCTTTTAATAGTCTTTTCAATCTTGTAGAATGTTTTTAAACTTTGTGCCTGTAATAATTCTCATTTAAAATAATGGTCTCAAATAGTCCTCATTAAAATAATGGTCTCAAATAGTCTCAAATCTCATTAAAATAATGGTCTCAAATAGTCCTCATTAAAATAATGGTCTCAAATAGTCCTCATTAAAATAATGTCTCAAATAGTCCTCATTAAAATAATGGTCTCAAATAGTCCTCATTAAATAATGGTCTCAAATAGTCCTCATTAAAATAATGGTCTCAAATAGTCCTCATTAAAATAATGAAATAGTCCTCATTCAAATAATGTCTCAAATAGTCCTCATTCAAATAATGGTCTCAAATAGTCCTCATTCAAATAATGGTCTCAACACACATAATTTCTTTTCCAGTCTTGTACAGTAATACCTCAGTTATTGCTCTAAACCAATACTTCTCAAACACTGTGACGTACCAGCAGGATATTTTCCCAATTTGCTCATGTGTCATGTTAAAAGTAAAAAATAAATAAAACCCAGCAGGGCAGCCTCATGTTAATATCAGCCAGACACCGAGGGAGTCTATCCTCTTTTCATTAGTGCTAGACCAAGATTATTTTGGCATCTGAGGTAGTGCCCTACACCTACCATCAGCTCCTCACACAGATCCTTGTGCTATTCATATGCCGAGTTGATGAGGGTTGGTATTGAAACCGGAGCCTTGTGATTCCTGGCGGACATTGCCATATTATTTGTTTATGATTTTAGAAAATATTGTTAGAGTATCTTTAATTTATACTGAAAAAAAAAAATGTATAATGAATATAAGTTAACAGTTTTTACATATTATGTATATCAAAATATAAAACAGGAAACGCACCACATACTGGCAGTCGATGATTTGCGTACCAACAGTTTGAATAGAGCTGCTCTTGACATTCATAACAATGCAGCACTAAACAAAACATTATACAGGATCATTCTATCATAAAATTTAATAGCATATTTAAAAAAAATTTTTTTTAAATGCATAGATTAGATGTAGCACAAGGTCAGCCAATGGTATGTGTCACTTAGTGAGGATTGAACTCACTGAGTAGGTAGCAATGAATCAAGACAAGCTTGCTAACCATAACATAAAAATGGGGTGCCCAATCAATATAGCATAGATATGAGCTTAATAGATTATTTTTAACAGTGAATTGAACACAAATAAAGGTACGACATGGTAGTACTATTGTAGTATAAAATCTTTTATTTGAGGTCTACCATATTTTTGTATGTGGTCTACCTAAGAAATGGAGCACTCGTGGCTGGATGCCAAAATTGAAATAATAATAATAAAAAGGAGTGCTAGTTGAAATGTTACAATCTCCCCTTTTACTATTTTTGAAAAATACTAAGAAAAAAATGAAGTAGATTTATCTATTGTATTTTTACGAGATGTACAAATTATTTAGAAGCCTTTAAGATTTTGATAAGTTTCTTTTTACTGAATTTTAATTTTTAATACTGGAGATTCAGTCTTTTTAAAAAATTTTTTATCTGTAACCAAAACTGTCACTGCTTAGGTCACAGTAATCCTTTTAAAGATTCTATGAAAAATCAAGGACAGTGCAAGACCAGAGTTCAAATCCTGGACAAGTCTGTTTGCATTTCACATAGCTATATTCATACCTTTCACAGGGGTATAAGTGCTATGGGTAAATAATATAGCAGGCTGGGATTTTAACCTTGGTTAAGCACTGTTTTCTAAGGAAAACTCTGAATTCAAATCTGTTAAACTCCGCTTAAAAGATTAACCTTGTGTCACATCCTACTCTTGTAGAGTGGTTGGTAAATATGTACTTACCATTAATTTTGTAGTGAGAAACAAGATTAATAATGAAAATGTGTTGAACTTCATTAAGATAAAAATGGATTTATACTGCTGTGCAGTTGATGTGGCAGCTGAGCTAATGAAACAATCTTGTATCATCTTCAAGATATATTCAAAAGGTATCAAAACTTAAGCTGATTTACCAAGACAGAAAAGAACAATGACTGAAATATTAATTTTCTTCAAAATAATTCTCATTCAAATAATGATCTCAAAAATAATGTTTCATTCAAATAATGATCTCAAAAATAATGTTTCATTCAAATAATGATCTCAAAAATAATGTTTCATTCAAATAATGATCTCAAAAATAATGTTTCATTCAAATAATGATCTCAAATAATATCTCAAAATAATGTTTCATTCAAATAATGATCTCAAAAATAATGTTTCATTCAAAAATGATCTCAAAAATAATGTTTCATTCAAATTATAGCAACACAAAATTTTGTTTGATGTTTGTAATTTTTTTTTTAGTTCTATCTCTGTGTATATATAGAAATACCATTCACTGGAAAAAAGGCATTTAAATATAAAACGAATTTTGAGTTGTTTCTAGACATACTGTTAAAATTTTGAGATCATATGAACAAGTTATTAGATTAGAAAATATCATTTTTTTTCTGAAACTCTGTACATTTTTTTAAAAAATGCCCTCTATATCAAGAAAAACATTTGAAAGCTCACTGGGGTATTACTGTACTCTTAACTAGAAAGGATGTTAAATGTTACCAAATTACTAAAAATGACTTAATAATTTTTGTGTGTATCTCTGATTTTTCTATTTAACAAAACACATTCTACAAACTTGGAAATTCTATTTACGTTTTTGTTTGTTTTTAAGTTTGTTTTTAAGTTTTTCATTTAAATTTTTTTGACCAGCTTTGTATTATATTAGTTGCTTCTCTTTGTTGGCATTAAAATACTGGCATTAAAATACTGGCATTAATACTAATGAAAAATAAATTGCAACGCCCTGTATGTATTTCAATTGAGATATATACAGGTAATATAATATAGCTGGCTTACAGTAAATGATTATATGAACAGGTACCAAAATAGTGTATCAATGTAATATCTAAAGGTACAGCTGAATTGTATTGAAAATGATAATGGAGTCAGTCTTTTAGATATATGCATAAAATAAGCTTTTGAGTAAAGGCCTGTAAAACTAAAAAAATACTTCTGATACATCCTAATATAAATTAAATTTTTAGTTAAAGACAATTGTGTGCTCTAAGAAATTTAAAAGCCTTTTAAAAATGTATTATGCAGGATGTTCCAGAAGACACGTATTATCCTGGTTTTCAAAAATATACCTTTTTATTAATTAAAAAAAAACAAAAAAAACTTATTCCCTCCCCCACACTGAGAACCAGGATGGTGCTTGATTTCTAAGACACCCTTTATATACAGGTACCTGATGATTGACATGGGTCGTGAAACTGTCAGTAGTTATAGATGGCTGTGATTTTTTTTTTTTTTTTTTTTTTTTTAAATTTTTTTTTATGGTTTTTAATTATTTTTAATCATTATCCAATATTTGACTATTAAAACTCTTAACATCCTATAGAAAAATATTTTTACTTATTTGAATCAATCAATTTTAAGTGTTTATCTCTGAGTATTAGAATTTACAAGGAAACTGTTCATTTTTTAAAATTATTCAGAGAAATAATTTTTGTTTATGTGTTAAAACTCTTAACATCCTATACTACCTCATTCCACCCGGCCGGAAGTCACATTCATTTTCCTAATCTACCCCAAATGATAGCCTTTGTTTAAATGTAATATTAAACATTTAGAAGTCTTTGATTTAAGGGAAATAACAGGTAACTTTAAATGAAAAGACCACTTTTAGCCATTTATTGATAAATCCTTAGAGCTATGGGCTTGAAAAATTCTCAACAGGATGTTAAGAGTTTAAAAAAAAAAAAAAAAAAAAAAAAAAAAAGACGTGCGTGTGTGTGTGGATTAGTCTCTAATTTTGTAATGCTGATGAAAGATTTATAATTACAAGACTTTAGTGATCTTTTGATTAGTTTCCACCAATTTTAGACTATGGAAGCTAAGAAGAAAAAATAAGTTGCATTTTTAGTTTTTTTTTCTCACTGAAAAACTTGAACAAAAAAAAAAAAAATTCCTCTCTCAATAGTCCTAGCCCTTAACTACCTTGGAGAGGATGAAACTAATGAAAATAAACTTATCAATTCTCACTGGTTATTTGATCTTGTGAGAATGCTATCACCCTGCATTGCTAAATTTTTTTCACAAAAAAACTTGATAACATACTCTTCTGGATAAAACTTGCAAAAATCTGCCATTAAACTTTTTTTTTTTTTCCTTTTTATGCTTCCATACTTTATAGTTATGGATATTTAGTTTTTGATGAGACTAATGAAAAAACAAAAAGCAATCAATTTTTCAAAAATACCGTTTCATTATTTTCTATAGATTTGATTACTAATTTCTAATTCATTTGAAGAGAACAATTATGTTAGTGATAATTATCTGTCCTATTATAGATTAGAAATTCCATATCTCTTCCGAAATTTGATAAAATTCAAAGGTTTTAATTTGTATTGTTAATGATGGAAAACTCTTAAATAACTCAAAATTAGATTAATTTGAAAACGGATATGAATTGCTTTTTTAAATTTTAAAAAAATTTTTTAATTTTTTTAAAATTTATTTTTTAATTTTTTAAGGATAATTTAAAAACCAGAACTGAAACATTGTTCCTTATGATAAAAGGTGTATTCTGGCTTTAATTTTATTTTTAATTTGAGAAAAGCTTTACTCTCTAATCTATTCAGTTAAGTTTGAAAAATTTACATATTGGATGTACTGCTACCATCAGATGTGCAGACTGAAAACAATACTCATCAGATGGGGGATGACCTTTGACCTTTTGCAGGCAGATTTTAATTTTTTTAAATCCTTATACAGTGGGCAAATTATTTTCCATGCATTAATTTTGAATTGATCAACAAGCAGCCAATAGAAAAATGCCTTACATTGAACTATTAAAAAGAAAAGAATGCTGCTCTGTGTATTGTTGGTGACAAATGACATTCCCCCTGCAAAAGGGGTAAAGGCAATATGCAGCCTTCTCATTCAGCGAGTGTAGTCCTCAGAGGTTTAGTCCAGACTTAATTAAAATTGCATGTTTCTTATTTACAAATTGATATCCTAATGCTTTCTTCCAAAAAGTAATCTAAAAAAAGTTAATTAAATGGTTAGTAAGTTTTTTTCATTAGTGTATATTGATTAAATTTGAAACAAGACTTTATTTTAATTTAAACCTACTAAAAATTTGCATTCAGCCTTCAGAGAATAAATTTCAACATGGCCTTGAAATAGGAAATGTTTTCCTACCTCTGATCTGCACTCTTTGCATGCCAGAGTATAAAAATGATACTTCAAATTATAAATAATACAATGTTAGTTTAAGAGCCCAGTATAGTGGTCTTCTTTGGCACAGATTTCACCAATGTGTGAAAGCAAGTAGGGTAAGAAGTTAAAGCTTTCACAGAGAAGAATATTTCAGGTGATATCTTTAGATATGTTTAGGGGAAAAGATATAAAATATATAAAAGCTAATTATATTTTTTCAGAAATCACTTAAAATTGTATATTCAGGAACATAATATTCACATGTTGGTGTTTTCTTTAAAGAGAGGTTAGAAAACAGTTCTTTATTTTTTTTTTTTTTATTTATTTATTTTTTTAATTTTTTTTTTTAAATTTTTTTATTTATTTATTTTTTTTTTCAAATTTAATTTTATTTTTTTAAAATTTTTAATTTTTTAAAATTTTTTTATTTTTTATTTTTTTTGTCAAAAAAGAAAAAAATGCAACTTGTTTTATTTTTGTTTATTATTGCAAGCAGATGGAGATTCACAATGGTTAACCATATCAGTTTTTCTCTTTTGAAATACAAAACAAAGTTTATCGTGCCTAACCTAATCAAGTTTGCCTAAACAGTTTTTTTCTGCATGAGTTCTTTGAAATATTAAATACTTACTCACTTGTCTGTATCTGCTTTTACTGAAAAAAAAACTTAATCCCTTTTTCATCTGACTCGTTTCAGAAACTTTTTTTGTTTCCAAAATGTTTGAAACTTGATTTAATTATTAATATTCTTATTCTGTTCTTTTATTCTTGCATATATTGTGAATGTTATCTAACAATGTTTAATTTGTATGAAAAATTAACTCTTTGCTTGTAGTCAGGATGCATTGTTATCTTTAAAAAATATATATATAAAAATTCCTGCTCTCCCACCAAGTCAGATTAACTAGGTCTTTTTAATGGGGGTAATTTTTGTTTTATGGGGCATCTAGTGAAGATCACTCTATTTTCAGTAATGGATCTGCGTAACTAGCTTCCTAACCATTATACCATGATGAGACACCTATAATAATAATAATAATAATAATAATCTTCATACAATGACTGCTATTTACACAGTAGCATTGCAACCAACAAAGCCTTCATCAGATGATTACTCTGGGTTCAGGCATGGTTTCGGGCCCGAAGCATCATTACCACTAACCCAGAGCACCCTAGTAGTATCTCACGATACTACCAGACTTTGTTGGTTTGATGTCACAATATAGGACTGCCATGTCCACGCTGATGCGGTTAGAGCTTTCTCCTGACTCTTTTTTAAGTATTTCCTCTTGTCTGGTGGAGAAAGTTCAAGTTTAGACAAAAATGCCGAGGTTGAGTTGGTAATAATATAGTTATCTTTAGAATGTTACATAGTCGTATCTGTTTAATAATTCATTAGCATCTAAAATCGTTACATGATTAAAGATATCCAAAGCAAAATTATGAGTTGCTTCACAAAATGCCCAATGTGCCATCCCAAGAAAAAATTGTTTTTGTTTGATAAAACTATTTCAATCATTCCCTTATTTAAAAAAAAAAAAAAAAAAACTTATACTACAGGCTAGTCGGAAAGTCTTGTCACCCCTACATATTTTAACTTTGATTATTTTTTGTTTTTAATTTGTTTGTAATTATTTTTACCTTTTAAAAAAATCTTTTAAAATTTTGTAGAATTTTGGTTTGTATTATACAGTAATGCTGACAGCTTTTTGATTTAGTGTGTCCTGGGTTGCACATATTTGCTTTGAATGAGTCCCCAGGAAAATTATGGGTCCCAACAAAAGCCCTCTAACTCGTACCTATCTGTGTTATTGGTTTCTAAGAAACTATTGAAATGTATTTACAGGTAGCTTGAAATGGTGAGGGAAGAAAAACATTGGGACACATGGATATGATTTTACTGCGTCCTTTTAGATTTTTGTGCATCAGGGATGCAGGACACATACCTAACAGCATCTCTGATTATAATACAACCTGAAATTCTACAAAATAATTTGATTTTCATGAATGTAATTAATTTACCCCTAAAAAAAAAAATCTGACAAGATTTTCAGGTCACCCTGTAGAGATAGGTTTATAAACATGCAAAAAGGATATTGCAATCAAATTGAAGTTGGGTATACTAGAATATAATGAAAAAAATATTGCATGCAAAAGTTAAACATAAACCATAGTTTTCTCCCAAAAAAAAAAAAGCCTTAGGTAGTGATGATAATGCTGTATTTATATAGTGCATGTTCAACTTAGAGCGAATGCATAGATATAAACAGCAGCAGCACAAGACTTATTTACTTTAGTGGCTTAGAAAAAGGTCAGTAACTGTTTCATTGTGCTTTTTGTATCACAATCTTGCAGTTATTGCATAAAATCATATCAATACAAAGAGCAATTTAGAAAATAAAGTGTTTTGAAACTTGAAAGGAAATAGACAATTCATTTTTAAACAAGCAATTGATTTATATGCAATAAATGCATTCCTTGAAGAGGAAGCTACAACTAGTGGTGAATTAGTGTTTAAAAAGAAAAAAAAAGCTTCCACAAAAGAGTTTCTATTTTCCTGACCTCTCACCAGGGATGCAACACAAGGTCTTAACGTGGGAAACCATCACAAACTGAAACTCATGTTATGGCTTGCGCAAAAAATGAGTGGTTCCCATCGGCATTCCCCTTTTAGGATGCCTCAGGCATGGGGCAATAAACCCAGCACTACCCCCCCCCCCAAAAAAAAAAAAACAACGTATTCTGTAGTCACATAAGTTATACTTTAACTGAATTTTTGCTGAAAAACTTGGATTTTTTTTTTTTTTTCTATTTATTTATTATTATTATAGTAATTTAACTTAAAATGAGTTTTTCATTTGTAGTTTAGTAGTTGCTGTGTTGACTTCCAGTTACAATATAGGTCTCCTGCCTCAAAAATTACTACTCGGTGACTATCAAAATAACAACCCCAGCTCATCGTAATTCTTGTTTATTTATCGTAATTTGTCGTAATTCTTGTTTAGATATGAAGATGGATATATAGTTTGTAATAGGCTGAGATAGATAAACAAACAAAATAATATAGATTGATATGAACAAATGGAGATAGATATTTTCGACAAGTAAATGTATTTGGGGGGGGGGTCGCATCTTTTTTTTGTCGTAATTCTTGTTTATTTAAACTAAAAACAAGATATTAAACAAACATGAATTAAAAAAAATCTTAGTATTTAAAGTAATATAGATAAATATGAACAAATTGAGATAGATATGAAGATGGATAGTTTTGAATAGACTGAGCTGGGTCGTTATTTTAAGTCACCGGGTAGCAATTTTTGAGGCAGGAGACCGGGACGCACTTCCTCATAAATTACCGAAAATAAGTTGCACAAGAATGCTGAATGCGATCTTAAACAAATCGTGGAAATGCCCTACAAGAAAGCAGTTGTACTGCCATCTGTCACACAAACCATCTGAATAAAACAATATGCTGGACACTGCTGGAGAAGTGAGAATGAGCTGTGGAAACTAGCACATGGGCACGCCAGGTGAAGACTGTGAGATATTCTAATATCTGAATAAAACAAACAAAATATGCTGGACACTGCTGGAGAAGTGAGAATGAGCTGTGGAAACTAGCACATGAGCACGCCAGGTGAAGACTGTGAGATATTCTAATATCTGAATAAAACAAACAAAATATGCTGGACACTGCTGGAGAAGTGAGGATGAGCTGTGGAAACCAGCACATGGGCACGCCAGGGCAGGCTGCCCTGCAGAAACCTACATTGATCAGCTCTGTGTGGATACGGTATGCTTCATGGAGGACCTGCCGAAAGTGATGAGTAATAGGGACAGTTGGCAAGAGATTGTCATGGATATCCATGCTGCTGGTGTGATATGATGATGATGATGAAGCAACCAGTCAAACCTGTTAAACTCTGCTTGAGAAATTGACCTTGTGCCACTTCCTGCTCATGCAGAGGGGTTAGGTAAATACATACTGGGTGTGTGGATGTTGAATGCATTCACACAAATAGGAATGCAGGTTGAAAACCATACTCTACATCGTTTACGTACTAGAACATTCAAAATCACTTGATACTTAAAATTATGAATAATACAATGCTAGTTTCATTAAAGACAAATACAGCAGATCTCTTTGTCAGTTTTTTTTTTTCTCCTTTTTTTTCTCTTTTCTCTTTTCTCGCCAGTGTGTGAAAGTATATTTGGGATTGGTAGGTAAATGCAGTTTGTGGCGGGGAAAGTTAAAACTTTGTTAAAAGGACATTTCTAATTTTAAATAAGTAATTTTTTTATTTTTTTAAATTTTATTTTTTACACTTGTATTCAGTCTATGGAGAGCTATGTAACATTGCTTGTTAGTTTTTAATACTTAGAAGTTTAGCTTAGTAGTTATAGCATATAATTGTTGTCCAAAGGTTTTGTAGTTTTATTCTTGTGGGGACAAGGTGGGCACAATTGTAGTAAATGTTTTTCTTAATCAGTATACTAAATATTATTTTTCTTTTTTCTCGTTGATTTGTGCAGCAGCAACATCAGCCTTGGCTGGGACAGCTGCCTCTTCAGGCACAATGCCAAGAAGCCGACACATGACAATTGTATGCATCATCAATTTAGAATCAGGAACAGCTGAATCTGCCCGTAGTAAAGCCTATGCCGATATACAGAAAGCCTCCCAACGGTAAGACTTTTTTTCTTTTTTTTTTCTCCTTTGTTTCCAGTCTTTGTTAATCCATTCCATCACTAACAAAAAAAAAAAATAATTTTTTTTTCTTTTTTTTTTTTTTTTTTTTTTTAAATTTAAAATTTTTTTTTTCCTTTGTTTACAATCTTTTAATCACTAACAAAAAAAAAATTTTTTTTTTTTCATATTTAAAAAAATTTTTTTTTTGTCTTTTTTTTTATAATTAAAAAAAAAAAATTAAAAGGAACATCTATTTCTAGACTGCCGGTTGGAGAAGCCCTTTCCGATCAATCGGTTTGTCACATCAAGCCCTAGCACCTATATATGATTGTCCCAACCCTGTTGCCCTTATTGCAAGGCCCAATCCTTATCATATATGTGCTAGAAGGTGGTGACTGAGGGTCTTCCTGTCCAAGGAATGTCATTAAACTCTACCTGATGGTGAGTTCCAGTTCTGGTGGTCTGGGGAATGTGAAGCACTCCTTCATCATTACTCCCAGGTTCACTATGACCCAGAGTGGTAGTACCTATGGGTTAAATAGAAAAAGTTTTTATAAAAAATAAAAAAAATTGAGAACGAGTTTATTTCAAAATTTTGTTAGCATTAAATGACCCACCAAGGTTAATATGCCGTAAAACAAAACAAACAAATTGCTATTTTTTTTTTTTTTTTTTTTTTTTTTTTTTCTTTTTGTCTGTTGTCCTCATCTTTATTGTTATATGCTCAACATTTTGACTGATTTGCCCCTTGTACTTTTTGGTGGTTCTTGTCAAAATCTTTAACCTTTTTCTTGTAATTGGAAGCTTTCACAGAACTTTAAACCAAACCCTTTATTCAATCCAGTGTGGTAGATTGTTCTCATTCCACTAACTGGGTACAAATGTTAAGCATTCTGTTATCGCTCTTGGTCAGGATTGAACCTGCAACCTACTGATGAGTGTCACTATATTCACGCTATGTGAAATGTAAATGGCTTTATCAAGGATTTGGACTAGAGTTGCCAAGTCCATTTCCTATGATAATAACCATTACACCATTCACCTCCTTATTTGTATAATATAACACTCTTATCTAAAGACTACTTGTAGGTCAGGAATTGGTATATCTTAAGGTGGGGGTGGAGTCTTTTTGAATACTACATAGAAATTTATTATCTCATAAGACTGCACTTAAATCTTTAGTTTGTTTATAAAATCTAAAGTTTACATTTTTAGGTAATAACTAAGTCTAAATTTAATTGATATATTAATATACTTATATATTGATATACTTAAAAGGTTAAAGTTATTTATTTCTTTTAATGACTTTTTTGCAAGAAAGCATTGTGATATTGGGTTCTAAAATGCAGGTGTGCAATTTTAAAATGAAAGGTCACATTTCATGGTTTATTTAGAAGGCTGAAGCTAGGGCCGGTTTAGCTCAGTCGGTAGAGCATCCACCTACGAACCATAAGGTTCCTGGTTCAATACTTGTTCAATAATGAAATAGAAAAATGTTTGTGTAAAAAAAAAAAAAAAAAAACTGATTTCCTATCAAGCATAGGTCTTTCAAAACTTTGTCTGCATTAAATAAACCACCAATGTTGATATAAGTAAAGTCGTTGGGGTGGCCTAAAGTCGGTATGAGCCAATCAGCGAGGGAGTCTATCCCCTTTTCACTAGCGCTAGACCAAGGAGATTGTTTTTGTGTCTGAGGTGGAGTGCCACACCTACCATCAGCTCCATACTTTACAGCACAGATCCCTATGCTACTCATATGCTGAGTTGGCGAGGGCTGGTATCGAACTGTGGTTTTTAGCCAAACGCTCTACCGGCTATACTTAGGATTATTTAACCTCAGTCGGTAGAGCATCTGACTAGGAACCACAAGGTTCCTGGTTCAATACCGGCCCTCGCCAACTCGGTGTATGAGTTGCACAGGAATCTGTGTGGTAAAGTCATGTGCAGATGGTAGGTGTGGCACACTACCTCCAGAAGCTAAAACAATTTCCCTGGTCTAGCGCTAGTGAAAAGGGGGATAGACTCCCTCGTCTGGCTGATACCGACTTTAGGCCATCTTGACGACTTTACGTAATTAAACCTTATCAGAAGAATGTTAGATATGGAAATACATGTTTGAAAGAATGTATTTCTGCAATGTCTGTAAATTTGTAATTTATTTATTTATATTTATTAACCATTGTTACTTTAATTTTATACTTCACTTAAAAGAAATAGTGATTTTAAAGTGAGGAGGCATTTGTAGGGCAATGGTTATTGTCATAGAAAATGGAGACTATGAACAGTTCAAATCCTGAATAAAGCTGTTTGGATTTCACATAGTGCTAATACCCCCTCGTAAAGTTATGAATACAATTATTCTCCACCCCCCAGTTATGGGTAGACAGTAGGGTAGACTCAAGTCTTTTAATCTTGACCATCAGTCTAGAAGGAAACTGTTCAAAACTGTTCAAACCTGTTAAACACTGCTGAAAAAAATTTTTCTTGTGTCACATCCTGCTCATATGGAGGGGTTTGATAGATATGTTAGCTTAGATAATTCTATCGGTTTACTGTGCACCTGTTTAGTTCTCTCTTTAACAGCAGTCCCTGATGATACTGGTGCTTCTATTTACAAAGGAGTGAAACATTCTAGTTAGTATTTCATAGCGATCTCTGAAATATTGAGAATTTGATTAAAAAATATTTTTCAGTGAAAAAAAAAAAAAAAAAAAAAAAAAATTCAGTTGCAAATTGGACTGAAAATTACTTTATTCTAAGTGTATTGCTGAAAATTTTAAGTATATTGCTCTAATAAAAATCTTGCTATGATGTGCTGTTTTTTTTTTGGGGGGGGGGGCTATGGCTCAAAACATATAGTAAAGTAAGCAAAGTGACCTTTTGTTAGTATCAGTTGGACAGTGAGAAACTCTATTCCCACTTGTGCTAGACAAGGGAGATTGTTTTTGCATCTGGGGTGGAGCACCATACTTACCATCAGCTCCCGGTTTTACCACACAGATCTATTCTGTGCTACTCATAATGAGAATTTCAGTAATTTATAGAAGAGAAATTAGGTTATATCTTGTAAATGCATTATGTTTTCAAAACATTCCTTTTTAGATTTGTAAGAACTAGTTTCATGTGTGCAAGATAACAATATCATGTGAAGGTTACCTGCAGGTCATTGATTAGTTTTATCACCTGTATAAACCTTATCAGAGGAATGTTAAAAACATACTTCTTAAAATAAGCTACTTTCTTTAATGTTGTGTTAACCTTTGTAATTTTGATTTATACTTCAATTAGAAAAGAAAGAAAAAGAAAAAAAAAAATTGGATATTGATTTAAACCAAATTTCTTAAGCATACCAAAATGAACACAAAAGTCTCATGATTGCATTTCTAGTTTTCAACATAGTCTCCTCCTATTTCTCTGAATTTATGATTTGTATTATTTGGACTATTGTCCGCCTCTTTATTCTTATCTACTCAACATTTCCTTCAGTGTGCCCTCCGGACTTAGGTGTTTCTTGTCAAACTCTGGGAACCTTCTGACTTGGGACTCCAGTTGCACATGGCGCAACGGATATAAGGGTTGAGTTAATGCAGTTCTAATTGACAATCATCTCTAGGTTGCAGGTTCAATCCTGGCCAAGGGCAATAACATAGAATACTTAACACAGCTTAGCACTTGTACCTGGTCATGGTTAACAGAATGAGAACAGTCTACCTCTGTGGATTGAATAAAGGATTCGGTTTGAAGTTTCATGAAGGCTCCCAAGTTCAACAAGAAGGTTCCTGTTCGACAAGAAATACCCGAAGAAGGCTGGAAGGCACAGGCTAAAACGTGTAGATAACAATAAAGATGAGGACAATAGTCTGAATAATACAAAAGTCTCCTTCCTTCTCAATTATGTTATTTGACATTTTGATTGAGGGCATATATGCCCAACTCATAGAAGCCACTTAGACATGTATAAGTTGCATCTTTCAGCTCATCATCATTGGAGAACTGTTGTCCTCTAAATGCTTTATTTTTAGGCCCAAACAAATAAATCCGAGTGTCAGGTCAGCACTGGAGAGTAGATGAGGCAACGTTGAGATATTTATGTTCATTTTAAGATGCTTTGTTTCTTTTTATTAAATCATAATTAAAGAACAAGCATTACTTAGCAACTGACCCTTGTATATGTTGTATACTCTCTTTCCTTACTTTCTTACTTCTATTCTTCTTCTGTTCATCTTTTCTATCTTATGTTTCTTCTTCTAGCGTCTGGACTTCTCTTGGGGACTTTGTGTCTGGTCTTCCATTGGGGATTTCTCTTTATAAGAAGCCCGGTGTCATTGTTAGTTTTTAGATAATAACCCTAGACTTCAATTTACTTAGATCATATTTTATTCTGAAATCCCCACCAGACTACCTGCGCAGATTGAGTCGGCAGCGTGCATAACACAACTTAACACCGTCGGGGTTTTGGCCGATCTAACTAAAACTCTCTCTAATCTAAACCGGAAGAGGGTCTTCTCCACCGATTCTCACTACTAATGGACTGCTGTAACCTTTCCAAAATAAATCTAGTCTGTAAAATATGTACATATTCTTGCCATTCAGTTTGTTTTCTGTAATTTAGCACCCAGTGGGGTTAAAAATGTTAAAATAAAAATGTTATATCATATATTATAATTTGCTTTTTTTTTTTTTTTTTTTTTTTTTTTTTACCACCCTGTATATGGTACTTTGTTTTGAATAAGTTCAGACTTTTTTTTTAATTTCCAAATTATTTCTCATTTTTATTTTTTATTTCAGGTTAAAAGCCACCCTAACTGTTGTGCCATTCAAAAATCTTGATTTTGGTGAAACGGCGGCTCTGGAAACCTTTTACAATGCAGATGTTGTTATTGTTGACATTTCCACTCGGATAATCCAAGCCTTAGCCTACCATGTTGGTGTTCGTCACAGTATGGGTATGAAGCATAATATCATCATCTCTTGTGAAACTGATCCAGAAATCACAAGTCCCTTCAAGGTAAGTTAATGGTTTTGAGATTTTCCAGATAAATGGTTATCAAAGTGGGCAGTATGAACCAAACAAAAAAAAAAAAAAAAAATCAACTCCTTATGTTACCTCAGTGTGACTAAAGGGGTGCTAAGAAGTCGGTTGGGAATTATAGTACTAACAAATGCAATCCTTATTTATGTGTTTGCATTATGGCAAAAGTGTTGACAAAAAAATTTTTTTTTTTTTTTTTTTTTTTTTTTTTTTTTTTTGTAATTTAAAAAATTTTTTTCTTTGTTTCCAGTCATTAACAATTTAAAAAATTTTTTTCTAATATTTTAAAAGCCCTTTCCGATCAATCGGTTTGTCACATCAAGCCCTAGCACCTATATATGATTGTCCCAACCCTGTTGCCCTTATTGCAAGGCCCAATCCTTTTTATCATATATGTGCTAGAAGGTGGTGACTGAGGGTCTTCCTGTCCAGGGAATGTCATTAAACTCTACCTGATGGTGAGTTCCAGTTCTGGTGGTCTGGGGAATGTGAAGCACTCCTTCATCATTACACCCAGGTTCACTATGACCCAGAGTGGTAGTACCTGTTAGGTTCCCATCTATGGGTTAAATAGAAAAAGTTTTTATAAAAAATAAAAAGAATTAAGAACGAGTTTATTTCAAGTGCTTAATATTTCTAAGCAAAGTTCTGAATATGTAATAAGTTTTGTTATAATCTGGCTAGTTACATAACCTATTCTGTTACCTCAGTATGACTAAGGGGGAGATAAGTCGGTAGGGAATTGTGCTATAGTCAGTACAAGTTAATTTTATTTATTAACCAGACTCCAAGAATTCCATTGTGATATCTGTTGTTGTAACAACCGTCTATAATAATATAGATGCTTATACTATGCTATTTGAAATTTTCACTCCTTCATTTCTATCTGTTATATTGTGAATTAGGATGCTTAGGGCCGGCTTAGCTCAGTCGGTAGAGCGTTCGGCTAGAAACCACAAGGTTCCTAGTTCGATACCCACCCTCGCCAACTCAGCGTATGAGTAGCATAGGGATATGTGCTGTAAAGTAAGGAGCTGATGGTAGGTATGGCGCTCCAGATGCTAAAACAATCTCCTTGGTCTAGCGCTATTGAAAAGGGGATAGACTCCCTCACTGACTGGCTGATACCGACTTTAGGCCGCCCCAACGACTTTACTTACTTATAATATTAAGTGTCCCTCACTCTCTCTCAAAAAAAAAAAATAGAATAAAAAAATACAAATTTGACTGGATATTTCTTTTTATTCTTAAAGTTAGAACATCATAAATTTAATCTAATAAAAATCTTGTGGTTTTTACTGGGTTATGATCTCATTCGTGCCTTCACAAACGTGAGAATTTTAATAAGATTATTTTTAAAAAAAAAAGGATTTTTTTTATAGAATTTTCCTCTTTGGAATATGAGGTAATTTTTGAAAAGTGTTTTTGAAAAAGAATTGATTTTTGATTGTATGGTCAAGGTTGCCTACATTGAAAGTAACAATTAAACAAGTAAAAAAAGTGTTAGAATAAGTAAATTCTTTTATCTGATTCTACAAACTTTTTGGAGGCACCTTATATGGTAATAGCTTTTATAATACTGAATTATTACAATTAAACTTTTTTTTCTTTTTTTAGTGATTTTTTTTTGTTTTTGTTTTAGTGATTTTTTTTTTTTTTTTTTTTTTTTTCTTTTGATTTTGTTTTTGTTTTTTTCTTTTAGTGATTTAAAAAAAAATTTATTTTTTAATTTTTTAAATTTTTTTTTTAAGATATTGGAAAACTTGTATTACAAAGTCCATCCAATACATTTTGAATTTACAGATCGTTAAACTTTTAGTGTTTTGTAGAGAACAAAAAAGTTTACCCTGCCATTGCTGTTGACTCTGATTGTCAAACCAACAATAGTGTTTTAATTTCACAGTTGTTATAGCAACAACAAAAATGACCTTGACTGAAATTGAGCATTCAAACTTACTCAGTTTATAAAATCTTGGTGCACTTTTTACAAAAAAAAAAAAAAAAAATGGAAGAAGTAATACCAATATTGCAGAATGCTAAATGTTAAAGTAATTACTAAACATACTGGAAATTTTAAAAACTCAAACTTTAAAAAGTTATCAAATTATTTTCTAAGCACAGCTTGTTTGATTTGTTTTATGGCATATCAACCTTGATGGGTCATTTAATGCCAGCAAAGTTTTGAAAGATAGCGACAGTTTGGAAGAATTTTAAAACTTTTTTTTGTAAACAAATTTTCTATTTAACTCTTAGATGTGACCCTAACAGGTACTACCGCTCCGGGTCAGAGTGGACCTAGGAGCAATGGTGATGGATGTGTGCTCCACATTCCCCAGACCTCCAGAAATAGAACTTCACCATCAGTTAGTTTAATGTCATACCCAGGACATGAAGACTCTCAGCCACCGCCTTCTAGCACATATATGATAAAAAGGGTTGGGGCTTGCCATAAGGGCAAGCTTTGGCAAAAGGCCACAAGTTTGGGGTACATAGTGAGGATCGAACTTGCAACAAAGTTGTAACTAAAGTACAAAACTTGCTTGCTAACCATTACACCATGATGAGGTGTACCCAGTTATTTACTGTGTGTTATAATTTATTGCTACGCTGAGTCAAAAGTTTTGCAATATTTTGTTACGTGCTAGTTTGCTGCTCATATGTTGGAGGTATGTAGTGTAATGGTTAGTCATAGGAAATGGACTTGTCAACCTAAATTTAAATCCTGGATGAGGCTGCTTGCATTTCACATAGCGCTAATACCCTTGTGAAAGGTATGCATCCAAATCTCTCTCTCTCTCTCTCTCTCTCTCTCTCTCTCTCTCTCTCTCTCTCTCTCTCTCTCTCTCTCTCTCTCTCTCTCTCTCTCTCTCTCTCTCTCTCTCTCTCTCTCTCTCTCTCTCTCTCTCTCTCTCTCTCTCTCTCTCTCTCTCTCTCTCTCTCTCTCTCTCTCTCTCTCTATCTCTCTCTCTCTCTCTCTCTCTCTCTCTCTCTCTCTCTCTCTCTCTCTCGCTCTCTCTCTCTCTCTTCTCTCTCTCTCTCTCTCTCTCTCTCTCTCTCTCTAATAGTAGGCTAACTGGACTCTTTAACCTTGGCTAGGTCACCAGTCTAGGAGAAGGAAAACTCTGAATTCAAATCTGTTAAACTCTTTAAAAAATTTACCATGTGTCAAACTGTGGTTTCTAGCCAAACGCTCTACCGGCTATAAGTAAGTAAAGTCGTCGGGGCGGCCTAAAGTCGGTATCAACCAGTCAGCTAGGGAGTCTATCCCCCTTTTCAATAGCGCTAGACCAAGGAGATTGTTTTGGCGTCTGAGGTGGAGCACCATACCTACCATCAGCTCCTTACTTTACCGCACAGATCCCTGTGCTACTCATACGCTGAGTTGGCGAGGACCGGTATCGAACTAGGAACCCGGCCCTATGATTATTTAACCTCAGTAGGTAGAGCATCTGACTAGGAACCACAAGGTTCTGGGTTTGATACCAGCCCTTGCCAACTCGACACATGAGTAGCACAGGGATCTGTGTGGTAAAGTGGGAGCTGTTGGTAGGTGTGGCGCTCTGCCTCAGATGCCAAAACCATCTCCTTGGACTAGCGCTAGTGAAGAGAGCATAGACTCCCTTGCTGTCTGGCTAACGCCAACTTTAGGTCACCCTGACAACTTACTTACTATGGTGTAATGATTATGGTGGTCAGTTCAAATCCTGGGCAAGGTTGTTTGCATTTCCCATAATACTCTTGGAAAGGTATGCATATAACTGTTCTCCCTCCAGCTATTGGTAGATAGTATGGATGACTGGGTTCTTTAACCTTGGTGATTTCTGCACTGGCGCTATGGTGAGGAGGAAAATAAAAGTACCCCTTGTATACCGGACCCTGAGGATTAAAGTTTTGAATAAATTTGCTTTGTTTGGCACATATGAACAGCAAGTATTGTAAGAGATCTGGCCTAAGTGGTCACCCATCTAAATATTGAGCAGGCTCAACTTTTGAGCTGCTTAACTTTTGTGATTTGGTGGGAACTGGTATTTTAAGCATGACTTGGTTTAGCTCAGTCGGTAGAGCGTTCGGCTAGAAACCACAAGGTTCCTAGTTCAATACCGGTCCTCGCCAACTCGGCGTATGAGTAGCACAGGGATATGTGCAGTAAAGGAGCTGATGGTAGGTATGGCGCTCCACCTCAGATGCAAAAATAATCTCCTTGGTCTAGCGCTATTGAAAAGGGGATAGACTCCCTCGCTGACTGGCTGATACCGACTTTAGGCCGCCCTATCGACTTAACTTACTTAACTGTAAGCCTAACAGATGGGAATATCTTGCTACAGATACAAACTTCATGTTTCATATGAACAAAAAATGTATGTCTTCTATAACTTAAAAATTAAAATAGTAATATTTTTTTTAATAAATTTTCAAAGTGTGCTTTATTTATGTACTAGAAGTGGCTACCCAGCATCACCTGGGTAGGTGGTGGACCTCAGAAAAAAAATATGGTGTAATGTTTAGCAAGTTAGTCTTGCAGATCCATTATTATTACTAGCAGATATATGCACCCTCCGGGTGCAAGTATTTAAGTTTTAATGTAATAAAATATCGTATTAAATTAGAGGCAGACAAAAAGATATGTAACAGAGTGGGGGGTATAACAGAAAAATAGAAATTAAACTTACTCTTCCATCACTCCTGTCTTTCATTGCTGAATTTTACTTATTTAACTATTTAGTTAAATTAGGAAATAAAGAATAAAATGACAGTTATTTTTACTTGTTAATGGATTTCATTTAAGATTCATTAAAGAGATTTTTGCTTATATTCATTAAAATAAAACCAAACAATTAGAAATCAATAATACTAAGCACATTTAATAAAATCACATTTTTAATATCGATATGCAAATTAGCCTTCCCATTCACACTGCAAACCGCTATTTTTTGTATATATAAATACAATTGCATGTTATTTGTATGTAGATATGGACAACACTAATAAAAAGGTGAAGCAATTTTATTAATAATTGAGGTTTAAATATAAATAAAATCATGGGTAATGTGATGTAAATAACTGTTAAATGTGACTCGATTAGGAATATAGTTTCGGTTACAGACAGAAAAACACACAATCTCCATTATAATAAGATGTGTATTTTAATTTTTAAATATCTTTGTAAATATAAAACAAATCGTCATAATTTCTGCACAAAAACCAAGAACCAGTGATATCTAATGTGTATATATATTTACTTTGTCGTTAATTGCTTTATTTTCATAGTTTCACCCGGACATGCATACACACTAACTGCCCTTTATATATGTATAGATTTTAAGAATTTATTTATTTAAAAAAAGTGTATGTGAAAGTGGGTGACAAACAAGTTAGCTTAGCTCATAAACAAGCAAAATTACTGGAATTTAATACTACCTATGTCCTACAATAGTTGTTACTTTCATGTATAAATTTCATACACTAAGTCTAACAAATATTATGGGATAGACAGTACTTTATTATCACTGTGACTCCAGTTGCTCAGACCATGGGTTTATGAGGATGGGAAAATAATAGACAATGAATATTTTTCTTTTGATTCCAATGGGAAACTTTGAACATTTTTCTGATTCTAAATATTTTTCTCTTTTGTCTTGACTTTATTTATTTTCATGCAAATCTTTCATTTGTTAACTTCAGGGAATGTATGAATTCAACTAATTTGGTGATAATTTAGGATAAGTTCTAATTGATATCTATTAATAATGGAGATTCGCTTCCAGTTTTTGTCTGTAACAAAAATTATGTCACTGCTTACGTCACATTACCCAAAATCGTCATAACATAGAATAAAATTTATTCTATATTATTTTGAGTGTATTTATAGAATAAATACACTCAAAATTTGAGCATGCAACATTAGACAGTCCTCATTGTTTTTTTTTTTAAACAAGTTTTAATAAATACATGACTGGTATTATATATCTATATATAGTTTGTTTTATTTTAATACATATTTAAAGTTTACATTTCAAATTGTTTTATTTTTTAATCCTTTAATGAATTTGATTTTACTTACTTAGGGTACAAGCTCGCTGACATTGAATTTTTAACTCCCACTCCTCAGGCAATATGTTAAAAAATCTATTTTTACATTGCCCGGAAGGTGTTTTTTTAAAATTTTGTACTAGTTAATATTAATGGATTTTCATGATTAAGGTTAGGTTTATTTGATTAACTTTTTGGTGTATTTGTATTTTTCTAGTAGCTTGATTGTTGACCTGTGTGTCCTGTATATAATGTAATTGTAATGATACTCACCTAGACATTTGTACCTTTATAAGGCTGGGTTGAATTATCCTTCTTGTGCTGGGAGTGGTTTGATATGGTATAAACTTCATTTCATTAGCATCTACTGCCGATGAATCTGTTCACTACTTAGATGGGTGACCATTTAAGCTAGATTAGATACTCTAAGTAACCAATTATCAAAAATTACTTGATTCGGCATTAAATGACCCGAAAAGGGTTGATATGCCACAAAGCAAAACAACCAACCAACCAACTAGCTTAGTTGTTTTCACTGACACAAATGTTGTTTTCACATGAAATTTAATTTTCACATTATAATCTCACACGCTCGCACAACTTTTCTATAATACCAACTATTCTAAAAAATGGATAAAAAAAGAATATTAAGATTCACTAAGTATTTTATATCCTGAAATACACTGATAGAAATAAACATTACAAACCCTGAAGAACTTGATTTTGATTTAGGTAAAGTATATATTATGAACTCTCTCGTCGATTTTTCGACGCATGAGGGTTCACACACACACAATGAACACTCACACAGTGATTTGTTTATAGTGGTGAAGGCTTGTGTTGGACCATCCACACTTTTTGGCACAGTCGATAGGAAAGAATTGGTGCATCAAGGATTGCCACAAACCCAATCGACAACCGACCTGAGGAATTTTGAATTCAGAGTTATCCCTCTCCTAGACTGGTTACCTACCCAAGGTTGAAGGGCCCAGTCTGCCATACTATTTAACTCATAGCTGGAGGGAGAATATATGGAGTCATACCTTTCCCCAGGGTATTAGTGCTATGTGAAATGCCAACAACTTCGTTTAGGAATTGAACTCGAATCGACTCTAACCACTAGCCCACGCGCCTCCATAAAATATATATTTACCAACCCCTCTGCACAAGCAGGATGTGATACAAGGTGAATTTCCTAAGTGGAGTTCAACAGGTTTGAATTCAGTTTTCCTTCTCCTAGACCAGTTATATATTCGGGGTGTTGTAAATTTGGGATCATTTATTGTAAGTAAAGTCGTCGGGGCGGCCTAAAGTCGGTATCAGCCAGTCAGCGAGGGAGTCTACTCGCTTTTCAATAGCGCTAAACCAAGGAGATTGTTTTGGCGTCTGAGGTGGAGCGCCACACCTACCATCAGCTCCTTACTTTACCGCACAGATCCCTGTGCTACTCATACACTGAGTTGGCGTGGACCGGTATCGAACTAGGAACCTTGTGGTTTCTAGCCAAACGCTCTACTGACTGAGCTAACCCGGTCCCTCATTTATTGTAATCCATCTATTTTACATGTACATTTAATCATGGGTTGTTTGAAACATATATATTCGGGGTGTTGTAATTTTACTGTCAACCTATTTTAATGGAAACAAAGTAGAAAATAATAGTTGTTCACTGCACAATGTCCAAGATATATTCTGAAAAATCAAATTTTGTACCATTTGGATTCTGTAGGAACAAATCTTTTACCATAAACTAATCAACCTCTTTCTTTTTTTTTTTTCTTTCCTTTCTTCTTCAATCGATTCTTTGCTCTCTTTCTCCTGGGCTCTCGTCCCCCCAAAGAAACTACATAGGTTCAGTGATTGGGAATCGAAAGAAATAAGAGTTTATGACGGTTTGGGGTTGAATCGATCTTTTTGTGGACATGCAGGGAGATTAGGTGTTGGTTCATGTTTATATACATTGTCAGTCAAAAAATAGCTAGATAAGACGAAACTCTAATATATATATATATATATATATATATATAATGTTGATATTATGATTTCACACTCATAACTTCAAGTTTCTTGGTAGTCCAATCATCAGATGAGAAGTGGTTGAGATGTCAAAAACCAGTCGTGAAATGGTTTTTGACATCTCAACCACTTCTCATCTGATGATTGGACTACCAAGAAACTTGAAGTTATGAGTGTGAAATCATAATATCAACATTAATTATAAATCTGCTCTGCTTTATTAGCATTGAGCACCTTTCCATGCAAATACTTTTCTCATTTTTTCATTCACTATATATATATATATATATATATATATAATGTGTGGGGGAGATTGGGATATATAGATGGGATGGGTATAGTACTATATTGCATCCAGGAACAAGGGTCTAATTCTGTATGCGAAGTTACCCCTTTTTTTTTGTCCACTCTGAGTGGCAGTACCTGTCAGCATCTCATCTGTGGATCTAATAAATCCCCAGTAAGTAAAGTCTGGTGTGGCCTATATTGTTGGTATCAGTCGAACAGTGAGGAAGTCTATCTTTCTTTTTGCTAGTGTTTGACCAAGGAGATTGCTTTGCTGCACAGATCAGATTATCCAAGCTGTGCTACTCATGTGCTGAGTTGGGGGTGGGGGGACCAGTATCAAATGTGGAAGCCTGCTAATAATGGTTTAAAAAGCAACACCGGCCCATCCTCAACTAATTTTAGTTGTAACATCTTTTTGTTTTTTCATTATATCATTATATATATATATATATATATATATATATATATATATATATATATATATATATATATAATGAAAAACAAAAGATGTTTATAACTAAAATTAGTTGAGGATGGGCCGGTGTTGCTTTTTAAACCATCGAGAGATTTGGGCCCAAAACGGTTTGCACACTTCTCTCCTGATGAGCCTATTTTAGTTGTAAACATCTTTTGTTTTTTCATTATATCATATTCATACTGTCGGATTAATTTCCATTTTATTTTCACATGTATGTATGTATATATATATATATATATATATATATACACACACACACAAACCCCTCCGTGTGAGCGGGATGTGACACAAGGCCAATTTCTTAAGCGGAGTTCAACAGGTTTGAATTCAGAGTTTTTCTTCTCCTAGACTGGTTGCCTAACCAAGGTTAAAGAGTCCAGTCTACCCTACTATTTATCGATAGCTGGAGGGAGATTAGGATTCATACCTTTCCCAAGGGTATTAGTGCTAAGTGAAATGCAATTACCACATCCAGGATTTGAACTCGGGGCGACGAGTCCATTTCCTATGACTTTAACCATTACACCATGCGCTTCCTGGGTATATAGATTTAGTAATATGCAGCAAAGCACCCTTAATTGGGAGTTCATTTCAGAATGTTAAGATCACTGAACATATTTTCTAACTTTTTTACAATGAAAGTCTTCTTCAGCACATTCACATCATAGTTTTCTTGTCCAAAAAACATGTAAAGCAAATATTTGATGCGTAGGGTATTGTTTTATGCGTAGGGTATTGTATTGCATAATACTACCCTGGTAAAAAAAGAAATTTTAGTTTTACCAATATAACAGAGAATACACTAACTGTATCCCTTACAGAGGGTTAAAAAAAAAAAAAAAAAAGGGGTGTACTGGATATAACACTGAGGCTCCAGTTCTGGGGAGTGAAGTACCCCTTCATTGCTATTACTTCCTGGTACACTTTGACCTGAAGTGGTAGTACATATTAGGGTCCCATCTATAGGTCAAATAGATAGGTATGTGTTAAAAATAAAAATAAAAACCCCAAAAAGCCCTTAAACAAATATACAAAAAATATGAATGTATAATGAACACAATTCCCTAAATTGTAGGCATAAAATAACCCGACACAGGTTGACGTGGTGTTAAAAAAATCTTGTGTGTGTGTATATATACACACACACACACACACACAGTAAATAGAAAGGAAATGAATCTGACGGTATGAATATAGATAAAAGGATATGAAACACAATATGATATAAAATATTTTCACTTTAACAGCATATTGTGTTGTTTTCATATCCTTTTATCTTATACACACACACACACAGTATTTACCATACCCATTGACCACAGGATGTGACATAAGGTTGCAAGTATAGGGCATCCAGTGGGGATTGAACTTGCTATTCAGTAATAGATCTGCAAGACTATCTTGCTAACCATTACACCACAGTTGGATGTTATGTTAACCGGTCAAAAACAAGTGTCAGAAAGTGAATGGAGTGTGGAGGGGAGGAGTATGGGAGAAAGAAAAAAAAATATTTGCATAACCTTATTTTCTGTCCTTGAGGGAGGAGGTCAAGTGAAAAAACACAAATGAGAGGGACGTACAGAGGGGGGGGAAGAAGTTTTTTTAACAAAATCCAAACAACGGTATTTTTACCTTATCTTGGGCTGGGCTGACCTTTTTGAAAAGCACAATATTCTTTTCTTAAACCGTTACCTAAAGATGCCACTCCAAGTTAGCGCCTCTCATATGTGAAACAATTACCTACTTTTCATCTAACTTGGATAATCTTCTCGCCTCCCTGATCTTCACCTTAAGCTGATGTTTAAAGAAAACAATCAGATGGTGTTGGGGAGAAAAGACTCACCCCCAGTAGAATTCATTCAGTCACGTGACTCAAAATGCTGAGTAGGCAGCAAAACACAGTGTTTCTTCTTATCAAAATTATGGAACCACATAGCTACATACTAAACTAGCTTCTAATTCAAAACAAACTATCCATAAAGGATTCATATTTTGATCTTCAATAAGCTTATTTAATGGATATTTATGATGATTTGAGGGCTGGTAGACCATTCATCTTGGAGTCACAACATTCCTGGTTCAATACTGGCCGTTGGCAATTCAGTATATGAGTAGCACAGGGATCTGTGCGGTAAAGTACGGAACTGATGGAAGGTGGGGCACGACACAGTTCAGAGTTCAACATTGACCCTGGCCAACTCGGTGCATGAGTAGCACAGCTTGGATCTCTGCAGTAAAGTAAGGAGCTGATGGTAGGTGTGGTGCTCCACTTCAGACGCAAAAACACTTCTTGGTCCAGTGCTAGTGAAACCAACTTTAGGCTACCCTGATGACAACGTAGCTCAATGTGTAGAGCATTCACTTAGGAATTGTAAGGTTCTGGGTTCGATACCAGTCCTCACCAAGTCGTGCATGAGTAGCACAGCTTGGGTAATCTGATCTGTGCAGTGAAGTGGGCAGCTGACGGTAGGTGTGGCACTCCATCTCAGATGCAAAATCAATCTCCTAGTCTAGCACAAGTGAAAATAAGATAGACTCCCTCGCTACCCAGCTGATACCGACAATAGGCCACAAATGGGTGCAGCTGGACAGCGAGGGAGTCTCTTATTTTCACTAGCGCTAGACTAGGGAAATTGTTTTTTTTTTTTTTTTTTTGTTTTTTTTGTCTGAGGTGGTGCACCACACCTACCATCAGCTCCCCACTTTACCACACATGCTTTGGCATTGAATAACCCTTGAAGGTTGCTATGCCATTTTACCTCAGAGGATGCTTGCTTCCTCTATTTCAATGCTTCATGGCATTCGCGCCTGGTGGCTTCTGCTATGGCTAACAACTCTTGTTCCAGGGGCAGGGCTTTATGCCAAGCAGCACCTAAAAGAAGTAGGGGGTTTGCTCATTGCCTGATATCTTGGGCACCCTTAAAATGCCAAGGGAACTAAGCAACTTTTTTACTTGCCCCCTGAGAGGTTTGCTTCCTTTGGAGCACCCCACTCTAAACCAATCTTGTCACACTCTGGCCTCATGAGGAGCTGGATAAAGTAAGGAGCTGGTGGTAGGTCTGGTGATCCACCTCAGATGCAAAAAAAAAAAAAAACAATCTCCCTGGTCAAATGCTAGTGAGATGGGGATAGACTCCATTGCTGCCTGGCTGATACTGATAATAGGCCACTGTTGACGTTACTATATATTCATATTTTTACTTACTTTTCAATACCATAGTGTTAGGTAATAAGTAAAGTAGACAGTGGCCTAATGTCAGTATCAGCCATACAGTGTGGGAGTCTATATCCTTTTTGCTAGCGCTAGACCAGGGAGATTGTTTTTAGGTCTGAGGTGGAGCACTACACCTAACATCAGCTCCCTATTTTATTACACCGCTCTGTCGGCTGGGGCGTTAGAATGCATCGACTGCACCTCTGCAGAGGGGTAAGACTTCCCCAATGGGGCCACCTGTTGGCCGTGGGTGGCAACCCGTGATGCTTAAGGATAGAACCCAGGTGGATGAGCAGTTCATGACATGCAATACTCCACTTTGGCCCTATCTTGGGCTAGACGGGCGGTCGGAGAGGCCCCCTCCGATCAATCGGCTGGTCACGTCAAGCCCTAGCACCTATATGATTTTCCCAACCCTATTGCCATTATGGCAAGCCCCAACCCCTTTTTTATCATATGGGTGCTAGAAGGCGGTGGCTGCGGGTCTACATGTCCTGGGAATGACGTTAAACTCTATCTGATGGTGAGGTTCCAGTTCTGGAGGTTTGGGGAATGTGGAGCACCCCTTCATCACCATTGCTCCCTGGTCCACTCTGACCCGGAGTGGTAGTACCTGTTAGGGTCCCATCTATGGGTTAAATAGAAAAACATGAGTTTATAAACAAAATTGTATTATGCATTAAGAATGAATTTATTTTACAACTTTGTTGGTATTAAATGACCCACCAAGGTTGATATGCCGTAAAACAAAACAAACCAAACCTTTATTACACTGATCCAAGCTGTGCTACTCATGCACTGAGTTGACAAGGGCTGATAATGAACCTGGAACCTTGTGGTTCTGAGCTGGATGCTCTACCGACTGAGCTAAACCAGAGTATCCACTTTGGTTTAATAATGTTCCACTTGAAATGATAAAAACAATAAACCCTTACACAACAAATGCCTGCATCCCTATTATGTGGCACAACAAAATGAGACAAAACCTCTTTTAAAAAGCTTTCTGAAATAAAATCTATACCTTACTCAGAGATGCTGATAGGTACGCATTCTACATACATGACACACGATAAAAAGGACGCAGTAAAATCATATCCATGCATCTCAGTGTTTATCTTGTTTTTTTCCTTTCCTTACCACTTAAATGTAAATACGTTTCAATAGTTTCTTAGAAATGAATTACACAGGATAGGTTACAAGGTAGGAGTTAGACGGCTTTAGTTATTTCCCCAGATCATAAATAAAAACCCTACAATCTATTAAGAAATTTTAGTTGGGACCCATAAATTTTCCTGGGGTCTCATTCAAAGCAAATATGTGCATCCCAGGACACACTAAATCAGAAAACTATCCACATCAATGTTTACTAATTACTATTGCAATAGTCCTTAAAGGGCCGGGTTAGCACAGTCGGTAGAGCGTTCGGCTAGAAACCACAAGGTTCCTAGTTCGAAACCGGTCCTCGCCAACTCAGAGTATGAGTAGCACAGGGATCTGTGCGGTAAAGTAAGGAGCTGATGGTAGGTGTGGCGCTCCACCTCAGATGCTAAAATAATCTCCTTTGTCTAGCGCTAGTGAAAAGAGGATAGACTCCCTCGCTGATTGGCTTTTACCGACTTTAGGCCGCCCCGATGACTTTACTTATTGCAATAGTGAAATTTATTTTAGCATAGATCTAAACAACAACCTATTGTAACTGCAACACAAAAAGGTACTTGAAAAATCCATGCTACCCTATCACATACCAACATTTTTTGGTTTAAAAGAAAATTAATTTTCTCTGAATTTTCGAGATGAGGCTTGATAATTGGTCAGGGGCAACAGTAACATAGAATAATTAACACAGCTTAACACCTGTACCCCAGCTATGGTTAGCGAAATGAGAGTAGAATACCCCCCTCCCCGGGACTGAATAAAGGGTTAGGTTCGAAGTTCCGTGATGGCTCCCAATGATGACAAGAGGGTTCCCGAGTTCAGCAAGAAATACCTGAATAAGGCCAGAGGGCACATCAGCTGAAACGTTGTACAGATAACAAGAAAGATGAGGACAATAGTACGAATAATCCAAATAATAACAGAAATAAAGTAAACAAATAGTAACGTTACAAATATGACTGTAGTTATGAAGGAAAGGTACAAGGCAATTATAAGAGTTTATAATTGGGTTAACAGTTTATTCTGGGTTAGTAATAACGTGTTAAAGTATACAATTCTGTAATATCTTTGAGAGTTGTGTAAATGTCTTTAAGAGTTGCCAGAGGATTTCTCCTGGCGGGGATATATTTTTAGGTAATACAAAGAGTTCCAAGTAGTACACTTATCTTAGTTGTATGGTCTTAGCAATGTTTCTAAGTTGTCCGGTAAGGTCGCTGTGGTTCTGTTGTCCTGTAAGGTTGCTGTGGTTCTGTTATGTCTGCTAGTCGTAGTTGACGTGCTTCTCACGGGTGCCGGCTCTGGTCTTACCCTCGTGCCTGCCATATCTGTTCTGCTGAATTTTAGGAGTCTGCCCCTGGCCTCTGATTCCAGGAACTAATAGGGGCAGATAACCCAATTTCTGATAATAATACTAAAATTGATTTTATTTAACAAAAAAAAAGATTGGTAGTTGTGTACTAATTTATGGATAATTCTGCCTTTGGTTTACAAAATAGTACGAATAATCTAAATAATATTAATATTGATCTTATTTAACAAAAAAAAAGAAATTGGTAGTTGTGTACTTATTTATGGATAATTCCGTCTTTGGTTTACAAAATAGTACTGTAAGAAAGGTTCAAGGTTATATATATTGGATACATGACTCCGACGAAGGTTAACAGACAAAACATTTAATATAGTACAGCACATGGATATGACGAGATACAAAGTACATAGGTAAAAAGATAACATATAAAAGCCACAGACATGAGACTAGGGATAGTCCATGCTGTGAATGACTTACAGTAATGTAAGGGGGGGGCGAACGCCCCAACGAGACGGGGTAGACCTTAACTAACCCATGTCTCATAGTATCAGGAACAGGAAAAGAGGCCGAAAGGGTTTGAACCTGGCGCTTAAATACTATAGCCCCCTAGTGGGCACCAGCAAACTAAACCGGGCAGACAACTCAACGGGAAGATAATCCCTACAGTACGAATAATCTAAATAATACTAAAATTGATCTTATTTAACAAAAAAAAAAAGGATTGGTAGTTGTGTACTTATTTATGGATAATTCTGCCTTTGGTTTACAAAATGTTCTTAGTTGAATTTCCATGATTCTTGTTGAATTATTTGCTGCTGCTGCTGCTGAAGATTCTGTATTATTTACACTAAGAGTTTTTTTCTTTCCAGCAAGTTCTTTCACTCGCAGCTACGGTCAGTATCTTGATTGTAGTGGTGTGTTTGTTTGCTTGTTTGCGAGTTATTTTTTTTTATTTGGCCTTTCAGTTTCAATTCTAACTCTAATAATGTTTATCAAATCTGTAGATAGTTGGGAATATTTCAAGGAACTATTTCCATTTTTATTTAAATGAAACTTTTTATTAATACATTTCTTGCCTGGTTGGATTTTTTTTTTTTTTTTTTTTTTTTTTCTCCATTTTGTTTTATTTGATTAACTAATTGTTATTTAGTTAATTTTTTGATAGTTTTTTTTTTTTTTTTTTTTTTTTTTTTTTGTTTCCTTTGTTTTTTGTTTTTTGTTTTTTTTTTGGTTTCATTTATTTATTTTTTTTTCGTTTATTTTTTGTTTTTTTTGGGGGGGGGTAGTGTTAAGCATCTGTTTTTAATCTTATCAGAAATTGTTTGGCCAGTTTGAACTGCCAACGCCTCTTCATATCCTTGCTGTTAATACAAGGTTTTGGCTGATTCATTCTTCAGCCCTGGTCAGGTGTGTAATCAGAGATAAGAAACCACTTCTTTCTTAGAAAAACTAAAACAAAACCCCAAAATGAAGAAATGGATACTAAGTAGACCAATCTATTTCAGCAGCCACAGTAGGTAGACTAAGTATCTGTATAATTCCAAATTGTATCCAACCCCCTCCACTATTATGGGTTAAATCATACCACTATTCTTTTAGATGAATGGTTTGGCATTAAATAATCCATGAAGATTGATATGCCATTAAACAAAGAAACCAAACCAAATTTTTATCCCAGTTTTGAAATTATATATTTCACAGCTGTGTGTAAAAAAACTAATTATTTTGCATTATTCAGACTATTGTCCTCGTCTTTATTATCTGCACAATGTTTCAGCTGATGTACCTTCTTCAGGTATTTCTTGTCGGACTTGGGGGAACCTTTTTGTCATATAGGTTAAATAGTACCACTACTGTTTTTCTACAAGGCTGGCTTTCGCATTAAATAACCCATGAAGGTTGATAGGCCATTAAACAAAGAAACAAAACCAGAAAAATGAATTGTCACATGCCTCTCTCTATTCGAAAAGGGATGATCAAAAGTAATTTATATCTATAGTCCAAACTAATGCTTTACACTATTATAAACACTAGCAAATATATGCACCCTCCGGGTGCAAGTATTTAAGTTTTAATGTAATAAAATATTGTATTAAATTAGAAAGGCTAATGAAACTAAATAAGAATACAGATAAAAAAAATTTGAAACAGAGGGAGTATAATAAAAAATGAAACAACTGAAACTTACTCTTCCATCACTCTAGTCTTTCATTGTTATTTTTTCTAATTTAAGTATTTAGTTATAAGAGGAAGTAAAGAATAAAATGACAGTTATTTTATCTTGTTTGGATTTCATTTAAGATTCATTGAAGAGATTTTTGCTTATATTCATTAAAATAAAACCAAACAATTAGAAATCAATAATACTAAGCACATATTTATTAAAATCACATTTTTAATACCAATATGCAAATTAGCCTTCTCGTTCACACTGTAAACCACTATTTTGTTGTATATATAAATATAATTGCATGTTGTCAGTATGTAGACATAGTTAACAGTATTAATAATATAAGACAATTTTATTATTAATTGAGGTTTAGATAAATATAAAATCATGGAGAATGTGATGTCAATAACTAAGAGAATTGTGACTTGAGTAGGAATATAGTTTTGGTTACAGACAGACAATCTCCATTATAAGATATATATCCACTAGAATATGCTTATAATTTTGTTTCTTTTAAAATGAGCTTATTTTTGCCACAAGCTTGTTGCCTTTTTGTGTGAACATGTCAATGTGTTTCCTCTATTGGTTGGCAACCTTCCTTCTCTCTCTCTCTCTCTCTCTCTCTCTCTCTCTCTCTACAGCTACGTGAGTGGCTGAACAGACCGATCCTCGAATGGCAGTCTCTGGTGCAATGGCTGCAAACAAAACGTGATGCTTTCTGTGGGTGTTGGGGGTGCTGCTGTTTCTCCTTTCTTTTAGCTCTCTTTTCTGTGGCAGCTTTTTTCCTCTCTTCTTCACTTCTTTTTGTTCCTTGTTTGACGAGGAGGCGCCAGGTTGCACGGTCTTCTGCACAAGCCTCCCACATGTCTATGTCGATGCAGCATGTCTTCAGGTCTCTCTTGCAGACATCTTTGAAGCGTAGGCATGGTCTCCCTGCCGGTCGGGTGCCCTCCACTAGTTCACCATATAGTAGGTCTTTGGGGATGCGGCTTTTGTTCATCCTCCTGACATGGCCAAGCCAGCACAGGCGTCTCTCGCAGGTGATGGCGGGTTAGTTTTCCCACCAAAAATTAACATCTTTGAATTTTAAGTATGGAAGCCTAAAAAAATCAATTTCTTAGTCTTGCTAACTAGAAAATTAATTTGTAATGTTAGGGGTAAAATTATAACAAATAGGTTGAAAGGTTTTGATTCTCCACGATCATTCTCCACGATCATTCTCCACAACTTTGTTTCTTTCCCATTCGGTTTTATATTTGTATCTTAACTTCTTGGTCATCTTGAAAATATTAATGTCTTTATTCCTTCTGTCAATAGATACATTGTTGGACACATTATTCATTTTTGTTGTTTATATGATGTTTTAACATGTACATTCTCTGACATTCTTCATCCAATGATAACAACTTTTTACTTGGATTCCTAATTGTCAGATTTTTGCTTTGTTTGAAGATGTTAATGCTGTCAAATGTTTAAAATAAGAAAAAATTAACAATACTAGCAAGAATATGTTCCCCCTGGGAATAAGTATTTAAGTTTTAATATAATTTAATATTATATTAGAATAAATTAAAAATAAATAATCTTTGTGTTCTTATTTCATTAGTCTTTCAAACTGAATTCGATATAAAATTATACATAGGATTAGCTTTAATGTTTGAGAATAAAACAATGATATAAGAAATCAATAACACAAGTAATTATTTATTAAATATGGTTTTGTTAAAACCAGTATGCAAATTATTCACACAATATACTATGTAAACCTTTTTCTTTTTGATATATAACACACATTGCAGGATTTTAAACACCTTAATAACATGTGCTGTTTTGAGATAAAGCTATCTCAGTGAGTCCATAATAGACATTGATAATGAGATGCTGATTAAGATTAAATAATGATTAAATAATCACCATTGAGAAGATAACTAAGGGAATTGTGACATTGGTGGTGATGTAGTTTGGGTTACAGACAGAGGCACATAATCTCCATTGTATCTATTTACCAACCCCTCCGCACGAGCAGGATGTGACACAAGGTCAATTTCTAAAGTGGAGTTTAACAGGTTTGAATTCGGAGTTTTCTTTCTCCTAGACCAATTGCCTAACCAAGGTTAAAGAGCCCAGTCTGACCCTATTTTATCCATAGGGTATTAGCGCTAAGTGAAAATGCAATTACCACGTCCAGGATTTGAACTCGGGGCGATGAGTCCATTTCCCATGACTTTAACCATTACACCACGCGCATAATCTCCATTATAAGATTGGACTTAGCACTTTGGTATTTTTAAAAAAATTTCTTTATAGACTTCTATACTTGAAAATTATTAGAATAGCATCTTGATCTTCTGGTATCACCTATAAATCACTGTGTACCAGACTATGCTTTGCAAATACAGTATCACCTATTAATAAGGGTGGCTGCGGGTCTACATGTCCTGAGAATGACGTTAAACTCTATCTGATGGTGAGGTTCCAGTTTTGGAGGTTTGGGGAATGTGGAGCACCCCTTCATCACCATTGCTCCCTGGTCCACTCTGACCCGGAGTAGTAGTACCTGTTAGGGTCCCATCTATGGGTTAAATAGAAAACATGAGTTTATAAACAAAATTGTATTATCCATTAAAAAGGAAATTATTTCAAAACTTTGTCGGCATTAAACATTTTTGAATACCAAATTACCAATAGAAGTATTTGGCATAAAATAACCCAAGGGTTTGACATGCCATAAAACACAACAAACCAAACCTATAAATAAGTATACCCTTGGGCCGGGTTAGCTCAGTCGGTAGAGCATTTGGCTAGAAACCACAAGGTTCCTAGTTTGATACCGGTCCCCGCCAACTCAGCGTATGAGTAGCACAGGGATCTGTGCGGTAAAGTAAGGAGCTGATGGTAGGTGTGGCGCTCCACCTCAGATGCTAAAAACAATCTCCTTGGTCTAGCGCTATTGAAAAGGGGATAGACTCCCTCGCTGACTGGCTGATACCGACTTTAGGCTGCCCCGTCGACTTTACTTTACTTTTTTTACCAATCATTTATAAAAACTTGATTTTCATTTTCTTTTTCCTTAGCATCTTCCAGTAAATAATTTTCATGACTCAAATAACTTGAATACTCAAGTAGAGCCATGAAGATCACCAATGAATCACCATACTTACACAATGATTCACGTGCTTAGGTAGACTACATACAAAAATATGGTAAACATCAAATACTTAGGTAGACAGCAGTACTACAATAGCACTAATAATATTTAACTAGCAGGACCTGTGGATATATCACAGTATGATAATTTAATTATTAGTATATTATATTCTATTATATTAATTATTAATTATTAGTTAATAGTGTTTGATGTTCACTTACACTTAAGAATTTAATTAGTATATTATATTTGATTATTAGTGTTTGATGTTCACTTAAGAATTTAATTATTAGTATATTATATTTGATTATTAGTGTTTGATGTTCACTTAAGAATTTAATTATTAGTATATTATATTGTGTTTGATGTTCACTTAAGAATTTAATTATTAGTATATTATATTTGATTATTAGTGTTTGATGTTCACTTAAGAATTTAATTATTAGTATATTATATTTGATTATTAGTGTTTGATGTTCACTTAAGAATTTAATTATTAGTATATTATATTTGATTATTAAATGTTCACTTAAGAACTAAAATAGTTTATGTAAAAAGTATAATAATCTTCATTTAACTCTCTCTCTCTCCTAGGTTGTTTGCATTTCACATAGCTCTAATACCCCTGGGAAAGGTATGCATCCAACTATTCACCCTCCAGCTATGGGTAAATAGTAGGGCAGACTGGGCTCTGTAACCTTGTTATGGCAACCAGTCTAGAAGGAAAACTCTGAATTCAAATCTATAAAAATCTGCTTAGGAAATTGACCTTGTGCCACATCCTACTAGTGTGAAGGGCTTGAGATATATATATGAAAAGTGAATGGAAGTGAATCCGACAGTATGAAATAAATATTTTTAGAAAAATAAACGTTTGTTTTTTCTAAAAATATTGATTTCATATTTATATATATATATATATATATATATATATATATTAAATTTGCTCTACTTTGTATTTGTTTTATCGTGGACTTAACCCCTGGATTTTGTGCACCTCCAACGATTGTGCCCATATTCACCGGTAAGCCACCTTATATATATATATATATATATATATATATATATCCGATTATAATCAACATTATGGAAAACATCGAATTTAAGCATTGGTCGAAATAGATTTATTACAGAATGACGGTTTGAGTTTTTCCTTCCTTTCAAAGGTAAACATTGCTTTGTATTTAATCTAAAAATAAATTATTATACAATGAGCTCTCTTTAGGGATTTATAAAAATCCTTGTATTTGCACCTACTAAAACATGCAATAATTATACAGTGTGATTTCGAAGATCCCATGTAGAATCATCCCTTATTACCAGTTTTGGATACCTTACATATATAAAGAATTGTTAGCTCGGTCAGTAGAGCGCCTGCATAGGAACCACAAGGTTCTTCTTGGTCTAGCGCTTGAGAAAAGTGGATAGACTTTGTCACTGTCTGGCTGATACAGACCCCAACAACTTTACTTTTCCTTTTTTTACTAAATGTTCAGAAGCCTCAATGAATAAACCTAGATTGGTTATTTTTCTTATCTCTTATTTCTAGCCAGTATGAGCCAATACAAAAGTTGAACAAAGGTCAGTGCATATACATGAGAATTTTGTAGTCCAAAGTTAGGGATGCATGTTACTTACTTTACATTAATTATATCAGTTAAACTCTTAAAACCATTTTATATAAACCTAGATTGCTCATTTTTCTTATCTCTTCTTTTTATGATGAGCAGAATCTGAAACCTTTTTTTTCATCTTGCATGTTTTAGTTATTTTGAAGTTTATATTTAAATATTTACTTTCTTGACTTGCAAGATACAATTTGTTACATGAATGTTGTTTTTATTTTTATTTATTTTTATTTATTTTATTATTGGCTCGTATTCTTTAGTTGCAATTAAAACCCAATACTAACCTTTTTAAAGTCATTGGAAGTTTATAAAATGACCTAACTATTGTTTAAGATTTCCCTTTTGTTAATTAATTATCAAATTATTATCCCTCTAGGCAACCCCTGGCCCCTTGATTTAAAGGGGCTGGGTTTATTGCCCAGTGCCTGAGGGGAGAATGCTGAGGAGATCCACGCATTTTTTTTTTTTTTTTTTTTTTTTTTTTTTTTTTTTTTGTGACTGCTATCCCATGAGCTTTGGTTTGTGGGTTGTCCCACATTGATAGGACTTTGGGTCTGACCCGCATAACTCGGATGCATGGTAAATACCTTAATTATCGAATTATTTTTATCCTCCTAAGGAAAAGTCTATTCTACCAGTCGGCCAGTTTGCTGTCAACCATCCTCTGAGAAAAGGAGGAAATAACCATTTCAATTTTCAAAAGTCATGCTCCTAATTCTTAGTATCCAGGGTATAACGCTAAATTGCATCTAGTGGTGAGGTTCCAAATTTGGGGGTTGTTGAGCACCCATTCATTGCCATTGCTCCGCTCTGACTCTTACTTGATGAGCAGTCAAAAAGACACTTCTATGTGGTAGTGCACTGTCCCTGTATTGTTAAAAGCTTCCAATGAATTTCAGCCCCTGACATTCCTTCCGACCTAAGAAATCGGGTCACATCCTGCTTGTGGAGTGGCCATGTTTAAACTGTAAAGACGGCAAGCAAAATGGCACAATCAGCGTCTGATCAATCAGCTGGTCATGTCCAGCCCTAGCACCTATATGATTATCCCGACCATATTGCTTTATGGCAAACTCACAACCATTTTATTATATGTGCTTGAAGTTTGTGACCTGGGTCTTTGTGACCTGGGTATAACATTAAACTGTATTTAGTGGTAAAGTTCCAATTCGGTTTACAAATTAATGAAAGCTTATTTTAATATAAAATATTATTAATATGAATAATTTACACATAGGGATACTTGAAACAATATAACTATCTATTAGATAAGGTGTGCTGAAGTCCACCACTTAAACTTAGATTCTGCGTGGGCGTGTGGATTAAAGCCAGCCAATCAACACGCTCGAATTCGTGGTTAGTTAACTATTTAATCACCGGTCTTGAAAGCTGTTCATTTGCACGTATTCGACACGGATGAGCGGATATGCAATCAAGGAATCTGCTCAACCAAAGGATTCTACCTGAAACTAAAGAACACCGAAGAACAACCAACTGCCTAACACCAAGGAACGACCAAGGATTCTTCCCTAAGGAACACAAGGGATCTCCACTGTAAAGTGCTCTCACCTGCAGCCTAAAAATGGCAACAAAAATCGTAACATTATCTAATACGAATAATTTGCTAATAATTAAATGGTTTCAAGTAATTTATAATAATTAATATCAGTTTATAAAATAATTAATTTTTTAAAATAATTAATATCAGTTTATAAAAGCTTATATTAATATCAGTTTATAAAACCAATCAAATATTTATCTACAAACTATTCGCTTACAAATCATATTGACAAAGAGTAAGATTTGGCATTAAATAGTCTACACGAGTTAATATGCCATTAAATATTTTAAACCCGCAACCCACCTAATCACGCTTGTCCAGCCACTTTCAAACATCTCTATCCACACATACGTATTTCTGTGGTAGTGCATTATCCCTGTATTGTGTTAAAAGCCTCAAATGAATTTCATCCACTGGCATTCATTCCGACCTGAGAAATCGGGTCACATTCTTGGTAAATACTGCTAGTCGAGCTGCCATGTTTACACTGTAAAAACAGCAAGCAAAATGGTGCAATCAGGCTCAAATTTCTATCATGTGACCACAACAGTGCCAACTATAAGCATGCATATGCAGAACACATTGTGGCAATTATAAAAGTATGTCTTTTGGATGATCTTTTGCAAGTTTCTCTAGCAAACGAAATGTAATTCCTTTTCCAACTGAGCACGTTACTCTCACTTCAAATAGCAGTCGTTAGATTTCACTTGCCATCCAAACACTTGCTTTCTTCCTCACTCTCTGTGTCAGCGACAGTCTTATTTCTGCTCGTTCGGCTGCGCTTATGCAAATTCTAATATATCTCATCCGGGTTGCTGCCAACAGCATTTCAGCTATGAGGAGGTAGCGAGTTTGAATATCCTCAGCCACTCTCCACACTCTTCCCCTTCGCACAGGCAAAACATATCCTGACACGCTTTGTTTGTGGGGGCTGGGAATCCGCTTGTTCATAGGGCTGCCTTTCAATTTCGTCACAGTATGTTATAGCGAAAGTGTGGATAATATTTTACTCTCCTTTGTACATTGCTTTTGTGACCTACAGAAATAAGTTTAGTAATATCAATAAAGAGTAAGTCTATATTTTCATATCAACATTTTTAGCTGTGTCTATTGGGACATCTTGAATTTGTTTCCAATTTTGAATTGATTCAATTTCTGAAAATTTTCTTAGATTTTTAAATAATTTAATACTTTTAATATTATTTAATCACTGATGTTGAGGATATTTCAAGGGTGGATAAATCATCTAAAATGAGATATAAATTTTTTTAACTTGGGCTTGCTTAAAACCAAAATCAACTCCACCATTGAAAGCAGAATACAATTATAGTCTTAATTTTTTGGCACAATGTGTTTTACCATTTGGTAACTGGCCAAAGCTTAATAAATTATGTGTTTTATAATTGAATTTATCAATCTATTTCTGTTTCTTTTTTTTTCCACTTGGTTCATTATTTTTCAGATTATCTTCTCTAATCTGATGGTTCTCACACAAATTATCATGTGATTGTTTCTCTCTTTCTATTCTGTTTTATAATATTTAACTTGCCAGCCATCTTGGAAATCTTAAGATCTTTATTTAGAATTATTCTCTCTGTCTCTCTCTCAATAGGACATTGTGTTTGGACAGTTAAACTCTTGTTTTTTGCTGTGTACATGATTTTTTTTGACCAGGTCATTCTCTGACCTCTTCAGGTGTAATTTACATATTCACAAAGAAATTCTTGTTAGGATTTCAAATAGGATCTTTCCCCCCCCCCACCGCTTTTCACTCTGCCCCGCTTTTTCACATTTCTCTCCTCCCCCTCCTCCTCACCTTTTACATTTCTCTCCTTCCCTCACCTTTTTGCATCTCTCCTCCTCCTCCCCTCACCTTTTTGCATTTCTCTCCTCCTCCTCCCTCACCTTTTTGCATTTCTTCCCCCCCTTTTGCATTTCTTCCCCCCCTTTTTTTGCATTTCTTCCCCCCTTTTGCATTTCTTCCCCCTTTTGCATTTCTCCCCCCCTTTTGCATTTCTCTCCTCCCCCCTTTTGCATTTCTCCCCCCCCCTTTGCATTTCTCTCCTCCCCTTTTGCATTTCTCTCCTCTTTCCCCCGCCTTTTCACTTGCCCTCCCCCGCCTTTTCACTTGCCTCCTCTTCCCTTCCTGCCTTTTCATTTTCTCTCCTCTTCCTCCCCCACCCTTTTCCCTCCCCCCACTTTTTTCTATATTTTACATGGAATTGTTTTTTTACCTATTGCATCCCTTATTTCTGTTGAATAGTGGAAACCACAGAAACCTGAATTACATGCTCATCAAGGCTCATCACATTTCTCTGACATGTAAACTGCTTCTTTAAACATTTCTTACTTTCCAAAAGAATTCTTTGTTTAGAATTTTGACTTTATAGTAAAGTTTATTTTTTCTTCTCTCTCTCCAAATGCAGTATGCCAAATTGACACTTCATGTTGTTTAACATGAAATTACTGATTTATGAGGGGGGAAAAAATCAAGAAATGAATTATTTAACTGAATTTTGGGTTTTGCCATAATTAAGACAATCACGATGAAAGCACAAAATGAATTTATGCAGCAATAGATTTGTTACATAATTATTAGATTCCTAACACTTATGTACCATTAGTGTAGATAGTTATAATTTGCAGCTGGCAGCCTTGAAGGATTGAGTGACACGGCTTGACCTCAGTCTGATCCTCCTTCTGGGGGATACTGTGAGAATCGGTGGAGAAGACCCTCTTCCGGTTTAGATTAGAAACGGAGTTTAGTTCAGTATCGGCCAAACACGAAGGTGTTAAGTCATGTTAACGCACGGCAGACTCAATCTGTGCAGGTAGTCTGTGTGGATTTCGGAATAGAATATGATCTAAAGCAAATCAAAGTCTTGAGTTATTATCTAAAAACTACCAATGACACAGGGCTTCTGATAAAGAGAAATCCCCAATGGAAGACCAGACACGAAGTCCCCAAGACGAAGTCCAGACGCTAGAAGAAGAACGTAAGATACCAAAGATGAGCAGAAGAATAATAGAAGTAAAGAGAGTATACAGCAGATTTTGTTTGAACCGGAAGTAAAAGACCTGTTGCTGCTGCATGTGTATTTTGTCCCTTCATTATATTTGTTTGACTGTGATTTGTTTTATTGTTTTTGGCACTTTTCCCTCCACTAAGGGCGATAGTGTAGTGTCCAAAAAATAAATAATCTGCAACTGACTGAGCAGGCCAATTCTTGATTGACAGTCTTTGGTGCACTGACTGCACACAAACTGTGATGTTTTCTGGGGCTGCTGTTTTTTTTTTTTTTTTGTTTTTTCTTCTACCTCTTTCTGGTTCTCTTTGCTGTTGAGGCTACTCTCCTCTCTACCTGACCCCTCTTTGTGCCTTATTGTAAATGTGTTAAAACCAACTAATAGAGGGAGATAAAAACTTCTGACCAATGAGAAACAAAGATTTTATGCCATTGTTATTCTCATGACTTTGTAAGTTGGACACACAGTGTAATGGATATGGTTGAGTTAATACAGTTCTAAGTGACAATCATCTATCTCTAGGTTGCCGGTTCAATCCTGACCAAGGGCAATAATAGCATAGAATACTTAACATATCTTAACACGTGTACCCGGTCATGATTAACAGAATGAGAACTGTTCTCATTCTGTTAACAATGACCGGGTACACCCTTTTGGATTGAATAATGGTTTTGGTTCAAAGTTCCATGAAGGCTCCCAATTACAACAAGAAGGGCAGGGGGTACATTGTCTGAAACATTGTTTATATAACAATAAAGATGAGGATAATAGTCTGAATAATAAAAATTATCAAACCTCATCTATAAAAAAAAAATTTGGAAATGATTCAAATTTTGTTTTTGTTTTTTGCATGATGTTTTGATTGGTACGTTTTCTAGTTTTCTTTTTGTAATTGACGGTCGAGAGGTTAATGAACTGGGCTGATGAAAAGTCAGCCTGGTTTTGCTCTTGGTCAAAATTAGTTGCTGTGTCTAGCCACACTGATGAGACATGAAACATCAAAACATGTCTCTCCCCCTCACACACTTTTTCACTTGTCTGTGGATGACTTATATATATTCTCAGATATTGTGACATCTGCCATGTGTCAGGTAAATAACTTATTAACAAGTATTTCTTATATATAGATCTGTTTATGATACTCTTTAATGTCTTATATTTTATTGCAATGATTACATAGATTTCAACCACTTTAGTCCAGTGGATATGATTCTAGTATTGAAGGTTCCTAAGAAAGAGTACATGTTATTTTACTTTGGACAGCAGGTCTCCTCAGCTTTCCAGAATCTTCTCAGTATTCAACTCCAGTTTCCTCGCTTTCTTTTCAAGGTTCTTTTGGGATTGTTCCAAGTGATCCAGCTGTGAATGGCATCACTGTCACTTTCATTATTATTAATTCATTCCTTGATAGTACAAAAAACAAGCAATAAGTTTCACACTGTGAATCATTTAATGAACACTTTTCAGTATGTATATATACATACATGATTTTTTTTTTTTAATTTATTTTTTCATTTTATTTTTTTTTTTTTATTTATTTTTTAAATTTTTTTTAGGTAGGACTTACAAGTTTGTTTTTTTTATTTATTTTTTTTTTTCTTTTTTTTTTTTTTTTTTTTCTTTTTTTTTTTTTTTTTTTCTTTTTAAGGAAAATTTTGATTTCATTTTTATTTTTTTTTTTTTTATTTTTTTTTTTATTTTTAATTTTTTTTTTTTCTTTTTCATTTTTTTATCTTTTATTTTAATTTAAAATTTCTTAACTTTAAAAAAATTTAGAAATTTAATTATTTTTTCTTATTTTACTAAACTAGTGTTGCTTGTCATATGATGGCATTTTCATATTGAAGTATTCTATTACTATTGTTGTTAATGTCGGGTTTTAGCATTTTAGTCATTCATATTTCAGCTGTGCCATGACATACATTATGAATTTTGAGGGCATCCCATCATAGTGTAATGGTTAGTTAGCTAGTCTTGCAGATCCATTACTACTGAATAGTTTGATCCTTGCTAGATGCCCCATATTTGCAACCTTTTATCACATCCTTACCCATGGCGAATGGGTTGGGTAGATAAGCATTCCATCATGGTGTAATGGTTAGGAAAGCTCGTCTCACAGATCCAATACTTCTGAATAGCAAGTTCGATTCTCAATGGATACCCGATACTTGCAACCTTGTTACATGGGTGCTAGAAGGCGGTGACTGAGGGCCTACATGTCCTGCGATTGACGTTAAACTCTATCTGATGGTGAGGTTCCAGTTTTGGAGGTTTGGGGAATGTTGAGCACCCCTTCATCACCATTGCTCCCTGGTCCACTCTGACTTGGAGTAGTAGTACCTGTTAGGAGAAAATAACTTATTTGAATGGGTTGGGTAGATACACATCCCATTGTAGTGTAATGATTAGCAAGCTAGTCTCAAATCTATTACTACTGAATAGCGAGTTTGATCCTCACTGAATGCCTCATACTTGTGACCTTTTGTCACATCCTACCCATGGCTTGTTGGCTGCCCTGTCCGCTGGTGCATTAGACTGCACCACTGCAGAGGGGTAAAACTCTCCCAATGGGGCCACCTGTTGGCCGTGGGTGGTGACCCATGTTGCTTAAGGATAGAACCCAGGTGGATGAGCAGTTCATGACTTGCAATACTCCACTTGGGCCCTATCTTGGGTTAGACGGACGGTCAGAGAGGCCCCCTCCGATCAATTGGCTGGTCATGTCAAGCCCTAGCACCTATATGATTTTCCCAACCCTATTGCCCTTATGTCAAGCCCCAACCCCTTTTTATCATATGGGTGCTAGAAGGCGGTGACTGAGGGCCTACATGTCTTGGGAATTACGTTAAACTCTATCTGATGGTGAGGTTCCAGTTTTGGAGGTTTGGGGAATGTGGAGCACCCCTTCATCACCATTGCTCCCTGGTCCACTCTGACCTGGAGTGGTAGTACCTGTTAGGGTCCCATCTATGGGTTAAATAGAAAAACATAAGTTTATCAACAAAATTGCATTATGCACTAATAATGAATTTATTTTACAACTTTGTCGGTATTAAATGACCCACCAAGGTTGATATGCCTTAAAACCAAACCAAACGAACTTGTTGGGTAAATACCTACTTCAGCTGTCCCATGACAACTTGTAAATTTAAATAGGTTTTTATAACATCTGGGTAAAGAAATCTGACTGAAAACCCACTTGAACTTTGAACTGAATTGGCACTTAAAACACACTCACTGTAAACAAATGCATTTTTCATTATATCAAGTAATGTTTTTTTTAAATACAATTATATAAAATTCATTAAAGTATATAATATTCATTGAATTCTATATAGAATCTATAGCAACTGCTTTCATTTTGGAAGATTTTTAATTCGTTTAAATTCCTCTCAGTAGACATCAACCCTAGTATTATTCATGTTCAGTTTGGATGACAAAACTTTACATTAATACAGCCTAAAACCTGCTTTAAATATGCAAAATTGAAACTTTAAATCATTACAAAAAAATGTTTGCTCATTGCTGCATTTTTTCTTTGAATTATACCATTTTTATGTGGATGTATTTTTGGGTTATGAATGCAGAATATGAATGGTGCATCTGCCAGAACGGAAGCAAAGTGATATGTGCATAGAATGCAACATTCTTACTTTTATATATCTACATTGTTGTAAAGATTTTGCATTTATCTATAAGTAGATCTAGGTTGTCAGCTGTAGTAAGTGCATGAATATAATCTGGAGAAAATGCTTATATTCAAATAAACATGCATATATATTAATCAAAATGTGTGTGTATAATACGTGTGTGAGAGAGAAAGTTATGAAGTTTTATCTTCACCATTTTTGCGTTTTTCTTTTCTTTTTCTTTCCCTTTTTTCTTTCTTTCCCTCTTTTTTCTTCTCTTTCCCTCTTTTTTTTCTTCTCTTTCCCTCTTTTTTTCTTTCCCTCTTTTTTTTTCTTCTCTTTCCCTCTTTTTTTTCTTCTCTTTCCCCTTTCTTTTTTTTTCTTTTCCCTCTTTTTTCTTCTTTTCCCTTTTTTTTTCTTCTCTTTCCCTCTTTTTTTTTCTTCTCTTTCCTCTTTTTTTTCTTCTCTTTCCCTCTTTTTTTTTTCCTTCTCTTTCCCTCTTTTTTTCCTTTCTCTTTTCTTTTTTTCTCTTTTCTTTTTTTCTTCTCTTTCCTCTTTTTTTTCTTCTCTTTTCTTTTTTTCTTCTCTTTTTCTCTTTTCTTTTTTTTCTTCTTTTCCTCTTTTTTTTTTCTCTTCTTTTTTCCTCTCTTTTTTTTTTCTTCTCTTTCCTCTTTTTTTTTCTTCTCTTTCCCTCTTTTTTTTTCTTCTTTTCCTTTTTTTTTTCTTCTCTTTCCCTCTTTTTTTTTCTTCTCTTTCCCTCTTTTTTTTCTTCTTTTTTTTTTTTCTTCTCTTTTCTTTTTTTTTTTCTTTCTTTTCTTTTTTTTCTTTTCTTTCCTCTTTTTTTTTTCTTTTCTTTCCCTCTTTTTTTTTCTTCTCTTTCCCTCTTTTTTTTTCTTCTCTTTCCCTTCTTTTTTTTTCTTTCTTTTCTTTTTCTTCTTTCTCTTTTTTTTTTTTCCTTCTCTTCCCTCTTTTTTTTTTCTTCTCTTTCCCTCTTTCTCTTTCCCCTCTTTCTTTCTTCTCTTTCCCCTCTTTTCTTTCCTTTCTCTTTCCCCTCTTTTCTTCTTTCTTTTCTTTCTTCTCTTTTCTCTTTTCCTCTTTCTCTTTCTTCTCTTTCCCTCTTTCTTCTCTTTTCTTTCTCTCTTTCCCTCTTTCTCTTTCCCTCTTTCTCTTTTCTCTTTCCTCTTTTCACCCCCCACCCCAATTAAATTCTAAAAAAATAATTTACTTTGACTAAGTTGAGTTCGACACACTTTCTCATTTATAAAGTTATCAGTTGGGACTGAATTGACTTTCAAAATGGTTGACAATCAGTTTCAAGTTTTTTCATTTTCAAAATTGGTAAATTTAAGTTTTGGTCAAGTCTCATCAGTTTATATTTACTTAGAATACATCATATTATTATTATTGCAATCATCATCACCTCTTTCATCTTATTACAGTCAGTAACAATAACTTAGTCTTGATATTGGTGTGTATTAGTCATTCCGTTTGCTACCCTGTTCTGATTTTACTGGGGTAGAGTGTAAGCTTTCATCATTTGACCAGTAGCAGCAACTGTTGGACTGAAAAGCAGAACAGCAGCCAATAAAACCCTTCCATCATAACAGATCAATAATTGTATCATATGTGCAGTTTCCAAACACATTTGGCAATCAATCACGCACACATACACACACGCACATTCATTATGTATATATACATACATGATTTTCTTTTACATACATACACTCCTACATAATTAGTGATATACTCATATATATATATATATAAATCACACGTACACACACAGTGAATCATTTAATGAACACTCTTCAGTACGTATAAATACATACACGATTTTCTTTTACATGCAGTACACTCAATGCACACGTACACACACATGGTGAATCATTTAATGAACACTCTTCAGTACGTATAAATACATACACGATTTTCTTTTACATACACACACTTCTGCATAATTAGTGATATATATATATATATATATATATATATATATATATACGCACACACAGTAAATCCTTTAATGAACATTTTTTAGCATCTATATATACTTGCATGATTTTCTTTTACATACACACACTGCTGCATAATTAGTGATACATACATAATGCTTTCACACACCTACTTGGAAACTTATATATGTACACAAACATCAGTATATATCTATGCAGCATACATAAACAGTCATTGTGACTATTAAATATATATATATATATATAAATACACCTGGCCATGAATATACATACTGAGGCTTATTGTTATGCACTCTAATGAAAACTTGGCCTCTTTGATGCTACTGCTACTACTAGTACTATTACTAAGTAATAGTACCAATATTACTACTACTACTACTATTATCAGTTTTGATGCCAAAACCTAAAATCATTCTAGTTCCTCTACGAGATGGGTGAGATAAAACCATCATTATTTTTTCTTTTAAAAAGAAACCTTTGCTATATCGGTCCTTTTGTTGTTTTTAGTTTAATTTCTTTCATTTCCTTCATATAGGTTTCTTGTGCAGATTAAGATGCATTTGTCATCGTATGCAAGTTATAGCTGGTTTTGTGTAGCCCAGCTATTTTCTTCGTTCATTGGCCATCTAAATATTTTTTTCGATTATAGAGATATCATATTTTCTCGACTGTTAGGGTAAATTCATGAAAGGGTGAACGTACTGGTAATTGTCCTATTAGGCGACGTTCTTTTTTTACTAACCAACTTGTTTTTGTCATTGTTATTTCTTTGGCTTCAAGGGTCCAAATTGTAGATTTTCTCTGCTATTTTTGTAATAATTTCCCAAAATTGCTATTGCGACCTTTTTATTAGCTGCAAAGTTTTTGATAGACTTTTAAAAAGAAAAGGCAAATTTAATTCATCCTTCTGTTTTCTTCTTTCTTCTTTCTTTTTCAGTTTGTGATGTTTTTGTTAGTTGTGTTATTTCATTGAATTCAAAGGTCCAAATTGTAGATTTTCTCTGCTATCATTGTAATAATTTCTCAAAATTGCTATTGCGACCTTTTTATTAGCTGCAAAGTTTTTGAAAAAGAAAAGGCAAATTTAATTCATCCTTCTTTTTTCTTTCTTTTCAGTTTCTTTTCAGTTTAAGATGTTGTTGTCAGGGTTCTCTCTACAGACTTAATGATTTTACAGTTGTTGTTGTTGTTGGCAATTGGCTGCAACCAAGTTTTGTCTTAACTAAAACTTGTTTTACCAGCTTTAACTAAAACTTGAAGAATTATTTACGTTCACATCTTTTTATTTCGGGGATATGACAAATCCACTCTAACTTACATAAACATCTTATTGTTTAAGCTTATGTAATTGTGTACGCTCTGTCTTTTGTATTTACATAGGTGATATTTGAGCATGTGTACGCATGCATTGATTTTGGAACATACACATTACTTAGTACATTATCTCTTATAAAGGGTCATTAAGTATATTATCTTTTGCGTTCATTCTCATACACACTTACATATCTAAACTTTAGTCTTGATTCTAGTTTTTCATGTATGCAATCAACTACTTGTCTCATTCAAATTATTTTCTTGATAAAAAGCATTTTGATAAAAAAAATATTTTGATGCCATCAAGACTTTCTTCCCCTGAAATTTGATCTATTGTTATTATTGTTATTCTACAGCATTTGCTCTGGTCTGCTGAACTTTTGGATAAAACTTTTATGAATTAAAACTTTTACGTCTTAGTAAAAGTAAATATTCCTATGGGAACCGTTGAGGATTTATCAAATGTGTATTCTGGTTGTGCATTGCCTCATTAAAAAAAAGAAGTCCTTCATATATTTTGAATGTCCCTTGGGGTTAGCAAATTTGGCTCTACATTCTATTGATTTTGATCCTTTGCACTAGTCATTTTTTTTTTATTACATAAGCCAATATATTGTCTGTCTAAACTGTTAAAAACTGAATCATTCAAAGTAACTTAAAACTCCAAACATTTAGATTTGAATGTCTTTTAAAGACATAAAATTAAAACAATAAGTTTACAATAAAAATATATATACTAGCTTGAAACTTTTAATTTTCAATGGATTTTAATTTTTTTACAGAGGCTAAACTATGTCACTTATTTACAAATGTAAATATACGTTTTTTTTCATTGTTTTTGTTTTACAATTAAGTATTAGTTTAGTATTAGGAATCAACACGGGTATATAAACAATTGATAATTGAATCTTAAATGTAAGTGTTAAACTTTTGTTTAACAGAAGAGAATAAGATTAATTGCTCATCTAGGATTACTATAAAAATTATTTTTTTATTTGGTTCATTCAAATAAAGTTTTCATAATGCAGCTTTATAAGTTGCATTATGAAAACTTATAATAATTTTTATTTTATTTTTTCTTAAAAATATTTTCCAGATACCTAATAAAAAAAAAACTTTTCTTTAAAGTTAATTACTAATTATAATTACTAATCTAATTATAATCTATTAAATTTAAGAGAAAATGTTTGATTCTATGTATTAATACTGATAGATTAAAATTTTAGTTGAAAATTACTTTTGAGCTTTAATAAAAAATTTTGATCTTGCAAGCATTTCCGTGTAATTCAACTTTATTGGAAATTTTTAATGGTGATTAGATCAAGATTAATTTACATTATTGATTTAAATATTGAATAATTTTGAAAGGAAAACCTAAAGACCATTTATATAAAGTGACTATTTTGTTGAAAATTGTTTTGTTAGTCAATGGTTAATTAGATTTTTACTTACTATTAATTTGTATTATTACAGGTTAAAGAACTTGTCAAATGTTAATTCTAAAACAATTTTAAAAGTTTTTTTTTTCCTTAAGACTTAAAATTAAGATTATTCATTAATATAGTTTTTTTTTCAACAGCTAAAATTAATTTTAAGGGATTAACTTGGTAATTTATCAACTTTGTATTTTTGTCTAATTTTCTTGTTTTTTCTTATTAGGAAATAAATTAAAATAACTGAAATAGGGCTTTTAAGAGTTTTTTAATCTATGTAACATGTAATTATTCTCTAAATTATACCTGAATATTTAATATTTAACATTTTAAAAAGAATAACTTACAGTTATCAAACTGTTTATAAAAGAGCTCTTCCAGTAATTAAAAAAAAACAATTTACAATCAATATTAACTTAGCAAAATTTAAAAACTAAATTTAAAAATCTAAATGATATCAGTAGTAAAGAATAAGATTTTTCAATTTAAATTCTTATGCCTAAATTAAGATATAATCAAATTCAAATTGATACTGAAGTAGCAGTTTTGAATAATAAGAAAAAATTAAAGAAATAGCAATTATTTAATTCCGATACCTCCTTGGCATTTATCAAGTATCATCCTATGAAAAACACCCAGGAAAATGCTGTTTAGGTTTAATACTGAAGTTCTTTTTCTCTAATATCTACAACACATTTTATAGATATTTCTCTTACCTTTTTTTCTGAGCCAGGCTTTTCTCTCAAGTTCTTGTCTATTCCCCACTTTTTGCCAACATCCTTATCTCTGCCCTGAGTGTCCTTTTCCAAATGTCCATTGAATGAACTTCAATCTACACAAAAATTATTTTTAAAGGCAAAACAACACTTGTTCACTCGCCTTTCAACATAAAAATTTCTATGTGGGACATACCCTTTATTTTGGGGTTATTTTTTTCAACTTGATTTAATGCAAAGGTTACTATCATGTATTTGGAAATGCTTTGGGTTAGAGGAAACAACGCCTCTGACCCCACCTTCAACAGCGCCACCAGGGGAATCCACAAAGGTATAAACTGTTTTAATTAACCTGAATTTAAAAAAAATCATACAGCATTTGCATAGAAACATTTATTCATAGCTTTATCATTATATATACATTTGTTTATTTAAAATTGAAACTCAGTTGCATATACATATTGAAACAGGGTTATTACAAAACTTTCTGTTTAGATCAGGGGTTCTCAAACTTTTAAGTCTGTAGACCCCTAGAAAGATTTGATTGACCTATCATGTACCCCTCCTTATATACCCCAGTCCACCTCGCTGTTGTTTTGTTGCAACCAATTATGTAATTAATTAATTCTGCACAAACGTTTATATAAAACTGTTAATTGTGTATATTACCACAGTCACGCACACACAGTAAATCCTTTAATGAACATTTTTTAGCATCTATATATACTTGCATGATTTTCTTTTACATACACACACTGCTGCATAATTAGTGATATCTTATTATAATGGAGATTGTGTGTTTTTCTGTATGTAACCGAAACTAAATCACTACTCAAGTCACAATTCCCTTAGTTATTGACGTCACATTCACTATGAATTTATCCTTATTTTAACCTCAATTATTAATAAAATTGTTTTACATTATTAAGACTGTTAACCATATCTACATACTAACAACATGCAATTATATTTATATATACAACAAAATAGCGGTTTACAGTGTGAACGGGAAGGCTAATTTGCATATTGATATTAAAAATGTAATTTTAATAGATATATGCTTAGTATTATTGGTTTCTAACTGTTTGGTTTTATTTTAATGAATATAAGCAAAAATCTCTTCAATAAATCTTAAATGAAATCCATTAACAAGAAAAGAAAACTGTCATTTTATTCTTTACTTACTCTTTTAACTAAATACTTAAATTAGAAAAAATAACAATGAAAGACGAGAGTGATGGAAGAGTAAATTTCAGTTGTTCTATTTTCGATTATATCCCCCTCTGTTTCAAATCTTTTTATCTGCATTCTTATTTAGTTTCATTAGCGTTTCTAATTTAATACAATATTTTATTACGTTTAAAACTTAAATACTTGCACCCGGAGGGTGCATATATTTGCTAGTATATATAATGCTTTCACATACCTACTTGGAAACTTCTATATGTACACAAACATCAGTATATATCTATGCAGCATACATAAACAGTCATTGTGACTATGAGCTACAGGATTCTTGTGGAATCAATTTGTTAGTACTAAGAAGGCTTAGTAATTTCCATAGACCCTTTGTAGACTCCTGAATACTTACAGACCCTCTGAGTTGTTGTATAGACCCCAGGGGGTTTATATAGACCACTTTGAGAAATCCTGGTTTAGATGCCCCACTGTTATAATGAACAAATTTTTGTATGCATGTTACCTTGACAGTAAAAGTAATACCTTATCAAGTCATTCTGGCAGCATGGATATTCATAATTCTCTCTCACTAACTATTTGTATCAGTCATCACCCCCTTGCAAGTCTTCCACACAGCATCCAGAATCTGTGCAGAGCTGGTTGATGTTGGTGATTGGAGAGGTCCCTTCCGATTAATCGGTTGGTCATGTCAAGCCCTAGCACCTATATGATTGCCCCGACCCCATTACGCTCATGGCACACCCCCAACCCTTTTTATCATATATGTACGAGAAGGTGGTGGCTGAGTGTCATAGTATCCTTAGTGTGACGTTAAATTCTATCTGATGGTGACGATCCAATTCTTGAGCTCAGGGGAATGTGGAGTACTCCTTCATCGACATTACTACCAGGTCACTCTTACCTGGAATGGTAGTGCCAGTTAGGGTCCAATCTATGAAATAGAAAAGAATGAGTTTTAACATATGAAGAATTAGGTATAAGTGTTGACATGTCGTAATTGAACTGCTTTAGTTTCATGGTTTAAGTGCCACAACTAGCATGTACCAAAATATTGCAAATATGGACACTGTTCCACTTCACTTATTCTGGAGCAGCAAAGATGAACTCGTGTCTTGTTCATCTTACTTGGATGGCTTGTGTGATTGGAAGCAGGTGACTTTTTTTTTTTTTTTTTTTTTTTTCTTTCTTTTCTTTCTTTTTTTTTGTGGGGTGCTGCTTCCATGACTTATTCAAGACAGCACACACTATCTTTGTGTTGTTCCCATCCAGCTCTTTCCCTAAGTGTTTCATTAGAGTCCAAGTGGTGCAGCCATACAGTAGTACTGACATGGCTACATCTTAAAAGAATTCATGCTTTATATAGATTTTAATCTATATGATTTATAATCTGTCTATAGGGATCTGTGTCTATGAACAAATATTTCTATGCATTTTACCTTAACAATAAAAGTAACGCATCATAATAATAAATACTCTTAAAGAATAAAGCATTTCCAATCCATCCATTGTTTAGAGCTTGCATTTACACTCACTCCAATTAGTATAGTTTATCAAGGGAGATAACTATTAAATGCTGATTATAGTCCCTCTTCATTTTTCATTTAATATAGATTTTATAAATGGGATATAAATTGCTAAAGGTAGCTTTTGAGTTATATTACAATGATCTCAGGGACCGGGTTAGCTCAGTCGGTAGAGCGTTCGGCTAGAAACCACGAGGTTCCTAGTTCGATACCGGTCCTCACCAACTCAGCGTATGAGTAGCACAGGGATCTGTGCGGTAAAGTAAGGAGCTGATGGTAGGTGTGGCGCTCCACCTCAGATGCTAAAAACAATCTCCTTGGTCTAGCGCTATTGAAAAGGAGATAGACTCCCTCGCTGACTGGCTGATACCGACTTTAGGCCGCCCCGTCGACTTTACTTTACTTACTTATAATGATCTAATTTTTATATGTATGTTAGCATAACACCTAAAAAATGGCGGATTTTTATCAAGATTCTTATTAGTGCAATAGCATTTAAGATGCTCTAAATTTAATAAAAACAATTTCCAATCTAATTTGCCTCTTGATAATAGCATAGGGTCTGCTTTTGCACTTACCACAATCATATTTTCTCAATAACTATTAAATACTAATTAATAGAGTATTTTTCTTTATTTACAGTTGAATATGGTATAAGTTTTATAAGTAGGATGTGACTTGGGATAATAGCCACCAAAAAGTCTACAGACTGGCCTATTGTCTGTATTAGCTGGACAGCAACAGAATCTATCCTCTTTTTGCTAGTGCTAGACCAGGGAGATTTTTTTGCTGAGGTGGAGCGCTACACTTACCTTCAATTACCAGATATTTTACTGAACAGATTAAATTAATCATGCGCAGAATAGGTAAGGACTGGTATCAAACCCGGAACCTTGCAATTCCCAGGCGGATGCTCTACTAACTGAGCTAAACTGGCAACCAAAGGCAGCATATAATCAAGTCTTTTAAACTGAAAACTTTGCTCTATATATATATATATATATATATATATATATAATCTTAGAAAGGAAGGAAAAACTCAACACCGTAATTCCATAATAAATTTATTTCGACCAAAATTGGGGCCTTTATAAATCTAAGTTGATGTTTAAAAATTTTTTTTTCATTATTTTTTTTTTTTTTATTTTTTAAATTTTTAATTTAAAAAAATTTTTTTTTTTAAGTAAATTTTTCAGTTATGCAATTCAAATTTCCTTGATCTACCATCTGATGAGACAAAATTTTGGGGAGCTATATTAAATCAACTTAGATTTATATAGGCCCCAATTTTGGTCGAAATAAATTTATTATGAATTACGGTGTTGAGTTTTTCCTTCCTTTCTAAGATAAATATTGCTCTGTATATAATTAAAAAGTTTATTATACATTGAGCTCTTTTTAGTGATTTAAAGATTCACTGTATTTATACATACTGGATCATACAATAATAATACAGTGTGTCTTAAAATTACATATAGAATCATCCCTTACTACAAGTTTTGGATACCTCTCCTCTATATATATATATATATATGTGTGTATGTATGTGTGTAATTTGGGGGTTGTTTTGTGCTTTACTTTTTTTGTGTGTGTTTTAGATTTAATTTCTCAAAACATAGCAATGATTGTACAAGAGAGAGAGAGGAAATGTATCCATTTCTCCTGTCCCATAATAGTTGTTACATTAGTGTATGAGAAACTTATTTAACCGAAATGCAGACATTGCAGGGGTGCAAGATTTCTGGAGGAGATAGGGTTGGGGGAGGTCCTTAAAAAAATACTAAACAGTTGAGGACTAAAACTTGGGTACTTGGTGAAATAACTGCAAGAGATTATCAGGATCTGTTGCTGAGAAACAATATACCAATTGTGTTGAATTGCAAGATGATTATGTGGAGTATCATTTCTGTTTCATTGCTCCTCTTGGTTTGCCCAAGAACTTTTCAGCACCTTTTCATATTCACTTTTGTTTAGTTTAAAATCCATGCAACTTCATGTAATTTTTTTTTGTAATTTTATATATACTGAATGTTATTTTTTGTGTTTTGTATTTTCAGCTCTACTGGGGAAATTCCTACAAATTCTTGCCCTACCAAGTCGATACAAACGGCGCATGTGTAGTAGTTGACCCTGCTAGAGGTCAACAACTAGACTCCCAGGTGGTCAATAATGCAGACCCCTTACCAACGCTATGGACTTCTATCCAGAACATTCTGGTGGAAATGGAGAAGGATAATAAGTAAGTCTTATATTTTAAATTTTTTTCTCCTTTTTTTCCTGTGTTTTTTTTTTTTTTTTTTTTTCTCTTGTTTATTTTTTTTCCTGTTATTTTTATTTTTTATTTTTTTACATTAAATTGAAACCTGGGGAAATTTTAATAACGATAATGAAGACCATTTATGACATTTCTTTTGTCGTGGTACATAGCTTTTTGGTTATAGTATATACCAGGGGTGGCCAAACCGCAGCTTGCAATCCATATGCAGCTTGTGGAAAATTCAACATTCATTGTATGGATCTCTTTTGACTGCAATCGGATCAACTTATCAGCCAGATTTTAAACTATTTACAGCCAAGAAGGAAACCCACAAGACCACTACTAACAGTAAATAGCATCTGATATTTGTAGCATTGTATTTTTTTCATAGAAATATAATTATAATATTATTAATTTGGCAAAGTGGGAACGGCTTAAAATATCTCTAATTTATTTGGTTTATTTTTTTGGTTTATTTCTTTTTACATATTATTTAATAAAAAAATTAACTGTTTGAAAACTGCATACATGAATAGATAGTATTAAAGAAGTAAGTTAATTGATAAGTAATGGAAACTCAGCAGAAAGCGAGCGGACTGTAGAATGCTCCTCAATCCATTAGCAAATCCGAGAAGTTCAACTCTATCATTTTGTTATATTTTTTAATTTTTTTTTTATTTGTTTTTGGTTTTGGGGTCATCCGGGAGAATGTGCATAGTTTCAAGGCCTTCCTCTCAATGGTTTTATTTGCACACTGGCTGGCCTCTGTGATGTGAGCCCCATAAATTATATCCGGTACATTGTTCAATCAAATATACTAATGAATAATGGGAAAAAAGTTGTTTTTAAATTTGTGCACTTTATGGGAATATTGCTTGAATTGCATTACACATTCACAAGCTTGTGATGAAATGTCGTCCTTACTTCAAATTGTTTCACAGGACATTTCTTTTTTTTTCTTATCCACATTGAACTATTTTCCATTATTTCTGTCAGGCGTCTTATGCTTTTGGTTCTTTTGCGTCTTTTGATTCCAATTAACCCAGAAATTGGTACGGGGTGCCTGTAACGAATCCTCCACAGCTTTAACAATTCTTAAAATTTATATTTATTTATTTATTTATTTATTTTTTTTCTTCATCTAAGAAAATGTATTATAAAAAAAATGTAAATTTTGTTCATTTCCTACGGCTTTCATGCATCTGAACTTTATCATTTGTGTCTCTTACATTAAGTAAGACATGATGCTTAAGGGCGGAATCCTGGTGGATGAGCAGTCCAACATGCAACAACCCACTTTGGCTCATTCCGATCAATCGGTTGGTCATGTCAAAATCTGTACCTATATGATTGCCCCAATTCTATTGCCCTTGTGGCAAACCCCAATTCTTTTTATCATATATTTGCTAGAAGGCGGTGGCTAAGGGTCTTCATGTCCTGGTTAAATTCTATCTGATAGTGAGGTTCCAGGTCTGGGGAATGTGGAGCACCCCTTCATCACCATTGCTTCCAGGTCCACTCTGACCCAGAGTAGTAGTACCTGTTAGGATCCCATCTATAGGTTGAATAGAAAAGTATGTTTATAAAAAAAAAATTGAGTATCTATTAAGAATGAATTTATTTCAAAACTTTGAAATGACCCGCTGAGGTTAATATGCCGTAAAACAAACCAAAGCAATGCTGCGGCTCGCAGACATCCGAGCTTTGTCATCTTTCATTAAACAAGTTTGGTCACCCTTGGCATATACAAAGTATTTTAATATGTATAGCATTTTATGTGAACATAGTTTCAAAATGCCTACAGAGAGAACCAATAGATTTTTTGTTTTTGCAGCAGAGATCAGTTAACATAAGTCTTTTACTTCTCTACATAGTTACCATCATTCCTTGCCATATTCTTACTTAGGTCAGCATCTCCTTAAATTTAATTGCCCAGAGAAACAAAATACTTGGACTATCAAATTCCTGTTGTTTTTTTTTTTTTTTTTTTTTTACAATGTTGTGGATTTTGTAAATATCAGCTGAGCTTTTGTAATTAGCTTAAGCGTCAGACTTGGAACCACAAGGTTCTGGGTTCAATACTGGCCCTCATCAACTCAGCATATGAATAGCACAGGGATCTGTGCGGTAAAGTTGAGGAGCTGATAGTAAGTGTGACGCTCCACCTCAGATATCAAAGACAATCTCCTTGGTCAATATACATGTCAATATGTGCACAGGTTCCAACATAAGGTGTTTATCAACATTACTCTGACCCCATGTATATACTTTTACTCAGTGTGGGGTCCCCATGTCATAATGGCTAAAGTGTTAGACTATGACCTCTATAGTAAGAGTTTGAATTCCAGTTGCGCCCTTACATTCACTTTTGGACTAATACCCTGGGCAAAGATATGAAACCTAATCCTCCCTCCTGCTCAAATAGCCTTTACGTCACATTACTCCAAATCGTCATAACATAGAATAAATACACTCAAAATTTGAACATGCAACATTAGACAGTCCTCATTGTTTTTTAAAACAAGTTTTAATAAATACATGATTGATATTATATATCTATATATAGTTTGTTTTATTTTAATACATATTTAAAGTTTACATTTCATATTGTTTTATTTTTTAATCCTTTAATGAATTTGATGATTTTTACTTACTTAGGGTACAAACTCGCTGACATTGAATTTTTAACTCCCACCCCTCAGGCAATATGTTTAAAAAATCTATTTTGCTAGTATTTCTAAAAAATTAGCACAATTAACATTAAAGATATTTTCAGTTGACAACTTGAAAGAAAGCTAGAAATCTTGAAAGACATAGAAAGGCCATAAAACGGAATATACAACAGAAAATGGCATAATGATTTGTAAGGCAACAGGCACAACATAAGTGTGAAGAGGTAAATATTGAAAATGATGAATAGGGTGTTTCTGGTGGTGGTTTGTGGTAAGGTAATTAATTTAAGACTTACTTTAGATTCTTGTTTTTCTGTGTATATTTTAATTTTTAAAATCTAATATAAAGATCCACAATTTTGTGATATTTATGTGTATTATATTTTTTGTTAATTTTTATATTTTCATAGTTTTGCATAGATTTTTATATATATGAAGATTGTTTCTTTGTTTACATTGAAAATTTTAAGATCTTGGAACTCTAGCTTAACTTGTTTATGACAGTGTTTTTATTTATAATATACATTGTTTTGTTTGATATTGGGATTGTGTTATTGGGTTTTATAATGTAATGCTCATAACTGTGTTTATTTACAGTACTGACTTTTTGATCTCTGCCACTCATATTTATGAAGCTTGTCCGAAACTGCTTAGTAAATTGACAGATAAGTATGAATAACCATTAATTTTTGACTCCTATTTCTTTCATTTTAATTTTTTTTTTTTTTTTTTTTTTTTAAAGAAAAAAAAAAAAATATAACAGATACACACTGAAATAATAACTGCATTGTGTTTATAGGGTGAGACTTGAACAGTCATAATAATGCCATCTCTTATACAGTTGTTGAACTTATAAACTGGTACAGTATTTAAAATTTGAATTTGAAAAAAAAAAAAAAAAAAACAGGTTTGTTCCTATCTGAAAGTTGATAGTGTTATTGTTAAATAGGAGTGTCTGTGAAGTATATCTATGCATTTTACATGCTAAAATAGGGGATCAATTGTATCTGAATGAATACAGTAAATCCCCCCCCCCCAAAAAAAAAAAAAAAAAAAAAAAAAATTTATAAAAAATACTTTAAGACCATTTGCTCATGTTTGCACAAATTTTGACTAAACAACAAAAAAAAAAAAATTTCTTCACAATTTTCTTAAAAATGTTAAGTTGCATATCTGAATATATTTTTCTTTTCTCTTCCCTCCAGAACTCACTTAAAGGAACGATTCTTGAAAGATTTAAAAAAGACAAGGACTTCTTTTGAAGGTCAAGCGCTTGCTGAGGTAAATATATATGTATATATACCACACTTCTGACTGGTTTGCGCAGCTAGAATTTGATTTATACTTTTTTTTTCCTTTATGTTTCTATCTATTTTTGTGATATTTGCAGGAGTTTTATATGAATTTTATTAATATTTTCCTATAAACTGATGATACATTTCATTCTTTCTACACTCTCCAAAAACTTGGATTCATTTTTATTGGAATGGAAACGTTTCTTCAGTTAATAAGACTAAAAGCCAACTTTTATTGGGGATGTGATAATTCTCTTTGATGTTTATAATTCATGAGTAAGTTTAGTTTTGAATAATCCCTTTATTTGCTTCTTTTTTCTTTTCTTTTTTTCTCCACTTGAATATGAGTTGATTGCAAACAAGTGTGGGGGGGGGAGGGGTCCAGTATGGTTGTCATCATGATCAATATAGAAAACAGGGTGTAATCTAAAAAAATATATGGACTTATATTCAGAAAAAATGAAATAAAAGTTTTTAAAAAGATCATTTTTAAACTTCTGGTAACATTCTGAAAATTAGATAAAAGGTATTTCCGTTGAAAGTCATAGTGAACCTTGTGTGTGTGTGTGTGCATAGGGCCGGTTTAGCTTAGTTGGTAGAGCATTCGCCTGGGAACCGCAAGGTTCCTAGTTCAATACCAAAAAGAAGTAATTAAGTGTTGAGTACTAGAAACAAATTATCACTTCTTTTTGTCCCCCTGTTTTTGCATAGAAAAAGGTACACACACACACACACACACACACACACAACAACAAAAAAAAAAATTAGTCTAAAGATGGACTTGCATTCAGAAAAAAACGAGATAAAGGTTTTTTTTAAGATCATTTTTAAACTTCTGGTAACATTCTGAAAATTAGATATTAGGCTATATAAAAGGTATTTCCATTGAAAGTTATAGGGAACTTTGTGTGTATGTGCATAGGGCCGGTTTAGCTTAGTCGGTAGACCATTCGCCTGGGAACCACAAGGTTCCTAATTCAATATCAACTCTCGGCATATGAGTAGCACAGGGATCTGTGCAGTAAAGAAGATGATGGTAGGTGTGGCGCTCCACCTTAGTTGCAAAAACAATCTCCTTAATCTTATTATTTGTCTGAATTTTTTAAAAGAGGCTTTTGATTTTTTTTTTTTTTTTTTTTTTTTTTTTTTTTTTTGTTGTCCTCATCTTGTGGTATGTTAAAGCACAACGTTTCGGCTGCTGTATACTCCAACTTTCCTCAGATATTTCCTGTGTATCGAAGCATAACAATGACCCAACCAGGGAAATCATTTTGAATAGTTTGACTGCTGATCAAACAAGGAGTCGAAGAATGTTTGAAGATCTCGTTCAAATAATAGGCGCGCAAAGACAATGTCGTTATTTGAATGAGATCTTAAAAAGTTGTTTTCACATACCTCCATAAAGATGAGGACAACAGTCCGAAAAATCAAAACTATATTAATCTTATTAAATCTAAATGAAGATGATTGCACTGTTGATCAACTTATATAATAAAATAATGATGTCCTAAACAAGTCACTGTCAATTCTTGATACTTTTTGTCCAACAGTTTTTTGCTAAGCACAGAATTGTGTAAATTGCAGCATATTCACCAGACCTTTTAGTTCCATGAAACTTTTTCTTTTTTCTTTAAATTTATCTCAAGGGTAAAATTTGAGGACATGGAGGACATTAAAAGAACTACTGATTGTTGTGCAATAAATAAAATGCATTTAACATGAAATATAGATGAAAATATTACAAACTTGTTTGAAAAGGACATGAGCTCAAAATAGATGTAGATTTACCTGCTGAATTGTGGAAGTGGGCTTGGTGGCTTCACTCACCGAAATGGGGGAGGAGCATTGCTTATATATATATATACTAGCAAATATATGCACCCTCTGGGTGCAAGTATTTAAGTTTTAATATAATAAAATATCATGATAAATTAGAAAGGCTAATGAAACTGAATAAGAATTCAGATAAAAATATTTGGAACAGAGGGGGTATGATTGAAAAATAGACCAACTTTGAAATTAACTCTTCCATCATTTTCCCTTACTCCTGTCTTTCATTGGTAAATTTTCCTAATTTAACTATTTAGTTAAAATAGGAAGTAAAGAATAATATTAGTTATTTCTTCTTGTTAATGGATTACTTTTCAGATTTATCCCCGAGATTTTTGCTCATTTTCATTAATATAAAACCAAACAATTAGAAATTTCTAATATCAATATGCAAATTAGCCTTCCCGTTCACACTGTAAACCGCTATTTTGTTGTATATATAAATACAATTGCATATTATTAGCATGTAGATATGGTCAACAGTCTTAATGGTGTAAAACAATTTTATTAATAATTGAGGTTTAAATCAAATCATAGAGAATATGATGTAAATAACTAAGGGAATTATGATTTGAGTAGTGATATAGTTTCGGTTACAGACAGACACACACAATCTCCATTATAATAAGATATATATATATATGGTCTAATGGTTAGTCATAGGAAATGGGCTCGTCGGCCCGAGTTCAATTTCCTGGACAAGCTGTTTGCATTTCACATAGCACTAATACCCTTGGGAAAGGTATGAATCCAATTCTCCCTCCAGCTATGGGTAAATAGCAGGGCAGAATGGGCTCTTTAACCATGGCTAGGTAACCAGTCTAGGAGAAGGAAAACTCTGAATTCAAACCTGTTAAACTCCGCTTAAGAAATTGACCTTGTGTGTCGCATCCTGCTCGTGTGGAGTGGTTGGTAAATATATATATATATATATATATATATATATATATAATATATAAACCCCTCTGTATGAGTAGGATTTGCCACCTGGTCAATTTCTTAAGCGAAGCCTAACAGGTTGGAATTCAGTTTTACTTCTAGATTGGCTGCTTAGCAACGTTAAAGAGCCCATTCTGCCCTACTATTTACTCATAGCTGGAAGGAGAATAGTTGGATGCATACTTTCCCATGGGTATTAGTGCTATGTGAAATGCAAACATCCTTGCCCAGAAATTGAACTCTGAATGTCCATTTCCTATGACAACAACATTACACCATGTGCCTCCAAAATATATATCATTTGCTTATTTTGGATGGTTTAGCTCAGTCGGTAGAGCCCTGCCTAGGAATCGAAAGGTTACTGGTTCGATAATTGTCCCCGCCAACTCAGCACATGAGTAGCACAGATTGTGCAATCTGATCTGTGGGGAACTGATGGTAGGTGTGGTGCTCCTCATCAGCAAAAACAATCTCCCTAGTCTAGCACTAGTGAAAAGGGGATAGACTCCCTTGCTGTCCAGCTGATACTGACAATAGGCTACTTCACCAACTTTACTTACTTACTTATATTTTCGGTTGGAGTTTCAATGGTATAGAGTTTGGTAATAAGTAATATGGTTATCATAATAAAATCCAGGTATCTATATGTAGGAAGCGTGTGATGTACTGGTTAAAGTCATGGGAAATGGACTCGTCGCCCGAGTTCAAATCCTGGTTGTGGTAATTGCATTTTACTTAGCGCTAATACCCTTGGGAAAGGTATGAATCCTACTCTCCCTCCAGCTATGGGTAAATAGTAGGGCAGACTGGGCTCTTTAACCTTGGTTAGGCAACCAGTCTAGGAGAAGGAAACCTGATTTCAAACCTGTTAAACTCCGCTTAAGAAATTGACCTTGTGTCGCATCCTGCTCGTGCGGAGGGGTTGGTAAATATATATGTACAGAGTGATCAAAAAATAATAAAAGTTAAAACAATGTATAGGAATGAAAGGACTGTTTGGACCACCCTGTCCATATATAGTTGTATACATTGATCCTCTTTAAGTTGAATTTCAATGGAAGTGAGCTACCCCCCTGCCTTGTGAGGTGTTGCTTCCTGTGGGGTCCATACTTCAAATTGACCTTGTCATTTTAGCACTGATAAAAATCCATTGTAGATATACATTTTTTATGTCTTCCTTATTGACAGATTTTGGCCACTTGGGTTTTTTTATTTTTAGATATTTAACTTGTGTGAATTAATGAGCAAAGAGTTTGTAATTGTGTGTGTGGTGGGGCTGGTTCCTTTGCATCAAATCCTGGACAAGTCTGTGTGTATTTCACATTGAGATGTGTGGTGCAATGGTTTTTCAATATAGGAAATAGACCTGGCAATGAGAAGTCAGATCCTAACAAGGCTGTTTGCATTTCCCATAGTGCTAATACTAGCTATGTGCAAATTATCGCTGGCTCTAAAAAAGGGTGATCACAGGAAATTCTTCTAAAAATCATATAAAATAAACTAACTATCCGATTTTAATAAAACTTCGGTATATGAAGTAATAAAAGACAAATTTTTATTGTAAATAAATGCTTACTAAATTGAAAAGGCTAATTTTTTTTCGTTAGTTTTTGTTTTGCGCATTGATCCCCGTACAAAGATTTTTTTTTTTTTTTTTTTTTTTTGATATAAATGATTTTTACATTTTTGGAAAGATAATTTAATGACTTAAAAGAAAAAAAAATCGCTACTAATTCGGTTTTGTAAGAGAAATTTCTTTTTTATAGCACATAAACTTGGAATTGTTCTTTATATTAAACATAAAATAAAACATTAAAAAGTTAATTTTCCATTTTTTATTGATGTTTTAAAATATTTTTTAACAATACTAGTGCGTATTAAAAGAGTGTTTTGCACATAGCTAGCTAATACCTTTGGAAAAGGGATGCATTCAACTATTCCTCTCCGGCTATGGGTAAATAGTAGGGCAGACTGGGCTCTTTAACTTTAGTTAGGTAACCAGTATAGAAGGAAAGCTTTGAATTCAAACCTGTTAAACTCCACTTAAGAAATTGACCATGTGCCACACATCCTACTCGTGTGGAGGGGTTGGTAAATATATATTTATATTTATCTCCTTATAAGATCAAAGCCTGATTAAGAGGATGTATTTAATACCAACTGGTCAGTAAACTGTTAAAATACACTGATGGAAAATGAACTGCAATATCTTTGAATATGTTCCAATTTAATCATAATGAAACATACCAGTAATATAACTGGATTACAGTATATGATCACATACAGATCAATATGTGCATAGATTCTGAAATAAGTAGTGTACCAACAGACCCCATGCATATAAGTATGTGTTGGGAAGGGGGAGTGTGAGTACTGTTTGATATATATGTGACATACTATACCTAAGGAGATATTAAATACTAATATTCAACAAGTAGTGTTTTTAGTATTAAATTTATTTCCTAACTAGTGGTCATTTACTGAGCTCAGCTTAGTTTGACACAAAGCCAGAAGTATGTATATATATGTTATGTACGTGTATATATATATATATATATATATATATATATATAATAAATGAAGGAAAAAACTTTAAATTTGCACTAAACTCTCATTACGGTTTACCTGCATCAGCCTGGTTAAACCACACATGGAAAGATCCTAACTACCAGGAATATATATATATATATATATACACCAACCTCTCCACATGAGTAGAATGTGGCACATGGCTAATTTCTTAAGTGGAGTTTATCATGTTTGAATTCAGTTTTCCTTCTCTTAGACTGGTTGCCATACCAAGGTTAAAGAGGACAGTCTGGCCTACTATTTACCCTAAGCTAGAGGGAGAATAGTTATATGCATACCTTTCCCATGGGGTATTAACGCTATGTAAAATGCAGTCTCATCCAGGATTTGAACTCTGGTCACACTCTGTTTCTTATAATGATAACCATTACACCATGAACCTCCACAAAGCCAGAAGTATAGAGCACCCAGTAAGAATTGAACTTGCAAATGATGATCTACTTGCTTAACTTACTAATCATAAGAATGACTTAGATCTAGCTTGAGGCTGCAATTATTGGGCATTTAGTGTGTATTTACTCAAATCCTCAGCCACAAGCAGGATGTGACACAAGGTCAATTTTTTTTTTTTTAAGCAGAATTAAGCTGGTTTGAATTCAGTTTTCCATCTCTTTGACCGGTTGCCTAACCAAGGCTAAAGAATCCGGTCTGCTCTACTATTTACCCATAGCTATAGGGTGAAGATATGGATTCATGCCTTTCCCAAGGATTTGAACTCAGTAGCATAACACTTATTGTTGTATGAAATGGACACAGTAACCAAATACCTAGTGTTAATTGTTATTCTGTGTTACTCTCACCCTTAGCCAGGATTGAACCTGCAGTCTGGAAATGACTGTTACAGATTGTTAACTATTGGACAGTGGAATAGTCAAACACCTCCACAGCTTAATGGACTCTTCCTGGCAGTAGTGGCAGTAATTATTTAAGCTGTTATAGTGGGTTCATTGGGAGACCTAGTAACTGCATGGTTAGGCTGCAACATTTGAACTTGTCAATGGTAGCAGAGCGTAGTTAATGATGTCTACGTACAAACATCCACCCACATTTGAAAAAAAGGACTACTGCCAGTAGTAGTAAAGATGCGATAAAAGCTATGACAAGGTGCCCCATTCTTTCCTAAATGGTGGCTTCCATATAGTGTTCATAGATTTAGACAGAAGTACAAGTGTAAACCTCCCCCGAGCTGTGAGCACCTGTTGGCACGTTCTGCTGCGCACCTTTCTGCATTTCCTGCAACTTCTAGTTTTTCCAACTTTACTGGCCATGACCGTCTCGTGATCGTCTTCTTATTTGACACTTAGTTAGGACCTCCACGTGTACGTAATGCTGCCTCAGGGCTCATCCAGGGGGTTTACAATCAATTATCAAAGAACGAATAAGAGAGGAACAAACAAAGTCAAATCAGGTGAACATTCAAATGGCAGAGAGAAGGTATATAGTTCTTGCATTGGTTCCTTCTTTCATTTCGATCTGCTAATCACACATTCTTCTCCGTATTGTCGAGATGAGAGGGGCACAAGGTCCCCTCTTGTTCCCTTAAGGACTTCTTCTAAGGTTGACTTCTATGCTATTCACAAGTCTCTAAGGGAGATGTTGCTTCTTCGCTGCCCAAGATCTGACTTGACTTTTTAAAATTTCCCAGAATCCCTCAGATCTCATATCACTCTCATTCCCCGGGATTCCTCATGAGATTTCCAAATCCTTTGTTCTAACATTGAACTCTTTGCTGGTGGTCAGTTATTTTTATAACTGGCTTACTACTTATGTATTCAATATAACTAACTATGCAGCCACATATGCATGCACAATGCATAGTATTATACAAGTTAAAAATTAAACAAAAATATTACAAAAGTTAAATGGTTTTTGCTATTAATTTTTATTAAAGCCATATGTAGTCATTATATTTTACTGATTTATTTTTTTCTTTTTTCTTCTATTTATTTCTCTTAGGAATTGTACGGTCTCCAGCTCCGTTTAGATGATCCTCAATTGCTGTCTCCTGATGTGATTTGGAATATGTTGATATCTTATCGAGACATACAGGTATTGTATTACTTGCTCATAATTCGATTATTATAGTTTATAAAATGTCCAAACCAAAAAAAAAAAAAGCATGCTAAAGAAGGGTACGGTGGAAAACACAAACTTTGAATATGTGAATAGAAAATCAAATGAAAATAGCTAAATAAAAAGTGAAAAATATATGTGGAAAAAAAAAAAATTTTTTTTAATTAAGCATTTAATAATAAATTAGAAATTCAATTTAAAAAAAAATTTTTGAAAAGTTTAAAAATTGAATAAATTTTTTTTTTTTAAATAAAGATTAATTAGTATTAGGACTCTTTATTCACTTACAAAACAGTTTTAACATTATTTTAAAAACCTGGCAAAATAACTTGATGTTTGCATAAAATACAACTTTTTTTTTCTTTCTTTTTACTGTTTTACTGGATAAAAATGATCTTGACAGTCAAAATGGAGGATTTCTGTAAAATGAATAAATTTATTAAAAAAATCCAAAAAAAAAATTAATATTATTTTAAAAAAAAAATACTGACAGATTTTGTACAAATATTCAGTAATCTTGTTTTGACTTTTCCAGTCACTGATTTTCTTTTTTCTTTTTTTCTTTCTTTATTTTTTTTTTTTTAAATCTTAAATTAGTTTTGATAAGTCTGAACTTGCTAATCTTTATCTTTTTTACACAGGACTATAACGCCATGGTAAAGCTGGTGGAAGGCCTGTCACAAGTGCCAAATAACCGAATTACAAATATGCCTAATATTCAACACTTGTATGCCTTTGCTTTAAACAGGTAAGGATGGTCTCCAGTCTTCCTTTTATTTTACCATAATTCACCAAATCTCTTTTTTGTCTTGTTAAATAGATCCTGGGAATCAATTTAAAGTTGAAAGTATATTGAGTTCTAGTCCAACAATAAAACAAATTCACAACAGCAATATTTTATGATGCACATAATACCTGTTGCTTGGGCTTTCTTTTATTGTGTGGCTGATCTCTGGGAAATTTGCAAATGCCAAAAATCTAGTCTTGCCAATTTTCTTCACTCTGAGATCATGTCTAATAAATTATGGCTGTTCCTCTTTGTGATTTTTTTTTTTTTTTTTTTTCTTCTTTTTTCTTTTTTTTTTTTTTTTTTTTTTTTTTTTTTTTCTTTGTGATTTTTTTTTTTTTTTTTTTTTTTTTTTTTTTTTTCTTTTTTCTTTTTTTTTTTTTTTTTTTTTCTTAACTCATACCTGGTATATACAAACATGCTTCATTCCTGGAGATAAACCATCTTCTCTTTTATATGTATTATATGGAATAACTAATTAATGTTATCTGATTTATAACTCTTAATACTTGTGCAATTAGAATATTAGGTTTCATTTGGAGAGAAATTCAAGAAACAATTTGTATAACATAACAACTTTATTGATGTGCAACCAAACTAGGTGCCCTACCAGTGGAACTTAAAATATGCCAACTGTATCCCACAAAAAACCTGTCATTATACTGGATCCAATGGTGAGGCTCCAGATTTGGAACTCAGGGGAGTGTGAAGTGTTACCATTACTCCCAAGTCCACTCTGACCTACAATAATACCTTTGTAAGGAAAAGTTCCAAAGCCTTCAAAAAACATGTTCATCACGTCGGGGTCACCAGTTGTAAGGAACAATTCCAAGTTATATTTACTTGAATACAAGACTCCGAAGGTTGACAGACAAAACATTTAATATGGTACAGCACATGGATATAACAAGATACACAATACATAGGTAAAACAAAGTTACATGTAGAAAGATAAATACACATTCATGAATGGTACAAGATATACATAAAAGTACAGACATGAGACTAAGAGTAGTCCATGCTGTGTTAATTCACTTACAGTAATATAAGGGGGGGTGAAGCCCCAATGAGAAGGGGTAGACCAAAATCTACCCCATGTGTCTCGTGGTTACTGGAACAGTAAAAGAGAGGGAGAAGTGTTTGAACCAGCCGCTTAAATACTATATCGCCTAGCGGGCACCAGCTAACTAAACGGGCAGACAACTCTCCCAGGCAAATACGAAACTAGCGCTACACCTTTTAGGGTCACATCTATAGATTAAATAAACTTAACACTTATATAGTATTAAGTATTTCTATTTATTGATATGGGGGGGGGTCAGAGAGGCCCCCTCCGATCAATCGGCTGGTCATGTCAAGCCCTAGCACCTATATGATTTTCCCAACTCTATTGCCCTTATGGCAAGCCCCAACCCCTTTTTATCATATGGGTGCTAGAAGGCGGTGGCTGCGGGTCTACATGTCCTGGGAATGATGTTAAACTCTATTTGATGGTGAGGTTCCAGTTTTGGAGGTTTGGGGAATGTGGAGCACCCCTTCATCACCATTGCTCCCTGGTCCACTCTGACCGAAAATAGAAAAATGTATTTATAAAAAAAAAATTGTATTATGCATTAAGAATTATTTAATTTCAAAACTTTATCGGCATTAAATGACCCACTGAGGTTGATATGCTCTAAAACAAAACAAAACCAAATCTATTTATTGATATGTCATTAAACAAATAAAACCAAACAGGAACAAAGATACAAAAAGGAAAGTGTCATGGGAATGAAATGAAGTCCAATTTACCTACTCGGCAAATGTTTCTTTTAGTTATTTTATATTTCTGCTGTATTAAGCTTATATAATATATTGATGTAAAAGCCTTTGGTTCACTGAAGGAGGGGAAGTCTATTGATGAAATTCAAATCTTTTTACTACATACTGAGAAAAAAAATGCATACTATTGATTATTTTTTTTTTTGTCACGATGATGGCTAGAGCTGTGGGCACTAAATTGTCTGTGTTTACTAATGGGACGTAGGAAATTCACCACAGATATATTAGTGAGGAGTTCATTTTACAATGTAAGTATAATGCTCAACTGGGCCCTTACTTCGAGGATGTCTATTAATATACAAACCCTCATAGAAAATACGGTTTTGGTCTTGCTACCTGAAAATCCCACCTTGTAGGGTAGGTTTTCAGCTCGTATATATAAGATAGTATGTATGTGTAGATATTTATGTTTTGTTTGCCTTGTCAGTAGGGCCAAGAATTCATTGATTGCATAGTCCTATTTTGAAGTTTTCAGGAATTAAATTATTTAAGCTGTCTTTGATTTCTTTTTTAACTTTCATTTATACTTGATTTTAGGTATAAGCTGGATACAAGTTTAAATTTAAATATTTCAACTTCATTTTACTATTTACTTTTTTCTTTTCTTTTATACAGGAGAGATAACAAAGGAGATAGTGATAAAGCATTGACTGTTATAAAAGAGGTAAGTTTTTGTTTTTATTACTAGCAAAATAAAAAGATGCCCTCTGGGCGATGTAAAAATAATTTTTTGAAAGATATTGCCTGAGGGGATGGGAGCTGAAAATTCAATGTCATAGAGTGTGTACACATAAGTATGTAAAATCGTCAAATTTATTAAAGGAGTAAAAAAAAAAAAAGACAATTTGAAATGGAAACAGTTCCGATAACTTTAAATATTATATTAGAATAAAACAATCTATATATAAATATATAACGCTGGGCATCTATTTATTGAAACAATGAGGATTGTCTAACGTTGCATGCTCGCATCTTGAGTATATATATTCTATGTTATGACGTTGGATTATATGTTGGGTAATGTGATGTAAGCAGTGACATAATTTTTATTACAGACAAAAAACGGAAGCGAATCTCCATTATTAATAGATGTCAGAAGTGAACCCAAATTGTCAGGATTTTGATACTTAAATCCACCATTATATTCATTATATTTCTAATATTGTGACTTATGTCTGCTTTTTTAGTTATGCAGGAAACTGAGAGCATGGGAAGCATTTAAGTCAGTCTGTAGTGGCTTCCTTGGTAACACGCGTACCAAATTACCAAGCCTGTATTGAGAAGTTGCTAAAGACTTATGAGGATTTGGGATGCCGAATGTCACTCAAAATTCATTTTCTCCATTCCCACCTCAACTTATTCCCCCCAAACCTTGGAGCAGTGAGTGATGAGTACGGAGAAAGATTCCACCAAGACATTACGAAGATGAAGAGCAACTACTAAGGCAAGTGGAACCCCGGCATGATGGGAGACTTCTGCTAGATGCTCTTGCGTGACATCCTGGAGGCAAAATACAGCAGATCATCTAAGAAAACACTTCTAGCTGTCTGCGGTACTATGAATTGTGTACATTGTGTCATCCAAGTATATTTATTCCGTCAATGTTGTTTATCTATCCTGTTTTATCTGTAATAAGCTGCTGCAACTGTTGAAATAAGCATGTATATATTCTGTATATACTAAAATGAGACTATTTAAAAGACAGAAAACTAGAGGTGATAGAGCAAAACTGTTTATAAATTTGAATTCAGCACACCCAAATTAGTAAAAAACACCTATTCACATTCTTGCCTCAGACAAAAAATATTTTTTTGTAAACCAGTGTAATTTTCCTTATTTTTCATATTTTGTATTGTCAACCTTGAACACCTTTTGTTACACGGATATTCTTATCATTGTATCTTTTAGGCCATTGAAAAAAGTGAAACCCCTGTATCAGATATGTTGTGTTTATGTGGCAGAATATTTAAGGATAAGTTTGTGCAGTCAGAATGTACAGACAAGGAATCTTTGACACAGGCTATTGAATGGTAAGTAACAATTTACCTATTTGCTTAATCTACACATCATATCTCTCTCTCTCTCTCTCTCTGTCTCTGTCTCTGTCTCTCTGTCTCTCTGTTCTCTCTCTCTCTCTCTCTGTCTCTGTCTCTCTCTCTCTCTCTCTCTGTCTCTCTCTCTCTCTCTGTCTCTCTCTCTCTCTGTACATCATTGCTTAATCAGTCAAGCATTTTTTTCTCTTGAAAAACTTTGTGTGTGTGTGTGCAGGGCCCAATTTGAACAAGTCTCTCTAATTGGCTTTTAAACCAGTCCTGATTAAAACTGTATATCATAGTTATGTTCAAACTCAAACATTTGCAGTGTGTCTTACTGCCACATCCTCCTTTTGACAGGGCTCAAAAACTTGTCATTCCTGTCTGGGTGATGAAAGAAGTTGACAAACATGCATTTATAATTTTGTTCCCATGTTTATTAATCAATGTTTTGATTTGATCAGGCCGGCCTTTTCAGTGAGTTTCCAACCGTCATTTAATAAATACATTGGGATAAGAAGACTCTTTGTATCTTCATTTTTGTTGAAACCCTTTAAAAGGGTTTCAAAACGTTAAAACCTTCAAAACACATTTGACTGCTTGTCATTCTCAAAAACCCAACTAACTGAAAGAAAAAAAAAGTGTACAACACTAAACTGTATCTGATGGTGAGGCTCCAGTTCTGAGTGGAGTACCCCTTCATTACCATTACTCCCAAGTCCACTGACCTGATATTGAAGTTCATGTCAGGATCACATCTATGAGTCAAATAGATCTGTTTATCATATGCAAAAAAAAACCCTTATGAAACTACACAAAAAATGTAAATATGAATGTACACTGAACATTATTCCTTGACCTCTAGGCAGAAAATAACTCCAGGTGGGTTGATGTGCCATTAAAAAGAATCTATCAAGCCTCAGTGATATCATTTACTTGTTACTGATAATTTTATCTTATAACTTGCTGATTTGAAGAGATTTTAAATTTTCTATTTAAAAAAAAAAAGAAAAAAAAAAAAAGCAACCTTTTCAACAAAACATAACTGAAAACCACTACTTTAAAACTCTTAACATCCTATACCGCCTCATTCCGCCCAGCCAGAAGTCACATTTGTTTTCCCAACCCAACCTAAACGATAGCCTTGTTTAAATGTAATATTAAACATATTTAGAAGTCTTATATTAAAGGGAAATAACAGGTAGCTTTAAATGAAAAGACCATTTTAAGGCATTTTTTGATAAATCCTTATAGGAATTGGGCTTTGGACTTAGAAAATTTTCAACAGGATGTTAAGAGTTAAAGACTGAAATCCATATGTAAAAACATTCTATATAACCTTTTCTGGCATTAAATGACCTACAGAGGTTGATATGCCGTTAAACAAAAACTCAAACTTGCTGATTTCTTTTTTTTCTTCTTCTAAGATATTAACATTGATGAAAGAATATTGTTTGGATATTTATTCTTGAAGTAAATGCACAAAAGAAAACTGATCTATTTTTCCTCTTTTTATCTTCACAGGTACAGAAGAGGTTTTGATACACAACCAAATGAATATGCAGGAATTAATCTTGCAACATTATTGGTTATATCTGGAGAAACGATGGAATCTTCTCAAGAGTTAAAGAAAATAGGTGAGTTACAAAACAAATAGATACTTAGTATTATTAGCGTTATTCGGACTATTGTCCCCATCTTATTTGTACAACGTTTCGGCCGATATACCCTCCGGCCTTCTTCAGGTATTTCTTTTCGGATTCGGGGAACCTTCTTTTCGAACTCGGGAACTTTCTTGTCGTATTCGGGAGCCATCACGGAACTTTGAACCAAAAGTTCCGTGATGGCTCCCGAATATTTACATGCCCTCTCAGCTGGGACGTTAGAATGCACCTCCGCAGAGGGGTAAGACTCCCCCAATGGGGCCACCTGTTGGCCGTGGGTGGCGACCCGTGATGCTTAAGGATAGAGCCCAGGTGGATGAGCAGTTCATGAGATGCAATACTCCACTTTGGCCCTATCTTGGGCTAGACGGGCTGTCGAAGAGGCCCCCTCCGATCAATCGGCTGGTCACGTCAAGCCCTAGCACCTATATGATTTTCCCAACCCTATTGCCCTTATGGCTAGCCCCAACCCCTTTTTATCATATGGGTGCTAGAAGACGGTGGCGGCGGGTCTACATGTCCTGGGAATGACGTTAAACTCTATCTGACGGTGAGGTTCCAGTTTTGGAGGTTTGGGGAATGTGGAGCACCCCTTCATCACCATTGCTCCCTGGTCCACTCTGACCCAGAGTGGTAGTACCTATTAGGGTCCCATCTATGGGTTAAATAGAAAAATGTATTTATAAAAAAATTGTATTATCCATTAAGAATTGATTTATTTCAAAACTTTATCGGCATTAAATGACCCACTGTGGTTGATATGCCGTAAACCAAACCAAACCCAACAAAACAAATAGATACTTGTTTTATTTTTTAGGTTTCCCATCATGGTGTAATGGTTAGCAGATCCATTACTACTGAATAAGTAAAGTAAAGTCGTCAGGGTGGCCTAAAGTCGGTATTAGCCAATCAGCGAGGGAGTCTATCCCCTTTTCACTAGCGCTAGACCAAGGAGATTGTCTATGCGTCCGAGGTGGAGCGCCACACCTACCATCAGCTCCTTACTTTACCGCACAGGTCTCTGTGCTACTCATACGCTGAGTTGGCGAGGGCCGGTATCGAACTAGGAACCTTGTGGTTTTTAGCTGAACGCTCTACCGGAATAGTGAGTTCAATCCTTGCAAACAGATTGGGTATTAAAGCATTCCATCGTGGTGTAATAGTTAGCAAGCTATTCTTGCAGATACATTATTGGGTATTTGTCTCATACCCCACTTGTATGGACTGGGCACAAGGCCTCGTCTTAACGTGGGCCCACCCACAAGCCGAAGCTCATGGGTGGGATCTTGCAGATACATTATTACTGAATAGCAAGTTTGAGACTTGCTGGATGCCTCATATTTGCAACCTTGTGTTCCATCCTATCCGTGGCGAATGCATTTGGTATAAAGGCATTCCATCATGGTGTAATGGTTAACAAGCTAGTCTTGCAGATCCATAACTACTGAATAGTGAGTTTGATCCTCGCTAGATGTCCCTTAGCTTAGCGAACTTGTCACATTCTAACAGTAGGGGTAAATACCTACTTATTTTATTTGTCTCCTATCAATATTTACTCATAACTTGTTTTATCTATATATTGATACTCATGTTCCTTAATTGTATGACTGTTATCATCTTGCAACACCCTCTGTTAAAAATAAGACTGTCCAAATCGTCCAAGATGAAATGCAATCTATATATTGATACTCGTGTTCCTTAATTGTATGACTGTTATCATCTTGCAACACCCTCTGTTAAAAATAAGACTGTCCAAATCGTCCAAGATGAAATGCAATCTATATATTGATACTCGTGTTCCTTAATTGACTGTTATCATCTTGCAACACCCTCTGTTAAAAATAAGACTGTCCAAATTGTCCAAGATGAAATGCAAAAATGTAAATACCTTATTATCTGGTGTTGCTTATTCGTCGAATTATTTATTATGAGTCATCACTTCAGCTAAATAATGGAGCATTCCGTTTTTATCGTAAAGAAAGGGGAGTAAAGGGACATGCTACACAGAAAAAATGATCACAAAGTATCACTGATAATTCACATTTCTATGGACCAGGCACTTTTGTATCAGTTTTATGGCCTGTTTCATAAAATAACTTTGTTTATCCAGTTGTTTTTTTGTTTTTTTTTTGTTGTTTTTTTTGTTTTTTTAATGTTGCTCAAAAAGATGATAATCTATCTTTTTCTTTTCAGGTTTTACACTTAATCATCTTATAGGCAGGAAAGGTTGTCTTGAAACATTGACAGACTATTGGGATGTAGCAACCTTATTTGAAATGAGTGTTCTTGTAGGAAATTATCCAAAAGCTTTACAGGCAGCCAAATGTATGTTCATGTTAAATCCACCAAACTGGTAAGTGAAGAAATAATTAATCCTTTTAATTTACATTATAATTACTAGTTTTTTTGTTTTTGTTCTTTGTTTTTTTGTAAAAAAATCTGTTAGATAACTTTAAATAAATATTAAAATAAAACAAACTATATACAAATCAATACTACGTTAAACAAGCCACAGTTTTAAAAAAACAATTTTTAGCTTTATATTTCCCATCGCGTGAAAACGCTTCATATAAACGCTAAAAAATTTGTTTTTTTAACATCTCAACCATTTCACGACTGGTTTTTAACATCTCAACCATTGATCTCATCTGATGATTGGATTACCATGAAACCATAATATTACCATTGATTATAAATCTGCTCTGCTTTACTAGCATTGAGCACCTTTCCATGCAAATACTTTTCTCATTTTTTCATTCACTATTTATATATATATATATATATATATATATATATATATATATATATATATATATATTATATATATAAAACAACATTGCCCTAATAATAAATCTGGAGCAATAATAAATCTTTTTAATTTACATCATAATTACATGTTTATATGACTAATTTTCTCGTGAAACTCTATACATTAGATAACTTTAAATATATATTAAAATAAAACAAACTTTATATAAATCAATACTACTGGACATGTATTCATTAAAACTTTTAAAAAAAGATAGTAGACCAGGAAATGTTGTCTCCGTTCTGAGCATATATAAATCAACACTGCCCTTTATTTTAATGTGTTAAGTTTTTAAATGCCATCCTTGGCCAGTTGAAAAGAGCTCAAAGCAAGTCCTGAGTTATGGAATCCTTTGGTAAGTGAATAAGTCCTATCCTGCGTATAGTTAAAGGTCCAGTGATTTAATCCTATGTCCGTCATCCACGAAAGTCGCAGTAGTTATGAGCAGTACTATCTGGTTAAGTATTGTATCAGCAGCAGAGTACTGCCAGTGATTGGCCAAGAGGTTGATCACATGGTTCTCGGCAAGTCTATAAATAGAAGTGGGCTTTTAACACACACCTTATAACAGAAAATTTCTCAACACTGCATAATTCCTGAAATGACCGTGATGTAAGCAGTGACATGGTTTTGGTAACGGACAAAAAGTGATCAAATCTCCATTATATATAGATCTGATTTTTGAACAGCATACCCTATGCCAGCAAAAATGGCATATCCTATTTGAGATTTTTGTTAGTCCAGAGAATAAGATAATTTCCAGTTCAATTTGCAACTTGATAATAGTATTATTCATGATTACAATAATTTTTCAATGGACGCTACCTTACTACTCTATAATTTTAATTTAAGTGAAATCGGAGTGGTTTATTATCAGTATCGGTCTGACAACAAGGGAATTTATCCCTTTTTCACTAGTACTAGACCAGGGAGATTGTTTCTACACTTACCATCAGCTCCCTACTTTACCACACAGGTCCTAGCCATGCTACTCAGGCACTGAGTTGGTGAGGGTGAATATTGAACCCAGAACCTTGTGATTCTTAGGTTGATGCCCGACTGATTGAGCTAAACTGGCATTAAACTTTCCCGTAATTATTTGCAATTATAACATAACTGTAAACAGGATGTGACTTGACATTGAACTGAATGATCTGGGTGATT
>CM042159.1:85955266-85990266 GCA_023376005.1 Doryteuthis pealeii | reverse complement strand
AAGGGGAACCTTCTTTTCGAACTCGAACCTTCTTTTCGAACTCGGGAACCTTCTTTTCGAACTTTTGAAAACCTTCTTTTCGAACTCGGGAACCTTCTTTTCGGACCAACCTGGGGAACTCCGAACTAACCTTCTTTTCGATAAAACTTTCTTTTCGAACTAGAACTGGGGGGGAACCTAGGGAACCTTCTGAACTCGGGAACCTTAACTTTCTTTTCGAACTTTTCTAACCCCTGTCCACTCCTGTTCTCATTCCGCTAGCTGGGGTAGGAGTTGTTAATTATTTTTCTATGTTACTGCTCTACTCAGGATTGAACCCGGAATCCAGAGATAACTGTCACTTAGAACTGCCTCTAATTAATTTAGATTGTCATTTATGAAAAGATGATTAGCACACTTGTTGAAACTTCATTCCTGTATTTAAATTTTCTTTTCTTCCAGTTATTCCATTTCTGGACGGACTTTTTTGTAGAAGCTATTGAAGAAGAAGTCACCGTTATACGATTTCCAGTAAGTATTCTAAAAAGAAACAAAAACAAATAATACTTCTCATCAAGGCCAATTGGCCACAGATTACAAAAGGATAAATGAAAAATAAAACAACAAAAAACCCCCAAGACCAACAAAACTTGTCCATCTGATTTTCAGACTTTTTTTATTCTTTTTTTTTTTTTTTTTTTTTTTTCTCTTTTTTCTCCTCCATTTGAATCTTTCACAAGATAAAGAACAAAAGCAACTCTGTAAAATACGTTCGTTAGGGCCGGTTTAGCTCAGTCGGTAGAGCACCCGCAAGGTTCCAGGTTTGATACTGGTCCTCAGCCAACTCAGTGCATGAGTAGCTTAGATTGGGTAATCTGATCTTTGCAGTAGGTGTGGCGCTCCACCTCAGCAAAAAAAAAAAAAATCACCCTGGTTTTGTGCAGCGGTTCCTCAGAACCATGTGTACAATGGCTTTAGCCACAGGCCGTCAAAATAGTAAATAACTGTGTGATCCCAGGGGACCATTCCCTCAGGCAACACCTGCCCCCTTGATTTAAAGGGGCAGGGCTGGGTTTATTGCCCAGTGCCTGAGGTACCCCCTTGAGGGGTAATACAGAGGGGATCCACGCAATTTTTGTGTATGCCATCCCATGAGCTTCAGTTCATTGGTGGTCCCACATTAATAGGACCTTGTCTGACCCGCGTAAGTGGGATGCGTGGTAAATACAATCTCCCTGGTCTAGCGCTAGCTAAAAGGGGATCGACTCCCTCACTTTTTATTGTCTTCTACTTTGCTTCCTTTTCATCGAATGTTTATCAAAAATAATTTTGAAGAAAAATGTCTTATGGTCTGATTTCAATTGTTGCATTGTTTATTTTTCAGTGTCTAGTTTTGGAGCCAACCCGTGTATATCTGCCCAGTTACATACAAGTCAATAAAAACGATGACCAAATGGTTAGTATCTCTTGATATCTTCACCAAAGCAATTTTCATTATTAATCTTTTAGTTTTAATGATTTTTTTATTACAATTTTCGGCAGACCCATCTAAAAAATTTTTTTTTTTTTTTTTTTTTCTTCTTTCAATGGATTATTATCGATTGCACACCAATCTATCAGACTGAAAAAAAAATTCAAAAAAGTTATTTATTTTTAGAATTTTCAGGGGTGCTCAGTTCCCCCTATAAGTTTATAGTAAACTGATCTCCCCCCATATCGGAATCGCTCGAAAGGAAACTGGCGCAAAGGTGTCAAAGTTAGGGTGGCCCAGAAAAAACAGAACCCAAATTATTTATTATCGAGCAGTTCCGATATGGGGGATTGATTTACTATAAAACTTATACGGGGAGCACCCCTGAAAACTCGAAAAAAAATAACTTTTTAGAAATTTTTTTTTTTTTTACAATCTGATAGATTGGTGTGTAAACGATAATAATCCATTGAAGAAAAAGAAAAGAAATTACAAAGAAAAAATTTTTTTTCAGCGGTTCCGATATGGGGGGTCAGTTTACAAAAAACTTATACGGGGAACTGAGCACCCCTGAAAACTCGAAAAATAAATAACGTTAAAAAAATTTTTTTTTTACAATCGGATAGATTGTGTGCAATAATAATCCGTTGAAAAAAAAAAAAAAAAAAAAAAGATTAAAAACAAAAATTTTAGAGGGGGGGGGTTCTGAAAGTTCAGGTCCGCCCAATTTTCAGTTTGTCTTACATTCCATCCCTATCAAATTGAACTCCCACAAGGACAAATAATATCCCAGTCTTTGTAACAAGTATTATAAAAGCATCAGATAACTCCTCTTTTGTGCAATGGGGAGGTATTGACCAGGGTCAGAACCCTCAGAGCCATTTTCAGTTTGTCTTACATTCTTTCAGCTATTAATTGATATCCATATCAAAAACTCTCACAAGGATAACAAAAAATATCCCAATCAGTTGTAACAAATATTACAAAGGTGCCAGATAACTCTTTTGTACAATGGGGAGGTATTGACCTGGACCAGAACTCCCTGAGCCAGCTTCATCTCATATTTTTGCCAAGTGTCCTTGAAGACAAGGAGCCAGTGCTGCAAAATAGAAAAATGATTGAGGAAAAACAAATACTTCACTCTGATCCTAGACAGAGTGCACAGATCCTACACTGATATTTTTGGGTGATACCAATCCATATGTAAATGATGCCTTCACATTAAAACGGGAACTAAGTTAGTATCAGTGTACAAGGAGGAAATATAAATCTTATTAAAAACAAGTACATTTTTTGTTAAAAGGTACTGGAATAAAAAGCAACAATAACTAGTGATGAATTACCTCCCTTAGGGCAAACTAGATACACTTAGGCTAGCATGTTAAACTCTTATAAAAAAATCTAGCTACAATTTACTATAAGTGAAATATTATTAAGTCTCTTTTAAAGAATAAAGCAATTGCCAGTCCAGTTTGCAATGCAATAATAATAATAATGTCAGCTTTCATGCTCCCTTCCATCATTATGATTTTTCAAGGGAAATAACTATTGAATTTGAATTATATAGTAATTCTCTTGTGCTGAATAAAGCTAACCTTAGTAAAGAACAAAGAAAAATTGAAGATGTGAATATAAGATTTGTGTAAGATGACCCATGTAAATGTTGATGTGTCAGAAGTTTAATATCTATAGAAGGGGGGAAAATATATGGGGCGAAATAGACCTTCGAATCAACAAGCTCCTGCCGAGGGGGAACCAAAAACAAGCGAGTTCTCCGTCTTCTCACAAGCCAGACCCTCTGTTGGTCAACACATTCTTTGTCTAGCAGCTGGAAAATCAGTCGTCGTAGTTGAAATAATCTTTAGCAGTTCAAAATCACATTTCTTATTTAGTTTTGTTTCTGTTCGACTAAAATCCATTTCTTTACTGAAAAGCACTTCATCGTCGACTGCTGCTGCTGACTGCCCAGCGCTCGACTCTCTTGTTATTTTATGGGCATATTAGCCAAACATCCGGGCACATCAGTCGAATCTCGCGTCCATCCAGTGCCCAAAGCGCATCTGTTTTTGCATGCTGGGGGACGCGAGTTCGATCCCGGCAGGCAAGAAAATGTCTTGCTCCCTTTCCTTTCTCGTTCTCCGTCACAATTCATCCAGAGGAACCTTTAAATATGTGCCACTCAAATCCAGTTTCATAAAATAATACTCACGTGAAATGAGTAAATCAAAGACACTATTCTTTTATTATTTTGCAACCCAATTTATTTACCTCGCAACTCACTGCAGGGTCCAGGATTGAGTTTGAAAACCACTGGTTTATACAACCCAATTCAGCTTATGTAAGACAATGTCTTGCTCTTTTTCCTTTCTCGTTCTCCGTCAATTTGTAAATGACAAGCTCATTTACTAACATCCTAATGTTAATGTTTAATTTGTATGTATTTTTATTTTTTTCCCCCATCAGAATATTCATTTATGGAACGTTATTGACCAGGATGGCCAAAAAGCCAATGACTGGACATTTCCTGTAGAAACAATTAAAAAAGTAAGGTAAGTTATCGTTTGTTTCTTCTCATCCTTGAAGAATAATCAAAGTTCCAATTACCGTTGAATTGGGAAGACATGGCAACAAACGATTGTAACCCAATACAAACCCAAATAGTTGCAAAGTCTACTGCAAAATGACATGGTATTTATAAAACTCCACAATATCATTCAAATCAAGCAGCCAATCAGAACTCAAGGAATGGAATCACCAAATCACCCAAATTCATGAATGGATCATTCTTGATTTCTATATATACCAACTGTCTTGGACACTGCTTCAGTTGTACTTAGTCTACTGTTGGTTTGAATAACAGCAGCTAACTGACCTCAATAATCCTAAACCTGTTGGTTCCACGGCTGCCATTACAAAGCTAATATGCAGATATGTCCTGGATATGACACTAAATTGCGTCCAGTGGTGAGGCTCCTGTTCTGGAACTCTGGGGAACGTGTTTGTATGATCCATATGAAACTTTGAGTTCATAATTTGAAATTTTTTTTAGGTTTTAAACCTGCTTGGTCATAATAGCGTTGAGCCCTTATTTTAGTATTATCTGCATTATTCGTACTATTGTCCTCATCTTCATTGTTATCTGTACAACGTTTCGGCCAATATGCCCTCCGGCCTTCTTCAGGTATTTCTTGTCGGACTTGGGGAACCTTCTTTTCAATGAAGATGAGGACAATAGTCCAAATAACACAGATAATACTAATCATCAAGCCTCATCTCAAACATTCAGAGAAATAGCCCTTATTTTATACAATTTTTTTATTTGTATTTTTTAAAATTATATTTTATCTATCTACATGTTATGAAAGAAAAATATATATTTTTTTTATGTATAGGCTTTGATAGACACATTTATAAAGCTGGGTGCTTCTCATCATCATATATTAGTTATTTACATACCATATGACCAACCAACTTCAACAATTTTCTTGATAATGTCATTGATTTTATTTACACATATATTTTATTTTACACATAGATACCTATATATGCATATCTATATGTTGCATTATATAGTTTGCATATTTTATTTTGTGGTTTATACATTTTTTTAGTAAAGTTGTTTTTATTGTTGTGTGTGTGTATGTATAATATGTGTGTGTTTGGTTCAGTTTAGTTGTGTTCTGGTGTTTGTTTTAGTGTGTTCCTATGCGTGTGTGGGTGTCTATGTACATGGTTGTATTTGGTGTTTATGTGTGTGTGTGTGTGTGTATATATATGTATATATGTATTGTATATATATATATATATATATATATATAATATATATATTATATATATATATAGTTGAATTTTAAAATAAGAAATAAATTAACTATATATATATATATATATATATATATATAATATATATATATATATATATATATATATATATATATATATATATATATTAGTTGAATTTTAAAATAAGAATTAAATTTAACTAAGGTCACTCTTAATATCGTCCATTTATTTATGTGATTTTTATGCAAGAAACTTGTACTATAATCCTCAGACCTCAAATACATTCATTTTATATCTGATGTCTCTAATGTTGCTTAATCATTTTTTTCCCCTCTCTCAGAAGACTAATCTTATTCTTTCTGTTTCAGTTTGTATAAAAGAGATTCCCGTGCAATATTTCTGTATGTGGAAGAAAATTCTGATGACTTTCACATTTATTTCTCGTCAACTGTGCAAGCAAATGGGTAAGTTAAAAGTAAACTTTATTTTAACATTTTAAACTTTGCATGAAACAATAGAAAATGCTTGTAGTCATGGCTCTTCACATCTTCCTTTTTTAACAGTAAACTGCATTACCATAACTGTTTTTAGGAGAGATCATGTAATGGTTTCATCATTAGCTTCTACCCAGTTTGAATTCAGTTGCCCTTCTCCTAGACTGGTTACTAACCACCATAGATAAAGCCCAATCAGAGTTGCTATATCATGTAATGGTTTCATCATTAGCTTCTACCCAGTTTGAATTCAGTTGCCCTTCTCCTAGACTGGTTACTAACCACCATAGATAAAGCCCAATCAGAGTTGCTATATAAATGTAATGGTTTCATCATTAGCTTCTACCCAGTTTGAATTCAGTTGCCCTTCTCCTAGACTGGTTACTAACCACCATAGATAAAGCCCAATCAGAGTTGCTAGATCATCCATACCTCAGATGTGGACCCCCCCCCCCAAAGGCATTTGTGCAAAATGTATTCAAACTGCCTCGGATAGAATTTGAACTCTGCATGCTGGACCCCCCCCCCCCGTTTGCCTACCTATTAAATAAGACCCTAGTTTGCTCTACTATTCACTCATAATTGGTATGAGTCAGTTGCTAAAGCACCTGCCTCGGAACCACACGGTTCCGGGTTTGATACCAGCCCTCACCAACTCAGCGCATGAGTAGCACTGCTTGGATCTGTGCAGTGAAGTGGGGGAGCTTATGTTAGATGTGATGCTACACCTCAGATGCAAAAAAAATAAACAATTTCTCTGGTCTAGTGCTAGTGAAAAGGGGATAGACTCCTTTGCTGCTGATATCAACAATAGGCCACTCTATTGACTTTACTTTTACTTAAGTTTCTCCTCTTAGCTCAGTCGGCAGAGCGTTCGGCTAGAAACCACACGTTTCCTAGTTTGATACCAGTCCTCGCCAACTCAGCGTATGAGTAGCACAGGGATCTGTGCGGTAAAGTAAGGAGCTGATGGTAGGTGTGGCACTCCACCTCAGACGCCAAAACAATCTCCTTGGTCTAGCGCTATTGAAAAGGGGATAGACTCTCTTGCTGACTGGCTGATACCGACTTTAGGCCGCCCTTACGACTTTATCCTCTATAGTCAAGTCGGTGAAAATAATTTTCTTGTTGTTTCTTAAAACTTTCAATATTAGACTATTTTGCAAAATATATCTGAGATGCTGTTGGATGCATCATCAATGATCTTCTTTAGTTCATTGGTGGATTCGGGTCTTTTGAACATTGTACCCCCTCGCTACAGTGACCCGGGCAAGATTGATCACATCTCCACCTTCATCCAACATAGTTGTTTGTTAGAACTTTTCGTATCGCTCTCAAACTAATGATTTAATATCACTTAAGATATCCAGATCTTCACAAATTCCCTGACAAGTTCCAGATACCATATACTGACTTGAAACCTGAAATTAATAGATTCCTTCATACAAAATGGCAACAACACTGGAATAACTGTATCCACAATAAACTCTTCCTAATGAAACCCACTTTGGGAGGCTGCAGACCAACTTTAAGGAAGTCAAGAAAGGAACAAGTCATTATGTCCCGATTATGCATTGGTCATACAAAACTAACACACTCTTATATACTCAAACAAGAACAACAACCACAATGTGAAACATGTCAAACACCCCTGACAGTTAAACACTTATTGATGGAATGCAGATTTTTTGCTCACATCAGAAACCGTTATTTTAAAGCAAACAATATGAAAGATCTGTTTGAAAATGTTAACATAGAGGATATTTTCTCCTTTTTGAGGGAAATAAGATTATACCATAGAATATAGATATGAAACAAATCAATGCCATACAATATAATCCCCAATAATGCTAACACATTGTTAAAACCAATTACTAAAAGTATATATATGAATACACAATATGTATTACACCCTAACCGTTAGGCATGATATAACCCTGGACGGGTTGATATGCCGTTAAAATCAATAAACCAACCAACCAATCTTCACAAATCCGTTTCAGTATTTATTGGTATTGGTGTTATATTTTTTGTTTTGCAAAATACATCTAAGCTGCGGTTGGATGCATTATCATTATTTAGTTAATTGGGGGTTTCAGTCTTCGTAACATCCTACCCCCTCGCTAAAGCAACCTCGCCAAGATCAATCACATCTCAGCCTGCATCTAAGGTAGTTGTTAGTCAGCACTTCCCGCATCGCTTTCAGCTTTGAAATGGCTTCAGGTTTTGTCCTATATACATACTAGCAAAATAAATAAAAAAAACGCCCTCCGGGCGATGTAAAAAATAAATTTTTGAAAGATATTGCTTGAGGTGGAAGTTAAAAATTAAATGTCGGATAGTTTGAACCATAAATCATGAAATCATCAAATTCATTAAAGGAGTAAAAAAAAAATAAAACAATTTGAAATTGAAACTAAGCTCTATTAACTTTAAATATATATTAAAATAAAACAAACTATATATAGATATATAATACCAGTCATGTATTTATTAAAACTTGTTTAAAAAAACAATGAGGACTGTCTAATGTTGCATGTTCAAATTTTGAGTGTATTTATTCTATGTTATGACGATTTTGGGTAATGTGATGTAAGCAGTGACGTAGTTTTTGTTACAGACAAAAAATCGGAAGCAAATCTCCATTATTAATAGATGATCAGGTTGTGATTCAACCAATATAATATAATAGTTTAAGGAAAATATTTTGATTTGATTTTTTTTTTTTTTTTTTTTTTTTTTTTTTTTTTTTTTTTTTTTTTTTTTTATTTCATTGAATGAAGTTTGTTTATTTTTATTTTATTTTGTCAACAGTTTTATAAACTTGTTAGTGAAATGATTGCTGATGAGTGTAATCCGTCCGAGGCTGAAGAAAGTGATGGCTCCCTTGAGGTAAGTAACTGTTATTTTGTTTGTTTTATGAAGAAACAATTCATATGATTTAATGCAGCAATACTTATATTTCTCTTATAAAATAGGAAATCTGGTTTTAAGTTCTCAGATCTATTCTTTTTGTCTGTCACTTATGTTATTGACTCAGCTTTGTTTAATTTGGTATTAAGTGGTCATCTGTCTTAGGTACTGAGCTGACTTCTGTCATCTGGTGGGAAAAAGTGCTTTCGGCATGACTTCAATGAATATTTGCATAAGTAAATCCTCTCTTTTTCTCACTCTGTGTGTGTGTGTGTGTGTGTGTATCTCTCTTTTGTCTCAATGTGTGTGTGTGTGTGTGTGTGTGTGTGTGTATCTCTCTTTGTCTCAATGTGTGTGTGTGTGTGTATCTCTCTTTGTCTCAATGTGTGTGTGTGTGTGTGTGTGTCTCTCTTTGTCTCAATGTGTGTGTGTGTGTATCTCTCTTTGTCTCAATGTGTGTGTGTGTGTGTGTCTCTCTTTGTCCTCAATGTGTGTGTGTGTGTGTGTATCTCTCTTTGTCTCAATGTGTGTGTGTGTGTGTGTATCTCTCTTTGTCTCAATGTGTGTGTGTGTGTGTGTGTGTATCTCTTTTGTCTCAATGTGTGTGTGTGTGTCTCTTTTGTCTCAATGTGTGTGTGTGTGCTCTCTTTGTCTCAATGTGTGTGGTGTATCTCTCTTTGTCTCAATGTGTGGTGTGTATCTCTCTTTGTCTCAATGTGTGTGTGTGTATCTCTCTTTGTCTCAATGTGTGTGTGTGTGTGTGTGTATCTCTCTTTGTTTCAATGTGTGTGTGTATTCTCTTTGTTTCAATGTGTGGTGTGTGTATCTCTCTTTGTTTCAATGTGTGTGGTGTGTATCTCTCTTTGTCAGTTGTGTGTGTGTGTGTGTGTGATGCTCTCTTTGTCCTCAGTGTTGTGTGTGTGTGTGTGTGTGTGTAATCTCTGCTTTGTCTCAATGTGTGGTGTGTGTGTGTGTGTGTGTATCTCTTTTGTAAATGTGTGTGTGTGTGTTATCTCTCTTTGTCTCAGGTGTGTGTGTGTGTGTGTGTGTTATCTCTTGTCTCATGTGTGTGTGTGTGTTGTATCTCTCTTTGTCTCAATTGTGTGTGTGTGGTGTGTGTATCTCTCTTGTCTCAGTGTGTGTGTGTGGTGTACTTCTCTTGTGTCCAATGTGTGTGGTGTGTGTTTCTCTCTTTGTCTAATGTGTTGGTGTGTGTGTGTATCTCTCTTTGTCTCAATGTGTGTGTGGTGTGTATCTCTCTTTGTCTCAATGTGTGTGTGTGTGTGTGTGTGTATCTCTCTTTGTCTCAATGTGTGTGTGTGTGTATCTCTCTTTGTCTCAATGTGTGTGTGGTGTGTGTCTCTCTTGTGTGTGGTGTGTGTGGTGTGTATCTCTTGTCTCAAGTGTGTGTGTGTTGTGTTGTATCTCTGTGTGTGTGTCTCAATGTGTGTGTGTGTGTGTGTATCTCTCTTTGTCTCAATGTGTGTGTGGTGTGTTTCTCTTTGTCTCAATGTGTGTGTGGTGTGTGTATCTCTCTTGTCTCAATGTGTGTGTGTACTCTCTTGTCTCAATGTGTGTGGTATGTCTCTTTGTCTCAATGTGTGTGTGTATCTCCTCTTGTCTCAATGTGTGTGTGTATCTCTCTTTGTCTCAATGTGTGTGTGTATCTCTCTTGTCTCAATGTGTGTGTGTATCTCTCTTTGTCTCAATGTGTGTGTGTGTATCTCTCTTGTCTCAATGTGTGTGTGTGTTGTGTGTATCTCTCTTTGTTTCAATGTGTGTGTGTATCTCTCTTTGTTTCAATGTGTGTGTGTGTATCTCTCTTTGTCTCAGTGTGTGTGTGTGTGTGTGTGTGGTGTATCTCTCTTTTGTCTCAGTGTGTGTGTGTGTGTGTATGTGTGTGGTATCTCTCTTTGTCTCAATGTGTGTGTGTGGTGTGTGTGTGGTATCTCTCTTTGTCTCAATGTGGTGTGTGTTTGTGTGTGTGTGTATCTCTCTTTGTCTCAATGTGTGTGGGTGTGTGTGTGTTGTATCTTCTTTTTGTCCTCAATGTGTGTGTGTGTTGGTTGTATCGTCTCTTTGTCTCATGTGTGTGTGGTGTGTATACTCTCTTTTCCTCAGTGTGTGTGTGTGTGTGTATCTCTCTTTGTCTCAATGTGTGTTTGCGTGCGCCACTGTCTCTCTCTCTCTCTCTCTCTCTCTCTCTCGTTTCAAATGTGTGTGTGTGTGTGCTCTCTCTCGTTTTCAATTGTGTGTGTGTGTGTCTCTCTCTCTCTCTCTCATTTCAATGTGTGTGTGTGTGTGGTGTCTCTCTCTCTCTCTCTCTCGTGTGTGTGTCTCCTCTCTCTCTCTCTCTCTCTCTCCTTTCACTGTGTTTTTGTTAAGTGTATGTGTGTGAGATATATAAGGCCGGTTTAGCTCAGTTAGTAGAGCGCCTGACTAGAAACCACGAGGTACTCTGTTCAATACCAACCCTTGCCAACTCAGTGTATGAGTAGCACAGTGCTCTGTGCAGTAAAGTGAGGAGCTGATGGTAGGTGTAGCAACTCCGCCTTAAACACCAGAAGAATCGCCTTGATCTAGCACTAGTGAAAAGGGGATAGACTCCCTCACAGGCTGATACTGACTTTAATGCCACCCCAACTACTTTTTCTTCACTCTCATATGCTTTGAGTATTTTTAAGAAAATTGAAATCACTTTCTAATTGATTCATACCAATGCATTTTCTCTGCTTTTTGATCAATAAAAAATAAGATTTCTATTAATATTAACTAGCAAAATAAAAAAACGCCCTCTGGGCGACATAAAATAAATATTGCCTGAGGGGATCGGAGTTGAAAATTTAATATCAGTTTGTATCACAAGTAAATGTAAAATCATCAAATTTATTAAAGGAGTAAAAAATGTAAAAAAAATTGAAATGGAAACTTAGTTCTGATAACTTTAAATATATATTAAAATAAAACAAACTATATATAGATAGATAATACCAGGTATTTATTTATTAAAACTTGTTTAAAAAACCAATGAGAACTGTCTAACATTGCATGCTCAAATTTTGAGTGTATTCTATTTATGACGATTTTAGGCAGTGTGACGTAAGCAGTGACGTAGTTTTTGTTACAAAAACCGGAAGCAAATCTCCATTATTAATAGATAAGTGCTAATTATTGGATATCACTAACCAGTTTCTTTTTAAAAAAAGTATTTGTAGTAGTGTTTTTTTTTTGGGGGGGGGGGGGTAATTTATGCCACCATATATCCTCCTCCAGTCAAAGACTTGTTGCATGGCTGCCAGACCTCTACTTAGTATAGCCTTACATATACCTCGTCTTATATCAGGGCTGTGGATTTGGAAGCTGTTAAGGGGTCACTGGAGTTTGTCGGTAAAACTATACCGAGACTCCGCCTCCCATTGAATTTACACTTTATATGCCCCTAGTTTGTAAAGTTATAGTGTGCACATTCCTTTTTGAATTATAAAAACATTATACAGGGTGTCTACAAAGTCTGGGTTCATGGAAATTTCACTATTGTATTTATTTATTTTTCAGAGAAGGCAGATATGGTAATTTAGCAGTAAATAAAATCATAACATAAACAATTGAATATAATCATATTGAAAATATTATTTAGCATTATAATTAAATAAAATTGTTTTTCTCTGAATGTTTGAGATGAGGCTTGAAGATTAGTATTATCTGCATTATTCGGACTATTGTCCCCATCTTCATTGTTATTTGTACAACGTTTAGGCCGATATGCCCTCCAGCCTTCTTCAGGTATTTCTTGTTGGACTCGGGAACTTTCTTGGACTCGGGAACCTTCTTTTCGAACTCAAGAAAGTTCCCGAATCCGAGAAGAAATACCTGAAGAAGGCCGGAGGGCATATCGACCGAAACATTGTACAAATAACAATGAAGATGGGGACAATAGTCCGAATAATGCAGATAATACTAAAATTGTTTTTAAAAGTATGTGTTAATGTACCCAGACTTTGTGGACACCCTGTATATTTATTTGTAAGCCACAATCACTTAATTACATAATGAGTTGGAGTCAAATGTTTCGTACAGTTTTCCACGGCCCTTACTATAACACTTCTCTTTGAAGTTATTCATACCTTAAGACACTTCCAAAGTGAGAGAGAGAAATCCTTATCTTATATATATTTACTACTAGATTTTAAAGGATTGACCAATTAAAGTGGACAAACCACTTGACCTATTATTATTCATCTGGTCAACAGCATCATTTGCAGTTGAATGTTACACGCTTCTCTCTTTCACATTTTATCTCCATCTGCTTCTGTTAATTTTATCTTTTCCTTTTTCTTCTGTTAATAGACCAGCTGTATCTATTATATTGAGAGTAGTGGTATGATATATATATAGCGGAGTTCAACAGGTTTGAATTCAGAGTTTTCCTTCTCCTAGACTGGTTACCTAGCCATGGTTAAAGAACTCAGTCTGCCTTGCTATTTACCCATAGCTGGAGGGAGAGTAGGATTCATACCTTTCCCAAGGGTATTAGCGCTAAGTGAAATGCAATTACCACGTCCAGGATTTGAACTCGGGGTGACGAGTCCATTTCCCATGACTTTAACCATTACACCACGTGCTTCCTATGTGTGTTGATATAAGACAGCTAAGTAGATAAAAAGAAGTGTACACACAAAGATGTCTTAGAGTTCATTCTTCCCGATAGAAGATGTCACCACATTTGTTCCTGACTGATTGAAATTGAACAGTGTTTGAGACAAAGGAGATGGGCTGTCGAAACAAAGTGGCGGAAGTGTTAAGTATCTGGCCACCATCCTTGGCCAGTTGTAAAAGAACTTAAAGTAAATAAGTAAGTAAGTTAATAAGTCCTGTGGTATAGTATCCTTTAGGTCTGACGTCCAAGAAGATCCAAGTAGCAATGAGCTAAGATTAGAATCAGCCAGTATAAATACAACAATAGCAGCAACAGCACTGCCAGTGATTGGATAAGAGGTTGCCTTCCCTGGTCACGTGCTTATCGGCAAGTCCATAAGTAGAAGTGACCGCCTGGCACACGCCTTATGTACAACAATAATTCCAACAGGGAGTCAAAGCAATTATATTGATACCATATAATTGCCGACTTTGGCATTAAATAACTGAGACAAGTTCAAATCCTGGACGCAGCCGTTTACATTTCACATAGCGATAATACCTTTAGCAAAGGTATGAATCCAACTATTCTCCTTTCAGCTATGGATAAATAGTAAGGAAGTTGACCTATTTAACCTTGGTATAGCAACCAGTCTAGGAGAATTCAAACCAAATATGCTCTCTTCTCGTTAGTCATAACTAATTTGAGAGTGCCTCCTCTTCTTTGCTATTTGTATACTCACCTTGTATACAAGTCATTCATTTTGGTATTTACCATCAAGTGGACAAGAAAAGAAAAACGAGCAAACAAGGGTTGACATTACAAAAAAAAAAACTGATAACCAAGAGAAATTTTCACTGAGTTGTTAACTATCTCCATAATATAAAAGAATTTTAACCACATTGGAGGATTTTATCTACTTTTAACTACATCTGAATCTAAAATCCATCTCCTAACATTAGAGTTCCTTCCTAACTACTTCGAAAGCATTTCTTAAAACAGAATCTGACTGCAACTAAATTTGCCTGCCTTGGCACTTTCTCCATGTAAGTTTCAAGATTTATTTTATTTTCCATCTATGTTTATTGCAGGATACAAAGATACTTTTTTTTTTTTTTTTTTCATACAAGTCATACAATAAATAAATTGATTTTTTACCAAGGTGTGGCAATAGGTAGCAGTGATTACAATTGCACCTTTTTTTTTTTTTTTTTTTTTTTTCAAGTTAATCAATACCGATAGGTCCCAGAAGACTGTCAGCATGATCTTTACTGACTGTGTAGAACTTTTTCTTACCAGGAAGTCGGTGTATTTCCACATGGATTGTCTTTTTGACTTTGGCTTGTAGTGGCTAAACTCGTGTTTATCCCAGCTGTAAACATTTGTTTTTCATTAAAACATGCTTCTCTGTGCACATTACCTATTCTCTGTAAATTTCAATTGGTTTACATTTCTCAAGTCAACTATTTCATAGCAGACCTCTGTCCAAAGCCTGGAGCACTTTGATTTTCTGCCATTTTAATAGCCCCAAAACAAATATTTTTGTGAGATCTAGAGAAAAAAAATTAGAAAAAAACCAAAAAAAAAACTTACCCTATAGGATTTGGCATAAGGTCACACATATGAGGCATCCAGTGAGGATCAAACTCACTTTTTAGTAGTAACAGGTTTGCGAGGCTAGTTTGCTAACCATTACACCATGACGGGATGCCCAATATTTGTGAGATCAAAATAATTCTTTGCTATTAACCAATTCCAAATAATGCAGAGTTTACAATTTATGGGAAAACTTTTTAAAAATTTTTTAATTTCTAATTTTTTAAAGAATTTTCCTTATTTATTGAATGACCCTTGTATATATTATATGAAGGATATATTTACATTTTATACAACAATCCAGGCAAGTGCATCACACTGCAGTGGTACATGCATAGTGACATGTGATAGATTTCTCATGAATTGTTCCTTATTAGTTACTGGGTTCTGCTATAAAGTTTGTTTGTTATTGTCGGTACCAATCATCTTAGTCTTTTACTTGCTATTAGTTTTTCAATGCCACTAAGTCAAGTTGATGCAGCTGGTAAATTGGGGGTCAGGCAGAAGTTAGACAATCTCTTCATCAAGCAAGAACGTTTCTTTTATTAAAAGGAAAGAGTTCTCTATATTTTCAAGGACCTTCAAGAGGGAGATTGGGCTCAATATATCTTGAAGTGAATCCCTTAATTGACCATTGTTCTTTCTGGACTCATTCTTTATGTCCGATGGAATAAATTGACCAGGCAATCGAAAATTTGTGTCACATCAAACCTGACGAGGCTAAAAAGTCAAAATAAATTTATAGTTTGATAACTTAAAGATTTTCATTCACACACACGATTAAAACTGAATGGTAGAAAACCAGACTAGCTCAAGTTTCTTGCTCACAAATCTTTACACGTTTGACCTGTGAATCTCAGAGTATTTAACTTTGGATATTCATTCTGGATTTTAATCATCGACTATGCTGTGTGTGTGTGTGTATATGTATATATATATAATATTATATATATATATATATATATATATATATATGTGTGTGTGAAGAAAGGAAGTGAATCCGATGGTTATGTAGTATATTAAGAAAAATGAAAAAACACAGGTTTAAATGGGTTAAGTGGTGAGTGTTTCGATCTATTAATTAGATCATCTTCAGGGCATTTGTTGGTATATGGAAGTTGATAAGAAATTTTTATCACATAACGAGAAAAGCGAGTGGTAGTCCTTGTTATTCATCTGTTTAATATATATATATATATAAGCTCCTCACTGGGTGCCTTATACTTGTGACAATTAGTCATGCTACCCAGAAATTGAATTTTTTAAATTTAAGTATTTGGTCTTTTCAGACAAAAAGTCTTGACATCAATTTATTCTCTAAATGATCATTTTTTGCTATTTGACCCACTTAGTAACAAGTATCTCCTTATTTCTCACTCCTTGACCCAAATTCTAATTTTCAATTCCCTATTTAGTCATTTCCATTTCTCTATTCTGTTTCTAGGTGAATTTTCTCTTAACCTGATTCTTACACATTAGAGAATGACCAAATTTTTTAAAAATCTCGGACATACCTATATTTGACCTAATTTTTGAACAGGTCACTTTTAACTCTTATCAAAATTCTACTTATTCATTTTTATTGGTGAAAAATTCATCAATTTGTTTCTTGGTTTGTTGGGGGGGGGGTCGGTTTTTTTTTTTTGTTGTTGTTTTTCTTAACTGGTCAAACTTCGGCATGATTATTATTGCTTGTTTGTATTTTTAAAAAAAAAATAAAAAAAAAAAAAATCTTGCACTTTTCATAGGTCATTTTCATCCCAACTATTTAAAAACTAGTCAAGTTAATGTTTAATAATGCCTCATCCAAAAATAAATATTACTACTAATACTAAGTGTATATGTAAAATATATAGATATAATCACTGAAAGAAAAAAATACAGTGGGGGAGAATGAAGAATAAATCTATATGGTTAGATTTAATCTTCTAGGGCTCGGGTAGTTCGATTGATACTAGCGATGTACTGAAATTCATATGGTTGTATGTTTGTTTGGTTTTCTGGATATGAAGGAAAAAAATTTCTAGTTGAGAAACTTTACATCTAACTACATACTAGCATTTAGTTTTAGTTCTCTCAATCTAAGCAGTCAGTTTACTGTTACTTTTATGGCATTCACTCTGGGTCAGTTGAGCTGTCTCCAACCTGTGGTGAATTCATGGATGGAGTAACAAGGGAATATAAAATTCTCAAGCAGTCCCCAAACTCTGCATGCATATCCTGGTCAGGGGAAGGAAGTGCCCTTGTTTTCCGCAATCATTTGTCCAATTTTTAAATTAGAAACTTTTCACTATGGAATTTTTCTCATGCCCCCAGAATCTGAAAGACCCATTATTCAAACAAATTGGAATCTGAATAAATTTTCTGAGAAAATTTTGCCCTAAAAGCAAAATACATCTTTCAGAAACTAAACACAATATAGTGTTCATGCGTGCACGCTCCTTCCCTGCCTTTTTGATTTGCATCTTTACACATTGGTCAGTTCGTTGGTGGAAGTATTCATGACAGCATTTATCATGTGTCAATTGCTATTTTACTTCATGTTTTCACCTCTGCTTTTTTATTATCATTACTAGTACAAAATAAAAACGCCCTCCAGGCGATGTAAAAATAGATTTTTGAAACATATTGCCTGAGGGGTGGAGTAAAAAATTCAATGTCGGCCTAAGTAAGTAAAATCATCAAATTCGTTAAAGGAGTAAAAAAAATAAAACAATTTGAAATGTAAACTTTAAATATGTATTAAAATAAAACAAACTATATATAGATATATAATACCAGTCATGTATTTATTAAAACTTGTTTTAAAAAAACAATGGGGACTGTCTAATGTTGCATGTTCAAATTTTGAGTGTATCTATTGAATAAATACACTCAAAATTTGAACATGCCAAAAATCGTAGAATAAATTTTATTCTATGTTATGACGATTTTAGGAAATGTGACGTAAACAGTGACATAATTTTTATTACAGACAAAAACCAGAAGCGAATCTCCCATTATTAATAGATTAGATTAATACAAACTTTTTGCTATCAGAACAAACTTCTGGAACAAATTAAGTTCAGATTCTGGATTGATGAATTTTATATTTATTTTAAAAATTGATTTTATTTCAAAAATCTGTAAAACTCCCTGTAATCTTAACATTTGAGTTTATCAATATGAATAATTCTTATTATATCTTACCATGTAATATTTTTCTTTTCAGTATGAATACGATTATGATGATAAAAACAGAAAAATAATTCTTGGTCGTGGTTCATATGGTGTAGTCTATGCTGCCCGTAACAAGAAGACACATGTTCGGATTGCCATTAAAGAAGTTCCAGAAAAAAATTTAGAGTATGTTCAAAAATGTTATTTTACAAAATTTATTTCATGTAAAATTGTCCTTGCATTTATTTTTAAAATTGTTTTTACAGTTTATCCTCTTCAGTTAATACTTGTTTAAATAGTTTTTATATTGTTTCCTAAAACATTTGATATTAAACTGAATGTACAGTTTAAGGGGAAACTATTTCAGTCCATTTATTGCAGATGATGGTAATATAACATGTGAATAAGTTATATTAATATTGGAAAGCTTAAAGTAACCTCCCAACGTGGATACAAGTGTGTACATAAAATCATTCTGACAATGGTGTAAAATGATAACAATATTTATTCTGTAAGTGATGGAGAAACATTTAAGACAAAGATATACAAAATAGATACATAAACATATTATGAGGAAATAAGCAAACAACTTGGTAGCTGGTTGGGGGGCAAAGCCCCCCACCTAAGAGTTAGAGGTGTCTGGCGTCTAGACCATGTTTACTCGTTGCCGGCCCGAGTGGAAAGAGACAGGAATTCAGATTTCCCAGCTTGTGGCCAAATACCAACGCCACCTATCAGCGAACAAATCGCAGCAAGGGAAGATAACTCATTTTGGACTTATGTCCACCCAGACTTAACATTTTACTGACCTAACAGTAGTTTCAATTATTGCAGTATTATGATTCTAATATTCTCTGGCTTATGTGATGGGTGAAATAAAGCAAATAGTCTTAGCATCAGCATCCCTCCACAGCAGCTTAAACCAATTTTAGACTGTACAGCTAGAATCTCAATATGTGTACCTGGTATGAACGCAAGCAACTGTACTTGTTGTGATAACGCAAGGTATAGCTAAATAGTATTGATAACCATATATATGATAATATATTGGAGTCATAGACTTTTAGATGTCTAGACCAAATCAGTTTTAGTGTAAAGGTTTGTAAAAAAAAAAATAGATCCTTTTGATACACCCTAATATCTATTATAATCCTGTCATCAATAACTGTTAAAAATGAAAATGTTTCCTTTTAGAATATCATAATTTTGGAATCTTTATATATTGTAAATTTTCGTGTCAGTTTGTAAAGTAATTTATAAATTTTTTTTTTTTTTTTTTTTTTTTTTTTCTTCTCTCTAGGGAGGTACAACCTCTTCATGAAGAAATCAAACTCCATTCCCATTTATCCCACAAAAATATTGTGAAATATCTCGGCTCAGTCAGTGAAGATGGATACTTTAAAATCTTCATGGAACAAGTTCCTGGAGGTGAGTGAGCTTTTTTATTTTTTTATTTTTTAAATTTAAAAAACTTTTTTTTTTTTTTTTTCCATTGCTAAGTCTATTAATATCATTACACAGCTTATTTTCAAATAATCAAAATATTTCAAAATAATAGAAAATTTTTATTCAGGTAAGAAAATCATTATTTCTGAAATAGTTTTAAGTATTGTTCAGGAGAAATATTAATCTACAGGGTGGTCCGATGTCTTATCCTCCTGTAAGGATGGTTTAAAGTTCAACATGCTTTTGGATACAAATAACTCCGACAAAGGTTAATAGACAAACATTTAATAACACAGCACATGGATAACAGTTGATACAACGTTCATAATAAAGAGTACATATAAAAAGATACACATTCATGAATGATACAAATATACGATAAAAGGCACAGACATGAGACTAGGAATAGTCCATGCTGTGAGGACTTACAGTAATGTAAGGGGGCGAAAGGCTTTGAAACCGGCGCTTAAATACTCGTGTCCTAGAGGGCATCATCAAACTAAAAGGGGCAGACAACTCCACCCGGCGAATACAAACTAACGCTACACTCCTACTTTTTAAAAAAAAAATTTTTTAAGGTAAAATAATTACATAATGCAACCTGAAATTATAGAAATAATTTAATTTCTAAAAAAATTTTAGGGATAAAATAATTACATAACTTTAAATTATTAAAACAGGATTTTTTGGAGCCAAGATTTTTTAACCACTCTTTACATTATTCAATTTGTTTTGTCTGGTAATGGATTTTTTTTTTCTTTTCATGAGTTTATTTAAAAAAAAATTATATTTAAGACAAATGAGTTACCTCTTCCTACTGTAACGTTGGTTTGAAGTTCACATACTTTGGATACAAATAACTCCGACAAAGGTTAATAGACAAAACATTTAATAACACAGCACATGGATAACAGTTGATACAACGTTCATAGTAAAGAGTACACATAAAAAGGGTACACAAATAAAGATAAGACACATTCATGAATGATACAGATATACGATAAAAGAGTACAGACATGAGACTAGCGATAGTCCATGCTGTAAAGAACTTACAGTAATGTAAGGGGGGCGGAGCCCCACGAGAGGGTTTAGATAGAATCTACCCCATGTGGCTCGTAGTTGCTGAAACTATAAAGAGAGCGAAAGGCTTTGAAACCGGCGCTTAAATACTGGTGCCCTAGCGGGCATCATCAAACTAAAAGGGGCAGACAACTCCACCAGGCGAATACAAACTAACGCTACACTACGAAGAAAAAAAACAATAGGGTTGTGTGCATATAAACATGTTACCTCAGTTAATATTACCTCTTTGATTTTTTTTATCCCAACCAACACCAGAAACTCTTGCTAATTTGTAATAAAATAAACTATACTGCTACCTCTGTCTCATAATTATTACATTTACATATGAATTAATATACTAATGTAATAACTATTGAGAAAACATTTTTGAATTGTTTTTTTTTTTTTTTTTTTTTTATTAATGCAGTTCTTTTGCTATACTTCAATTAGTTTTTTTAGTTTCTCTAAAATCATTTTTCTAACAAAAGATATTCTCTTTATGACTTAGTGAAAAAAAACAAAAAAACATTTATCCATTATCTAAGCTGTTCAGTATTGTTTTGTATGTCAGATCTCGGATTCACTTTTAATTTGATTTCTTTAAAAATGAATTTGAATTGAAAACATTTAACTTAACTAAGTAAATACTTCTTTTAAAATTATTAATTATTTATTTATAGTACAAAAAACAACAGATAAAGTCAATAGATATTGTCAACATAGACTCTTTGACTTTCAGCTTAGTGTAGGTGATTTCATTCACAGTAAAAAAAAAAAAAAAAAAAAAATATCACAGTAGATGACTCCAAAGCAGGTTTGAACTTGTTAGAGCAACATAAAAAAAAGCCTTAACTGAAATCAGGATTTCAAATTTGCTCAGTGCTCTAAGTCTTGGTATAATTCAAAACAAATTTCTCTGTGGGTTTCATATTATTATAACATTGTATGCAGTTGTAAAACCTAATCTCTGTATATTTCTAAAAGAGACTTAAAAGACAAATATATCCTCACAATCTTGGCTTAGGATTATATATATATATATATATATATATATATATATATATCTATATATATATATCTATATATCTTATTATAATGGAGATTGTGTGTTTTTCTGTCTGTAACCGAAACTATATTACTATACAAATCACAATTCCCTTTGTTATCTGCATCCCATTCTCCATGAATTCATTTTTATTTAAACCTCAATTATTAATAAAATTGTTTTACATCATTAAGACTGTTGACCATATCTACATACAAATAACATGCAGTTGTATTTATATATACAACAAAACAGCGGTTTACAGTGTGAATGGGAAGGCTAATTTGCATATTGATATTAAAAAATGTGATTTTAATAAATATGTGCTTAATATTATTGATTTCTAATTGTTTAGTTTTATCTTATTGAATATGAGCAAAATTCTCTTCAATAAATCTTAAAAGAAATCCCTTAACAAAAAGAAATAACTGTAATATTATTCTTTACTTCCTATTTTAACTAAATAGTTAAATTAGGAAAATTTACCAATGAAAGAGGGGAGTAATTAAAAATGATGGAAGAGTTAGTTTCAAAGTTGTTCTATTTTTCAATCATACCCCCTCTGTTCCAAATCATATTATCTGCATTTTTATTCAGTTTTATTAGCCTTTCTAATTTAATATGATATTTTATTATATTAAAACTTAAATACTTGCACCCGGAGGGTGCATATATTTGCTAGTATATATAATAAAGTAATCCACAGACATGTATTTCAAGGTATCACCTCTCATCAGTGTGGTTATACCGTTTAACAGCTACCTCTAGCCAGGTTCGAGACCCGAATGAACTTTTGTTCGCCAAACTTCTTACCCGTGTGGCTACAAGCATCTGTCAAATATAGGAGAATATTTAATCGCTACATTTCTAAGCGGAAATGAAATTCACTAGAGGCCTCAAACTTTGTTTATGTAAACAGAGCGAGGTTTAGCTGTACGCCGAATACGGTGAATTTTGCAATTAAATCCCTTCTAATTAAAGTGCTCAACCAAATTTGGGAGCATATATAATAAAGTAATCCACACACGTGTTTCAAGGTATCACCTCTCATCAGTGTGGTTATACCGTTTAACAGCTACCTGTGTGTGTGTGTGTATGTATATATATATATATATATATATATATATATATATATATATACATACACACACACACACACACATTATGTGTGTGTTAGGGTATTGAAGACACAAAATCAATGGTGCTTGGTAACTGACAGTTTCTTGTGATTTTCAAACCATGTGAATGTTTGGGTTTTCTTTTTCTTATATACTGTGATTTAACAGCTACCTCTTATATACTGTGATTTAACAGCTACCTGTGTGTGTGTGTGTGTATATATATATATATATATATATATATATATATATATATATATATATATTATATATACACACACACAAACTTATGTGTGTGTTAGGGTATTGAAGACACAAAATCAATGGTGCTTGGTAACTGACAGTTTCTTGTGATTTTCAAACCATGTGAATGTTTGGGTTTTTTTTGTTCTGTGTGTGTGTGTGTGTATATATATATATATATATATATATCACACACACACACAAACTTATGTGTGTGTTAGGGTATTGAAGACACAAAATCAATGGTGCTGGTAACTGACAGTTTCTTGTGATTTTCAAACCATGTGAATGTTTGGGTTTTTTTTTTTTTTTCTATATACTGTGATGTGGTGCATTGTGGAAAGGGTCAACCACTTAATTCTTGTTAAATTTGACTGATTCTAGTTTTATGGGTCTTGGTGGGAAGACTTTTTTTTCTCTTTTTTTTGTGGGGGATTTAAAGGAGGGCGTTTTAATTTTATTGAGAAACTGACAGTTACCAATCACTATTGACTTCTTTTTCTTCGCTACCCTAACTTCAATATACATACTCTATTATTGACATTAATGACACTCTTTACTTATCAAGCAAACTATATATATATATATATATATATAATATATATATGAGTATGAAAAAGATGGAATGAAAACACCACACAATGTTGTTAAAGAGAAAACAATTTATAACATAATTATAGCTGATATTGATCAATATTTTGATTTTACAAAAATCATCTTCAGAGCCCGTTTACTCTGTGGTGTTTGTGATTGGAGATAAAAGTCAAAATCATTTTATCTGAGTATATATAATATACAGAGTAAACGGGCTCTGAAGATGATTTTTGTAAAATCGAAATATTGATCAATATCAGCTATAATTATGTTATAAATTGTTTTCTCTTTAACAGCATTGTGTGGTGTTTTCATTCCATCTTTTTCATACTCATACTGTCGGATTCATTTCCTTTCTTTTAACTTATATACATATTATATATATACACACACACACACACACACACAATTATTAACCAGGAGTCTAAAGTGTTAATATGATAATTATTTGTATAATTTCTGTTTTTAGATATATATAACTAATTTCTTTTTTGCAATATTTATTTCAGGGAGTCTATCCCAGTTACTCCAAAGTAAATGGGGACCACTGAAAGATGCTGAGAAAACCATTGTTTATTATACAAAACAGATTTTAGAAGGCCTTAAATACTTGGTTTGTTTAATTTTTTTTTTTCTTTTAAACTTTCTGGTTTACAATTTTTATTTTTTTATTCTGGTTTTTAATTCAATAACAGTTTTAATTGTTATGAATATTTCACTGACAGATTTTTATTCCAACTGTATGAGGCATGTCCCAAAAAAAAGAAATGAAATAAATTTTTTTTTTTTCCATAAACATTCATTGCTTTACTTACAACTTAAGATTTGTCACCCTCAAAATAATCCCCTTCTGCAGTTGATATACTCTTCCCAGTGGGTTTTTTTTCTCTCCAGTTTTTAGAGATTATACAAGTCTTATAGTGAATGTTTTATCTTCTGCCACTTGAAATTGATGGTGGTCGAGGTCTTTAATGTCCTGATGTGAACATTAAACTCTATCTGATGTTGAAGTTCCATTTTTGGAACTTGCCATTACTCCCGGGGTCATATCTATGGGTTAAATAGAAAAAATAGTTTTAAAGTGTTTAAAACAAATTGAGTACCAATCAAAAAAGAATAAAACAAAACGTCTTTGGCATAAAATAACCCAACAAGGTTTGACATGCCGTAAAATCCAACCAACCAAACTTGAAATTGGCCTTTCACTTCAGATTTCAGCTTTGGGAACAAAAAAGTCTCTAGGAAACAAATCCAGACAGTAGGGTGGCTGGAGGATAAGAATTAGGGGTATCTCGTCATGGTTAGCAAGCTAGTCTTGCAGATCCATTGCTACTGAATCCAGACAGTAGGGTGGCTGGAGGATAAGAATTAGGGGTATCTCATCATGGTGTCATGGTTAGCAAGCTAGTCTTGCAGATCCATTGCTACTGAATCCAGACAGTAGGGTGGCTGGAGGATAAGAATTAGGGGTATCTCATCATGGTGTCATGGTTAGCAAGCTAGTCTTGCAGATCCATTGCTACTGAATCCAGACAGTAGGGTGGCTGGAGGATAAGAATTAGGGGTATCTCATCATGGTGTCATGGTTAGCAAGCTAGTCTTGCAGATCCATTGCTACTGAATCCAGACAGTAGGGTGGCTGGAGGATAAGAATTAGGGGTATCTCATCATGGTGTCATGGTTAGCAAGCTAGTCTTGCAGATCCATTGCTACTGAATAGCGAATTCGATCCTTGGTGGATGCCCCAGACTTGGGACTTTGTTACATCCTACCCATAGCAAACTGGTTGGATAAAGACTATTTTGACAAAAATTCTTAATGTGCTTGTCTACTGTTGGAAAATCATCCAAATTTTATGGATAGTCTGCAAATCTTATAGGGCATGTTCTATCTCATCTATCATCTCCAATGTGATGACCTTTCCTTGTCATTAAATAACCCACAAGGGTTGATATGCCATTAAACAAAATAACCAACCAGTCAACCAAATGTTCAATTACCAACAGAAAGCATCACTTGAAATAATATACAAATGAAATGCTGGAAATATAGAAAGCAACGTAAAAATAACTGTTTGTAGATGGTTATGTGTTCAAAGTCAGAAAACAGCACTGCTCACGTGACTTTCGGAAACATTTTTTCATGCTCAGAATTGCGGAGACATGGAATAAACTGCCCGCGTCTATTGTAGGCTGCCGAAGCACTGAGTCTTTCAAAGCTTCCATGCTTCCTGTGGTCCGCCGACACTATACCTGATGCCGCTCTCCACATACATATCCACACATGCGCACACATACATGCATATTACTACTGTAAACTGTTCATGTTCCTGACACTACATTATTCTGTGTACTTGACATGAGACTTTGATGAGTTTACAGAAAGTATCACTTGAAATAATATACAAATGAAATGCTGGAAATATAGAAAGCAACGTAAAAATAACTGAACCATCTACCAACAAAGAATAAATAAAATAAAACATTTTTGTCATAAAATAACCCAACAAAGATTGACATATCGTAAAAATCCAACTAAAAAAACTTTTCCCTTCAGATTTCAGTTTTAGTAACAAAAAAGTCTGCAGATGTTGTATCCGAGATGTAGGAATAACAGAAATGATAATAAAAACAGGGAAATTGTTAACAATAACAATACTTGTTTTATTTATTCTCATTGACAGTTCTGGCTTGATGTAAGATACACGTGTGTCACGTAGTGTCCTAAAAGTATTTACGGATTCGAAGGGGCTTTTATTTCCACGTAGTCGTTGGCAAATTGTCGGACAAAGAAGAACAAACACAAAAGTAGAATGCAGACACTTGTATTAAAAATTTACAAGGTTTACAAAAGTACAAGGATTTACAAAAGGGTTTAACAACAAAAGGAGGTACAAGGATTTACAAATGGGTTTAACAACAAAAAGGGGTTTGCAAATTAGTTGGAATTCGCAACCAGACTTATCTGTCGTGGTGATAGGTGTTCTTTCGTTGAAGGGAATGGCTCTAAGCGAGCTGGTTATGTGGCCCTGTTCAAGAATTTTAGGGAACGGTGAATCGCGACTACCATTAGTGCGTGTTCTGTGATAGATAACAGTGGATGGGGCCCTCTCCAGATAGATTATTAGGTTCTCAGTATGCTATAGTAACGGCCGCGAGTATGCCTGATACTATGCCTAGAAAGGGTTTGACTCAAAAAATACGTCCGTCCAGTATGAGGGCCCCCAGACAAGTGTGGGTTTTGATTTCGGCGCCAATATCCCATTGGCGATTTGTCCCCCTAGCGGCAGGGTAGATAATTCACATGGAATTTCCAATAGTCCCCGGTTCTGCTCTGCCCTCCGTTGCTGCTGCTAATATATTTTCCCCACCTCCTTTTCCGGTTCGATTCGTTAGGGGGAGATAACTCTCCTAACAGCAGGGAACAATTCCACTGAGTAGGGTGGTTGGAGTATAAGAATTGATTTGTACTTAGTTAAAAATTCTTAATTTATCTACTGTTGACATTGGTCATCTAAATTTGGTATTGTCTTTGGATGAGGTACTCATTTTGAAATGCTGGACCAATGTTGACATTTTTTTAAAACTTTGACATTACACAAGTGCATGAATCCCTTTGTTAAACTATTACACTCAAAGGGATGTAATTGAAATAGCATCTATCTTGCTTTCCTATCCATTCATTAGTGTTGCTACACTTTCTAATCTCATAATAGAATATTGGTTAAATGTGAAGAATCAGTGTAACTCAAATTTTTAAGTATACATGAATTACCTCCCCTTGTGTGGTGGTTTTTTTTTTTTTGTCTTTTTTTCTTCTAAGAATGCAAGAAAGATCCATACACAACGTTGAATGCATTTGGAATCTGCTTAAAAGAAAAATTTCAAAATTGTGGTAGTTGCTGGTCAAATGAAGTGATAGCTAGAAAATTGTATATTTATAAAAATTCAATTCACTATTATACCATATCTTGTAGGAAATAATTACATTCCTTTTTATCCTATTTTTATCATTTTTTTTTTTTTTTTTTATAGTTTTTTTTTTTTTTTTTTTTTTTTTTTAATTCTATGGTATATATGATATAATGATTTTCAAATTTCCGCCATCCTATCAACAACACAAATCTTCCCAGGTGTTTCCATTTTGTCAGTTCTGCTTCTATAATATTTTTAATCCCCCTTGGAGTTTTCAATGATTTGTTGACAGGGAGGGTGAAAATGTGGAGACTGAAATCTTATTATAATGGAGATTGTGTGTTTTTCTGTCTGTAACCGAAACTATATTAGTATACAAGTCACAATTCCGTTTGTTATTTACGTCACATTTTCCATGATTTTATTTTTATTTAAATCTCAATTATTAATAAAATTGTTTTACATCATTAAGACTGTTGACTATATCTGCATCCTAATAACATGCAATTATATTTTTATATACAACAGAATAGCGGATTACAGTGTGAATGGGAAGACTAATTTGCATATTGATCTTAAAAATTTGATTTTAATAAATATGTGCTTAGTATTATTGATTTCTAATTGTTTGGTTTTATCTTATTGAATATGAGCAAAAATCTCGGGGATGAATCTTTAAAAAAATCCATTAACAAGAAGAAATATCTGTAATTTTATTCTTTACTTCCTATTTTAACTAAATAGTTCAATTAAAAAAATTTACCACTGAAAGACGGGAGTAATGGAAAATGATGGAAGAGTTAGTTTCAAAGTTGTTCTATTTTTCAATCATACCCCCTCTGTTCCAAATCTTTTTATCTGCATTCTTATTTAGTTTCATTATTTCTAATTTAATATAATATTTTATTATATTAAAATTTAAATACTTGCATCCGGAGGGTGCATATATTTGCTAGTTATATCATAAAGATACTCCCATATGGGTGTTAATTTTTTTTTTTTTTTTTTTTTTTTTTTTTTTTAATAATTTTCTAAATCTGTACTTCATGTATCTTTAAAAAAATTTCTCAAATTTTACATCTTGTAGAAATATAGTAGATTAATTTCTTAGGGTTTAATGTTGTATAAATTGTGGTGAGAGAAACCACGAACGTAGTAGTTCGAAGCGTGCAGGACTGTGTTTGGCATGCAGAATGAGATCAGAGGCGAGTGGGGAGATTGAACTCGCATTCTCCTGATCGTGAGTCGTGGCCCGACGCATGGGAATGGCTAAACTATCCAGAGTGGCCAGGATGTGAAGGATTGACGCGTGCTGATTAGTGTCGCACGTGCTGGTCAGAGGAAGGAGCCCGGATGAACACTGTAATTGTGTATTTATTTGACCAGCTCTCAGAAACCGAGAAAAGAAAGCTTGCAGTAGCATTTTGGCTGTGGTGACGAGTGGACAAGAGACAAGACCTTTTGATAGTATTGGTGAGAAGAGTGCAGCATTGCTGGGAGAGTAAAATCGTCGGACTTAACTGTGCCCCCCAGAGAACATTCTTATTACATAAATCTACAGAGAAAATTAAGGGGGGCAATTATTGTATACTTAATGTTTAGTATTGCATAAATAAAAAAAAAAAAAAAAAAAAAGTCGTCTGTGCGGCCTAAAGTCAGTATCAGCCAATCAGCGAGGGAGGCTATCCCCTTTTCACTTGCGCTAGACCAAGGAGATTATTTTAGCGTCTCCTTACTTTACCGCATAGATCCATGTGCTACTCATACGCTGAGTTGGCGATGACCGGTATCGAACTAGGATACACCCTAATTCTCCATTTACTGAATATCTTTTTTTTTTTTTTTTTTTTTTTTTGTTTCTTTTTGTTTTTGTTAAGCAAAACTTTTACAATGAATTGCTTTCTATTTTTTCAGCATGATAATAAAATTGTTCATCGAGACATCAAAGGAGATAATGTTCTAGTAAATACTTACAGTGGAATTCTGAAGATCTCTGATTTTGGTACCTCTAAGAGATTATCAGGAATCAACCCAAATGCAAACACATTAGCAGGTATGGAACTCAAAACTCTTTCAAGCAGACTAATATATACTAATTAGTGTGTGTGCATACAATACACACTAATTAGAATATTTCTTTGGGACTTTTGAATTTTAAAATCCTACTTTCTTTTAAAAATATTAAACTATTTTTATTATTGCTTCAAGCAAATTAAAAAAATTTATTATTGCTTCAAGCAATTAAAAATTAAAGAAATTTTTTTAATTATTCCTTCAAGCAAAAAAAAAAATTATTATTGCTTCAAGCAACTTCAAGCAAAAAAAAAATGTATTATTGCTTCAAGCAATTAAAAAATTAAAAAAAAAAGTTATTATTGCTTCAAGCAATTAAAAAATTTTGTAAAAAAATGTTATTATTGCTTCAAGCAATTAAAAATGTAAAAAAAATTTTTTTATTATTGCTTCAAGCAAATTACCAATTACTTTTAAACTATTTTTGTTATTCTTTTAAACTTATCGTATATTCTTGATCTCATTTGGTGTAGATAGACAACTAAGTGTATCCTGACATAAGACAAAATTCAGATGAAAGAAAATACTAGTCAAAATTATTAATAATAGTTGATTATGATTCATCTTGAAAAAAAAAGTGAATTATACATAGACTTTGAAGTATTAAAAACTGACATTTTTATTTTAGATGTAATTGTTTATGTAAAATGAAATTCTGTGCCTTTTTTTATTTCCTGAAAGTAATACTGGTTATTCTGGAAGTCAAAACTTTGTAAATTTGACATCTATACATCCAATGATTTACTTTGCACTAAGTGTCTCATGTAACTATTAATACACTTGTAAAATCTTATTTCAAATTTTCTTTTCAGGTACAATGCAGTATATGGCACCAGAGGTTATTGATAAAGGTGTTCGTGGATATGGACCACCTGTAAGTGTATTTTAAATATTAAATGATTTTGTGCATGCCTACAAAGTCAGAAAACGGCACTGCTCACGTGACTTTCGGAAACATTTTTTCACACTCAGAATTGCGGAGACATGGAATAAACTGCCCGTGTCTGTTGTAGGCTGCCGAAACGCTGAATCTTTTGAAGCCTCCATGCTTCCTGTAGTCCGCCAACACTATACCTGATGCCACTTCCACATACATATGCACACGCGCGCACATATACATGCATATTACTACTGTAAACTGTTTATGTTCCTGACACTAATACATTATTCTGTGTACTTGACATGAGACTTTGATGAGTGGTGGTGCACCTGAGCACTGTGCACATACATGCATATTACTACTGTAAACTGTTCATGTTCTTGACACTAATACATTATTCTGTGTACTTGACATGAGACTTTGATGAGTTGTGGTGCACCTGAGCACTGCACACATATATGCATATTACTACTGTAAACTGTTCATGTTCTGACACTAATACATTATTCTGTGTACTTGACATGAGACTTTGATGAGTGTGGTGCACCTGAGCACTGTGCACATACATGCATATTACTACTGTAAACTGTTCATGTTCTGACATAATACATTATTCTGTGTACTTGACATGAGACTTTGATGAGTTGTGGTGCACCTGAGCACTGTGCACATACATGCATATTACTACTGTAAACTGTTCATGTTCTTGACACTAATACATTATTCTGTGTACTTGACATGAGACTTTGATGAGTTGTGGTGCACCTGAGCACTGTGCACATACATGCATATTACTACTGTAAACTGTTCATGTTCTTGACACTAATACATTATTCTGTGTACTTGACATGAGACTTTGATGAGTTGTGGTGCACCTGAGCACTGTACACATGCATGCATATTACTACAGTAAACTGTTCATGTTCTGACACTAATACATTATTCTGTGTACTTGACATGAGACTTTGATGAGTTGTGGTGCACCTGAGCACTGTACACATGCATGCATATTACTACAGTAAACTGTTCATGTTCCTGACACTAATACATTATTCTGTGTACTTGACATGAGACTTTGATGAGTTGTGGTGCACCTGAGCACTGTACACATACATGCATATTACTACTGTAAACTGTTCATGTTCTTGACATTAATACATTATTCTGTGTACTTGACATGAGACTTTGATGAGTGGTGGTGCACCTGAGCACTGTACACATACATGCATATTACTACTGTAAACTGTTCATGTTCTTGACATTAATACATTATTCTGTGTACTTGACGTGAGACTTTGATGAGTTGTGGTGCACTTGAGCACTGTACACATACATGCATATTACTACTGTAAACTGTTTATGTTCTTGACACTAATACATTATTCTGTGTACTTGACATGAGACTATGATGAGTGGTGGTGCACCTGAGCACTGTACACATACATGCATATTACTACTGTAAACTGTTCATGTTCTTGACATTAATACATTATTCTGTGTACTTGACGTGAGACTTTGATGAGCTGTGGTGCACCTGAGCACTGTACACATACATGCATATTACTACTGTAAACTGTTCATGTTCTTGACATTAATACATTATTCTGTGTACTTGACATGAGACTTTGATGAGTGGTGGTGCACCTGAGCACTGTACACATACATGCATATTACTACTGTAAACTGTTCATGTTCTTGACATTAATACATTATTCTGTGTACTTGACATGAGACTTTGATGAGTGGTGGTGCACCTGAGCACTGTACACAATAAATTTCATTATTTATTCTAAAGTTCAGGTGCACAAGTCTAATTCATCTTTTGACAAAGCTGCACTTGGTGGTTTAGGTCAGTGTTTTTTGCTGTGATCCACAGCCAAAACAGCAATTTGAATTGTGACTCATAGCACTAATACACTTGGGAAAGGTATGAACCCAACTATTTTCCATCTAGCTATGGATAAATAGGACAGGCTGGGCTCTTTAATCTTAGTATGGCAACTGGTCTAGGAGAAGGAAAACTCCAAAATTCAAACTAAAGAGGCTCTCCCCTCGTTAGTCGAAAACCTACTTTGAGAGCTCCTCCCCTCTCTCTAATATAAGTCATTAATATAAGTGTAATGATATGAAATGAGTAAATCAAATACAAACACTGTTCACAATTTTTTTATTTTGCAACCCAATTTATTAAATAATTCCTTGAATCAGTTGGAATATGCCTGTTGAAGAGGCAATATCAAAACTCAACAGGGTATACTTGAAAAGACTCTTATGAGTGTTTATTGGCATTAATCTCTGAGTATTCATCCAGAGGAACCTTTAAATAGACCTTTGAATCAAGAAGTTCCTGCTGAGGGGGGGACCAAAAATAAGCGAGTTCACCGTCTCACAAGCCGGTCTGGCTTGTGAGACGGTCAACACATTCTGTTGGTCAACACATTCTTCGTCTAGCAGCTGGAAAATCCATCGTCGTAGTCGAAATAATCTTTAGCAGTTCAAAATCACATTTCCTATTTAGTTTTGTTTCTGTTCGACAAAAATCCATTTCTTTACTGAAAAGCGCTTTGTCGTCGACTGCTTCTGCTGCTGCTGATTGCCCAGCGCTCGACTCACTTGTTATTTTATGGGCATATTAGCCAAACACCCGGGCACATCAGTCAAACCTTGCGTCCGTCCAGTTCCTACATCGCATCTGTTTTCGCATGCGGGAGGACGCAGGTTCGATCCCGGCAGGCAAAGACAATGTCTTGCTCCCTTTCCTTTCTCGTTCTCCGTCACAATTCATCCAGAGGAACCTTTAAATATGTGCCACTCAAATCCATTTTCATAAAATAATGCTCACGTGAAATGAGTAAATCAAAGACGCTATTCACAATTTTTTCATTATTTTGCAACCCAATTTATTTATTTTCCCAACCCTATTGCCCTTATGGCAAGCCCCAACCCCTTTTTATCATATGGGTGCTAGAAGGCGGTGGCTGCGTGTCTACATGTCCTGGGAATGACGTTAAACTCTATCTAATGGTGAGGTTCCAGTTTTTGAGGTTTGGGGAATGTGGAGCACCCCTTCATCACCATTGCTCCCTGGTCCACTCTGACCCAGAGTGGTAGTACCTGTTAGGGTCCCATCTATGGGTTAAATAGAAAAATGTATTTATAAAAAAATTGTATTATCCATTAAGAATTGATTTATTTCAAAACTTTATCGGCATTAAATGACCCACTGAGGTTGATATGCCGTAAAACAAAACAAAACCAAAAAAAAAAAAAAATTATTTACCTCGCAACTCACTGCAGGGTCCAGGATTCAGTTTGAAAACCACTGGTTTATACAACCCAATTCAGCTTATGTAAATCTATGATTATTTTATAATCTTTTATGACAAGACAATGGGATGCCTTATTGGTGAAACTTAGAATATGCCAACTGCATCCTCTGGGTATGACTCTAACCTCCATTCAGTGGTGAGGCTCCAGTTCTGGAGCTCTGGGGAGTGTGGAATATCCATTCATTGCTATTGCTCCCAAGCCCACTTTGATCTGTTAGGGTCCAATCTATGGGTCAAATGAATATTTGAAAACTATTTGTATTAGATAGGAATACTTGATACCATATGCAAATTACTAGTATTAAGAATTACTAGCAGGACCTGTGGATATATCACAGTATGATAATTTAATTATGACAATGTTTGATATGTTTACTTAAGAGCTATTGCAAAATAGTTCTATATGTACCTTTTCATCTTTTCATGATGTTCGATTGAAACAGATTAGAATTATCGCTTTCAATGGTCCATTATTTAGCTGAGGTGATGACAATCATAAGAATTTGGTTGATAATCAGGATTTACATTTTTGCATTTCATCTTGGACTATTTGGACGGACTTATTTTTTTAATTAGAGGGTGTTGCAAGATAACGACCGGAAGATTAAGGAACAATAGTATCAATATATAGATTCATTGATTCTGTAATTGTTTACTAGGAATTATTATTGGTTACTTAAGGCCATATGAATGCTTGCAATTTATTGGTGTTAGATAGGAATACTTGAAACTATAAATGTGCAAAAAATGAGCATTATTGAATAGGACTGGTTATTTTAAACCATATAATTGTGTATAAATTATTGGTGTTAGATAGGAATACTTGAAACTATAAATGTGCAAATAAATGAGCATTATTGAATAGGACTGGTTATTTTAAACCATATAATTGTGTATAAATTATTGGTGTTAGATAGGAATACTTGAAACTATAAATGTGCAAATAAATGAGCATTATTGAATAGGACTGGTTATTTTAAACCATATAATTGTGTATAAATTATTGGTGTTAGATAGGAATACTTGATACAATATAACTGTGCAAATAAATGATTATTATAGTCAAATAATGAAAATGCAATTTTAAAAAAAATTATGTAATGTTGATAATTTGAATAATTATATCAATCAAACATTTACAAATGAATCAAATTTTGGCATTAAATAACCCATCAAGAGTTGGTATGCTGTTAAACAAATAGGCCAAACTCAACAATGATGACTTTTTTTTTTTTTTCTTAGTCTTTAAAAAAATCTTTTTTCTC
>CM042159.1:85777766-85950266 GCA_023376005.1 Doryteuthis pealeii | reverse complement strand
GGAGCTGATGGTAGGTGTGGCGCCCCACCTAAGACGACTTTACTTATTACATTAAAACTTAAATAGTTGCGCTCAGGGGTGCAATACTTTTGCTGGTCAGTATAATTTTTTCTACAACTCTGACAATCCATCATTTTTTCAACTCTTCAATCACCTTTTCAAAGCTTTAGTAATGACTTTAGTAATGACTTCCAAAGACTTGTAATTCTCACTCTTACTAATTAAGCTATGTTTATGGTGCTTTATACTAATTGTTCGGCTAGAAACCACAAGGTTCCTAGTTCGATACCAGCCCTCGCCAACTCAGCGCATGCTCAAATTTTGAGTGTATTTATTCTACATTATGATGATTTTAGGTAGTGTGACGTAAACAGTGACGTAGTTTTTGTTACAGACAAAAACCGGAAGCAAATCTCCATTATTAATAGATATAGAAACAAATATCTGCTAGTTTGGAAATAAATGCTTGCCTGATTATACAATTCACTTCTATTTGACCGGTGAAACACATTATTTTTACCCAATAGAAAAAAAATAAAGTCCATTCATTCATTTTTGTGTTTTTTTTGTTGTTTTGTTGTTCTATTTTTTTAATTTCATTTTTATATTCGTTCTTATTTAGTTTTATTAGTCTTTCTAATTTAATATATTTTATTACATTAAAACTTAAATAGTTGCGCTCAGGGGTGCAATACTTTTGCTGGTCAGTATAATTTTTTCTACAACTCTGACAATCCATCTTTTTTCAACTCTTCAATCACCTTTTCAGAGCTTTAGTAATGACTTCCAAAGACTTGTAATACTCACTCTTACTAATTAAGCTATGTTTATGGTGCTGTAAGATTCCAAGTGATAATACTTGAAGATAAAACTCCGACAAAGGTTGATAGACAAAACATTTTATATACAGCACAGAATAAACAGGGTACATAGTACATAGAGGTGTACATAAACATACATACAAAAGTAATATACAGTTACATGTAAAAAGGATAAACATAAAAGCAACAGACATGAGACTAGGAATAGTCCATGCTGTATAAATCACTTACAGTAATCTGGGGGGGGAGCCCCAACGAGAAGGGGATAGACCAGAGTCTAACCCATAGTGTCTCGTAGGTCGGCAGGCAAAGAGAGTGAGAAGTTCAAATCAGCCGCTTAAATACACCTGAGGCCCCTAGCGGGAACCAGCAAAACTAAACGGGCAGACAACTCTCCAGGCAAATACGAAAATAACGCCACAGTGCTTTATACTAATCGTTCGGCTAGAAACTACAAGGTTCCTATTTCGATACCGGTCCTCGCCAACTCAGCGTATGAGTAGCACAGGGATCTGTGTGGTAAAGTAAGGAGCTGATGGCAGGAGTGGCGCTCCACCTCAGACGCAAAAACAATCTCCTTGGTCTAGCACTAGTGAAAAGGGAAAAGACTCCCTCGCTGATACCAAACATTAGGCCACCCCGCTAACTTTACTTTTTTTTTTTTTTTTTTTTTTTTTTATACTAATCTTATTTAAATCTATTTGTTTTATTCTATTTTTTGTTCTCTAGAACCAAATCAAAGGGCAAACGAAATCAAGCAGAAGTGTTCAACCGAAGTACCTCAGGTAAGTCTTAAAGAAATTGATGATTTAAGTTTATAGACCTGGAGTAAACTTGAAGGAGTTATTTTCCTTCCATTTAGGATTGTTTCTTCTTTTTTTTTTAATTTTTTTTTTTAATTTCTTTTTTCTTTTTAATTTCTTTTTCTTCTTTAATTTCTTTTTCTTTAATTTCTTTTCTTTCTTTAATTTCTTTTTCTTTTAATTTCTTTTTCTTTAATTTCTTTTTCTTCTTAATTCTTTTTTCTTTTTTCTTTAATTTCTTTTTTTTAATTTCTTTTTTCTTTAATTTCTTTCTTTTTCTTTAATTTCTTTTTCTTTAATTTCTTTTTTCTTTAATTTCTTTTTTCTTTAATTTCTTTTTTCTTTTTCTTTTTTCTTTTTTTTTTTTTTTTTTTATTTCTTTTTTCTTTTTTAATTTTTTTTATTCTTTTTGAAAATTTTTTTTTTTTTTATTTTTTTTTTTTTTTTAAAGAAAAATCATCATATAGAAATGGGATATGATCATACCATCATCAAATTTTCATCATCATAAATTTTACTTATCCAGTGTGTGTTCGTTTTTTTTTTGTTTTTTTTTTTAACTTGTAGAATATCAGAAAATAAGGATGCTATTCTAATACAACAGAACTTTTTTTTCTTTTTCTTTCTTTGTGCTTCTTAGCGAGTGTACATATCTGTGAATGAATTTGGTTTTCTCATTTTTAGCCGCAATACTGGGTAGAGTGAAGTCTCTAGACTCTGGAGGTAAGATGACTGTCAACCAACCTTCTCATAGGCATGTTTTATATTATTGACCTATCTTCTAAAAGACAATCTTGTCATTAATGGTATCTATTCTTTAGATCCAAATACTCTACTCTTCAGCTTAGTTGTTTTTTCTTTCTTTCTCCTGCATCTAATGGCAGTTAAATTTTTATATATTTTTCTGCAATGCAGCCATTCCTACCCATTTCCTCCATGGCAATTACGCCTTGTTCTTCTTTTATAACCTTTTACAATTAAGTCTATTTTTGTCAACTCTCGCTCTCTCTCTATTTAGGGTAGTTTTTTTTTTCTACCCTGGTCCCCACTTTCCAACCCACAGAGCACAGCTTTGACACCCATTTTCTGTTTGACACTATGCCAAATTTTTGTGTATAATTTCTTATTATAAATGCTCTGAACTCAACCTATCTCCTTTCACATTTGAGTGAAAGTATTTCTGTCTTCTGATATATATATATATATATATATATATATATATATATATATATATTACCAACTCCCCCACACAAGCAGGATATGACACAAGGTCAATTTCTTAAGCAGAGTTCAACAGGTTTGAATTCAGAGTTTTCCTTCTCCTAGACTGGTTACCTAGCCATGGTTAAAGAACCCAGTCTGCCCTGCTATTTACCCATAGCTGGAGGGAGAGTAGGATTCATACCTTTCCCAAGCGTATTAGCGCTAAGTGAAATGCAATTACCACGTCCAGGATTTGAACTCGGGGCGACGTGTCCATTTCCCATTACACCACGTGCTTCCTACTCTGTCTTCTAATATAAGCTTTTGGTTGATTCATGAACCTGTTGAGCTCTCATTGCAACAGTTGTCCATGATGATATTGATGCTTCTGGTTAGAAAGGATTCCAATTAACATTTCATAATTTTCATGTAGATGTTTTTTGTATTTTTCCTAAACCAAAGTGTCAGAATTTTGAAAGCATTGCAAGTCAATGTTTAAGCCCTTATTGCTCCAGTATAATTATGAACCTCCAAATGAAACAGTTTTAGAAAAGGAAAAGTTCTTTATATTTTTCTCTATAATTTTTTCAAACTAAATTCATTCACATTTTATATATTGTGTGTAATTCTGAAGTACAAAATTGTTTTGTTTTTTAAAATCCTATATTTGATTAGCTTCTTATTAGATTTGTAATGAAAGCTGAATTTTGTAGGTAATTACACCACGCGCTTCCTGGTATGATATAAGACAGCTAAGTAGATAAAAAGAAGTGTACACACAAAGATGTCTTTGTAATGAAAGCTGAATTTTGTAGGTAAATGAAGGGGATAGTGAAGTTTTTCAGCCTAATCAAAAGGAGAAATTAATTTTTTTTTATTTTTTTTATTTTTTCTTCCATATTAGTTCTGGATAGTCTCAGTGCTCAGGTGCACCACAACTCATCAAAGTCTCATGTCAAGTACACAGAATAATGTAGTGTCAGGAACATAAACAGTTTACAGTAGTAATATGCATGTATGCATGTATGTGTGTGCATATGTATGTGGAGAGCGGCATCAGGTATAGTGTCGCGGACCACAGGAAGCATGGAAGCTTCAAAAACTCAGTGCTTCGGCAGCCTACAACAGACACTGGCAGTTTATTCCATGTCTCCGCAATTCTGAGCGTGAAAAAATGTTTCTGAAAGTCACGTGAGCAGTGCTGTTTTCTGACTTTGTAAGCATGTCCACGTGTGTTGGAAAGATGATTATACTCTTTACAACTTATGAAATTGATAGGCTTTTGAAAAGTGCTGTTTCTAAATTTTCATAAAACATTCATTGAAAATTATGACCATCAGGGTTGGGTATTTTTTTTATTCATTTATTTTTTTCTTATTAGTTCTTGATAGTCATATGATAATATTCTTTCGAATTTATGAAATTGATTATCATCTTGTCACACAATTAGCACGGATATCCATGACAATCTCTCACCAACTGTCCTTATCATTCATTGTCCCCAGGAAGTCCTCTGCACAGCATCCAGTATCTGCTCTGAGCTGGTCAATGTAGATCTTTCCTGGATGGCCCACATTGGCATGCCGATGTGCAGGTTTCCACAGGAGTGTTGCTTATGAGTTTGTCCCTGTTTCTCCATCCGTGTCCAGCATGTCTTTTTCATCTCATTTGGATGGTTTGTGAGATGGGGGGCAAGTGGCCATACAGCTGCTTCCTTGTGGGGTGTTTTTCCACGACTTGTTCAAGATCGCACGCAGCATTCTTGTGCAGCTTGTGTCTAGCTTATTCTCTAGGTGCTTTGTTTGAAAAGCATTGTTTCTAAATTCATAACACATTCATTGAAAATTGTCCATCAGGGTTGGGAAAACTTTTTTTTCTCCTCTAAACTCAATTTTTTTCCCCTTAAACTTGAACTCTCCCCCAAAAAAAACTTAATCCCCCTCCCTAAAGTTTTTTTTTTTTTTTTTTTTTTTTTTTTCTAAATTTAATTCAATTTTTTTTTTTTCCGAAACTTAACCCCCACGCACACACATACACATGCAATTTAAAAAAAGTTCCTTTAATATCTGTTGTCACCACAAGATAAGTAATTCATTTTTTTTTTTTTTCTTCCATACATTTTTTTTTCTTTCCATACATAATTAATTTTAAAATTGTTTTTGGTATTTTTCTTTAGTACAAACTGCAAAGGAATCTTCTAAAGCAAAATTACAAGAAAGATTAAAATGGTAAGTTGAATTTATCTTTTTATATTTTGTAAAATTTTATTTACTGGCACATTTTATTTATTTGCTGCTGTTTTTTTTATTTTTTCAATATTTGTTTTATTTTGGTATATTGCACTTCTGGAGTATTGCTGTTAATTGCATGCTTATAAATCACTATAGACCTTATTCCACTAAAATTTACAAAAATGCACAAAGGCAGGGAAAAAAACCAACTCTTAAATTTCAGAATTTAAAAAAAAAATAATTAAGTGAAATTTTCAAATGTCTTATCAAGTTCTGTTTTTAAATTCAATTTAGTTATTTTGATATTTTATAAATCAAAGATTTAAACTTTGTCTTGTGTATTCAGAATATTTACATAATTTAGAATAAAGTTATACTTAATTTGAGTCTTAAGTATTAAAGAAAAAAATCATTAGAACATATCCACCTTTTTTTAGTTTAAGGATATTTCTCTACTGAAATCACTGAAAAGCAAATTTTAGTCTAAAGATGGAATATAGGATTCTCAAATTCTTAATTCTAATTTTAAAAAAACAAAAACAAAATCTAAAAATTCAGAAATTTAAAAAAATTTAAGTGAAATTTTCAAATGTTTTATTCTAAAAGTTAATTTAATTATCTTGATATTTTATAAATCAAAGATTTAAACTGCAGTTTTCTTGTGTACATAGGTACAAAGTTTCAATTCAGATAACAATTGATCTATTATACAAAATATCCGATGTTTAAATAATTAAACTGATAGATCCAATCTTTACAAAAGAAAACTTACGAAATATAAGACAAATGGTTGATTTACAAGCTGGCAGAAGTTCTGAAAGTTAATTTGTTATACATAATTTAGAATAAATGAAAAGGAAATTATACTTAATTTGAGCCTTAAGTATTAAAGAAAAAACATCATTAGAACTGATCTACCTTTTTTTATCATTTAGTTTAAGGATTTTCTCAACTGAAATCACTAAAAAGCAAATTTTAGTCTAAAGCTATACTTGGAATATAGGATTCTCAAATTCTTAATTGTAGTTTTAAAAAGCAGATGATACTTTGATAATAACTTGACTATTTCAAATACTGAAATATATCCGTTAATTTTATTCTACTGAGATACAAAGTATGTTGTACGGATTTTTGAATGTCTTAAAAATCTGCAGTTAGGTATTTGTGGAGATTTTTTTTTTTTTTTTTTTTTTTTAAATATACAAAATGTTCATTTATTCAGAAGATATATAAAAATGTCTATATGCATGGTGTATGATTCTCTTTAAACAAAATGGTGTTACAAAATAAACTTGTTTTTGCAAAATCAATTATTTTTTTAAGTTATAAATATTTGTAAATTATTGATCATATGGAGATCAACTTTATTTTAAGGCCAAATAATTTCTTTATGGTAGATAAGCTTAGATGTGGCATGAGACACCCAGTGAGACTCTAACTCACTAGTTATGATCTGTCAGTTTAGTTTGTTAACCATTATACTATACATGGCACACTCTCTTTATGAAATCTGTCAAATATAATGTCTTCAGAGCTCCTATGTGAAACTTATATAAAACTCTTTTGATGATCGTAGCTCTTCTGAAAATGTTAAAGTACTGATGTTTGGGTTCTTGTTTGTTTTGTTTTAATCAACAACTGATGATCATCCACTATGTGAATTTATTTCACAGCACAAGTCACCAAACTTAAAATCTTACTGTAGTGTCTAGTTTTGGGCAATACAGTCAGATATTGTTTCATTTCTTTCTAATTAGTGAATTCTGTGAGCAGCTTTAGTTGTATTGAAACCCAATTTAAAATAAGGCCTCAAAATTACAAAATACTTGTATTCACCATTATAATATTTGAAATTAAAGGAATAGCTAAAAAGTACTGATATGTATATTCAAGTATCATTCAATAAATAAGAGGAAGTTTTTTGAAAACAAACTAAATCTTTTTCTATTTAAAAATTTTTTTATTCTTCAGAATTTATTTCCATAAATGTAAATTGTATTGTTTGGAATTTGTTTATAGAAAAAATTTCAATTTCACAATGTTTTGAGGCTATTGAAAATGGTGTCAAATCAAAGTGCTCCAGGATTGAACAGAGCTCTGTCAACAAATCTTTGATGGCTGAGAAGTGCAAACCATGTGATTTTACAAAATGTGTATGAACAAGCTGTTTTAGTAATTTTTTTTTTAATGTTTACAAACCTGCTTGGGATCCTGGAAGGGCAGGTTTTATTTTTTTTTTTTCTTTATGCAAATTGGCATGTAGTAGAGTGGGAGCTCTGATAAAGTGTGTATTCTGTCATAAAAGAACAATTCCAGTTTTGATTTAATTAAATCTTCATGATCTTGAACTTATTCCAATCACTGACCAAAGTGTTGTACAGAATGAAACTTTGAAGATGACAATTATGTAGAATATGCTCAATATGGAAAAACTTCCATTGCAGCTCTGAGTATTGTTGTACCACATTTGTAATGGCATTCTTATAGGTATTTCTTGTAATGAATGACAGGTAAACTTGTCTACTAAAGTATTACTTCTTATATATATTTACCAACCCCTCCGCACGAGCAGGATGCGACACAAGGTCAATTTCTTAAGCGGAGTTCAGCAGGTTTGAATTCAGTTTTCCTTCTCCTAGACCGGTGGCCTAACCAAGGTTAAAGAGCCCAGTCTGCCCTACTATTTACCCATAGCTGGAGGGAGAGTAGGATTCATACCTTTCCCAAGGGTATTAGCGCTAAATGAAATGCAATTACCATGTCCAGGATTTGAACTCGGGGCGACGAGTCCATTTCCCATGACTTTAACCATTACACCACGCGCTTCTTATATAATGTCTGTAGTCAGGTATGTTATTAGCTGAATTTCTATCTGAAATTTCACTGTGATATTTGATATCTTGTAAATATCCACTACTGAATTGAGGGCATTAACCTGAAGTTTATTTTTTTTGTTTTTTTAATACTCAGTCACCCTCAAATAAGGCCAGTAGGCCACTATAGGCAGAGTGTACTGAAATAATAAAGGTTAAGGATTTAACAAAAGATATTACAAAGGGACAATAAAGCAGAAATTAAAACTAAAACAAAGTTAAAACACTTTAGAAACCAGGACTTAAAAATATTCGGTCACCCCCATACAAGGCCATTTGGCCGCTATAGGCAAAGTATTTAGAAACCAAGACTTAAAATGTTCAAGGTTGTAAATGTGAGGAAAATATTCATCATAGTGAAAAAACATTTTCTTGCAGGTTTCAAACTTAAGATAAAATGATTTCAAACCTTTTGTTTCTAGTTGTAAGGTAAACCTTACAAAATTATCTTGATACTCTCATGTATCTCAGTCTACATAAACCTTTTTTCTTTTTTTTTTTTTTTTTCTTTTATGGTTTTACATTCTCACACAGTATTCTAAGACTTAGAATAGCAAACTTTAAAAAATTGTTTATAACTGTTTAAGTTTTGAAAACATTCCTTTTTAATATATTAATTGGTTTATTTGAGTATTTTGGCTGACCTGCAAAGACTTACATTTGACGCCTCTGTGCAGATGCTAGATGCCATATAGAGGACCTACAAAGAGCAATGGCAACAGTCAAGGGAATGCATGCTATCAGCAGGATTTGGTGTCAACTCTTTACCAGATCAATTTTGTGAATTAATTTATCTCCCTTACCAGATCTGACATTTCACTTCATCTCATAAAACCTGTATTTTTAGCTCAATTTAGTTACTATAAATATACAACCTATGAAAATGAAAACAAAAAAAAAGGTATTTGTCCAGAATAGCCCATTTAGGAAAATATATATTGAAAGTCATTCAAATTCATTTACTGTACATTACTGCAGACATATCTTTAGTGGGCTATTTTGTATAAGTACCAGAAAGAAATCTCTACACACACAGGGCATGCATTTTCTAGATTTTATTCCAAAAGAAAAAAAGAAAGTTGTATGTAGACTAAAAATATTGCTGATATCCATACTAGCAAGAAGAATTTTTCTGTTTTGTAGCAGACATACAAACTCCAAATTTATCTCAGAAATAACTAAAATTGTAACCACGTTGTAAGAGGAATTATGGTTTTTTTTTTGGGGGGGGGGGGGCTCTTAAATCTTCCAGTTGTAGGCAAATTGTTCGGACGAAAGAAGACACACAAGGGAAATTTAATACATGTATTGACAAATAGTACAAGAATATGTTGCAAATTTTAATGGCATTTGCTACAAGACTTATCTGTGAGGTGAAATACTGTTCGTTGGAGAATCGCTGTGGTTGTAGAGTTTCTGTAGAGACGTGTCCGTTTTGGTCAGTTCTCGTACGATAGGTAAAAAAGTGTAGGAATGCCCTTTGGAAGCTACTCGCCTAAGTAAAAATCTTTTAATGGTGGATGGGGCCCTTTTTAAGTTGATTATTTAGGTCCTCAGCCTTCTGATAAGTATGCTGTTGAAATGGCCTTCAGTGGTATGCTGGTTAAGGGCAAGGTGATGTGAGCGCTTATTTAGCGTCTCTCCTTGATAACTACTCCCTGATAAGTGAAGAAATTTGGTTTTGGCGCCAACATCGTATTGGTGATTCGCCCTCTAGCGGCAGGGGAAGATAATTCTCTATCAGATTTCCGATAGTTGCTTCCTGTGATTTTGTAAATATTGACACTGCCAAGTGTAAGAAGTTGTTTAAAATATAACAGGATGTCCAGATATTTTGGGTTCAGTTAAAAATCCATTTTAAATAAACTAGCAAATATATGCACCCTCCGGGTGCAAGTATTTAAGTTTTAATATAATAAAATATCATATTAAATTAGAAAGGCCAATGAAACTGAATAAAAATGCAGATAACATGATTTGGAACAGAGGGGGTATGATTGAAAAATAGAACAACTTTGAAACTAACTCTTCCATCATTTTCAATTACTCCTATTCCTAATTTAACTATTTAGTTAAAATAGGAAGTAAAGAATAATATTACAATTATTTCTTTTTGTTAAGGGATTTCTTTTAAGATTTATTGAAGAGAATTTTGCTCATATTCAATAAGATAAAACTAAACAATTAGAAATCAATAATATTAAGCACATATTTATTAAAATCAAATTTTTAAGATCAATATGCAAATTAGCCTTCCCATTCACACTGTAAACCGCTGTTTGTTGTATATATAAATACAACTGCATGTTATTTGTATGTAGATATGGTCAACAGTCTTAATGATGTAAAACAATTTTATTAATAATTGAGGTTTAAATAAAAATAAAATCATGGAGAATGGGATGCACATAACAAAGGGAATTGTGGTTTGTATAGTAATATAGTTTCGGTTACAGACAGAAAAACATACAATCTCCATTATAATAAGATGCCAGCATTTAAAAAAAATAGAATATTTATTTTTAAAATTAAAAAAAAAACTCCTGATAGGTTTAAGGTGTTAACATGAATATCTTGCAAAGAAATCGGACACAATGTTTTTTGGTTGATGAGCAAAATTTATTTATCATGTATGCTTTTGCATACAAGTTTTTTTTTTTTTTTTTTCCTTTTAAAAGAAAAACGTAATTTTTAAATATAACTAGCACATTACCCATAAAAAATTACGGTATTTACATATGTATCTGTTATACAACTAATTTCTCTCCTGTGAAATAATAATGATAATAATTGTTTAAAATTCAAGACAAATTGGCAATTCTATTTTGAAAAGTGAAATTCTATACAAAATTTTAATTATTGAATTTTTTTTTAATCTGTCTGTTCTATGAGAAATATTTTTAAAATGTTGTAAAATTCAAAACAACTTAAATAGGCGAACTTATTTTAAAAAGGATAGTTCTTTACACAATTTTAATAGCAAATCTTTATTTCTTTCATTTTATTTTAAAAACTTATTCATTTAGAACAGGAAATTAAAAGAAACATTCATAAGACTGAAAACATCTTTTTCTTTTTTGTTATCTAAATCTTGAAAATGTCCTCTTTTTTTTTTTTATTTTTATTTTTTCATTCTTTTTATTTTTAACTTTCAGATTAGAATTTAATTGAAAAAAAAAAAAAAATGAAAGTGACACTTCAAATAATTACATACTAACATTTAACTAAAGTTTTTAAAAGGAATGCATTATAAAAATTATAATCTATTTTATCACGCATGTTTGTAAATTATTCTTATAGCCTATTAGTTATGATACTTGACTGCCGTCCTGTATGTGTGGTTTCAAATTACACCAATTCTAAGTTAATTTAATGTCATTTAGTTTCTTCAGTATGACACATTCTGGCAAACAGACTAACAAATTTAGTGACAATACTATGAATTGTTGGCTATGAATGTGTGTGTTGCAATCTAATAGTCAGAATAGGATACTAATCTGACTAGATCAATCTATGATATTCTTTATCTTTGAAATCATAAACTTTCATATCATTTTCAGCTCATCTAAATGGACTTGGGTAGTTTGTCTCTTGCAAATAAATATAACCAAGTTTTTTTTACTAGTTATAATTTTGTTTTCACTATCAATTCAGATTACTAGCAAATACATGCACCCTCCATGTTCAAGTATTTGAGTTTTAATGTAATAAAATATATTTTAAATAAGAATGCAGATAAAAAGATTTGAAACAGAGGGTGGTATAATCGAAAAATAGAACTGAAACTTACTCTTCCATCACTCCAGTCGTGTCATTGCTAAATTTTCCTAATTTAACTATTCAGTTAAAATAGGAAGTAAAGAATAAATTAAAGTTATTTCTTCTAGTTTAATGGATTTCTTTTAAAGATTTATCCCAGAGATTTTTGCTTATATTCATTAAGATAAAACCAAACAATTAGAAATCAGTAAACACATATTTATTAAAATCAAATTTTTAATATCAATATGCAAATTAGCCTCCCGTTCACACTGTAATTTTGTTGTATATATAAATACAAATGCATATTATTAGTATGCAGATATGGTAAACAGTATTAATAATGTAAAACAATTTTATTAATAATTGAGGTTTAAATAAAATCAAATCATGGAGAATGTGATGTAAATAACTAAGGGAATTGTGACTTGAGTAGTAATATAGTTTCAGTTACAAACGCACAATCTACATTATAAGATATATAAACAGAAAAAGTATTATTACTATCTGAATAAACTTAGATCAAAACCAGTGCATGCCAAAAATGAAAATAAAGGAACATTAATCTAGAAAAAATGAATATCTAGCAATGAATTTAGTATGTCCAGATAATAATGAAATTTGTGTACAGTGCTCAGGTGCATCACAACTCATCAAAGTCTCATGTATGGTACATAGAATAATGTACTAATGTCAGGAAATTGAATAGTGTACAGTAATAATATGCATGTATGTATTTGGGGTTCAGTTCAAAATCAATGTTTTTATAAATGACATTCTGGAAATAAATATTTTTGGAATTTAAAAAAAAAAAAAAAAAAAAATGCTGATATTTAAACTTATTTAGCTGTATTCTTTTTTATAAAATTAAAAATTTTTTTATAAAATTAAATTTTTCTAAAAACCTCTCCAATGAAAACTTGGACATACTATTTAAAACTGATTAGTATGGTTTTAGTTAACATACTGTTAATAATGGAGATTCGCTTCCGGTTTTTGTCTGTAACAAAAACTACGTCACTGCTTACATCACACTGTCTAAAATCGTCATAAATAGAATACACTCAAAATTTGAGCATGCAATGTTAGACAGTCCTCATTGGTTTTTTAAACAAGTTTTAATAAATACATACCTGGTATTATCTATCTATATATAGTTTTATTTTAATATATATTTAAAGTTATCAGAACTAAGTTTCCATTTCAATTTTTATTTTTTACTCCTTTAATAAATTTGATTTTACTTTAGATACAAACTCTCTGATATTAAATTTTCAACTCCCAAAATATTTATTTTACGTTGCCCAGAGGGCGTTTTTTATTTTGCTAGTACTGCTGTTACTGTTAATATTCCAAAGGAAGTGTTAATAATTCCAACTTAAATTTGAAATTTAAGTCAACTACAATTAAGCCAGGTTAAAAGTGCAGTAAGGTTAACCCAAGTTGAACTTTGGCCTGTTTACCAAAATTTTTCTTGTTAGCAAATGATTCTAAATAGAAATCTAGATTCACCAAGCTACTTGCTAAAAAAAATTGTTACAAAGAAGAAGAAAAAAAAAAAACTTGTCTGTTTATGCCAATACATTGGAAGAGTCCATTCTCAAGAGGTAGTTTACCAAGGTCATCTATTGACAGGTGATACTATATAGATAAGGATATTTATAGTTAAAATTACAAATTAAAATAAGAATATCTCATTTTAAATGTAAACTTTGTCAGACTGATCAATCCAGTGGCATGACAAAAAGGCAGATTCACCAAAAAAAATTACCCCCCCCCCCCCCCAAAAAAAAAAAAAAATTGAATCTGAAATAATTACTAAAATGTTAAAAAAATAATTTAAAAAATTCATTGCCTTTTATAAACTATCTTCCTGCTTAACATCTTTTGATGAAAAAAAAAAAAAAAAAATTTGAAATTATTTATAAACACTAGCAAATATATGCACCCTCCGGGTGCCAGTATTTAAGTTTAAATGTAATAAAATATTAGATTAAATCAGAAAGGCTAATGAAACTGAAGAAGAATTCAAATAAAAAGATTTGAAATGGAGGGGGTGTAATCGGAAAATAGAACAACTGAAACTTACTCTTTCATCACTTCCGTTTTTCAATGCTAAATTTTCCTAATTTAACTATTTAGTTAAAATAGGAAGTAAAGAATAAAATTACATTTATTTCTTCTTGTTAATGAATTTCTTTTAGGATTTATTGAAGAGATTTTTACTCATATTCATTAAGATAAAACCAAACAATTAGAAATCAATAATACCAAGCACATATTTATTAAAATCAGTTTTTTTTAATATCAATATGCAAATTAGCTTTACGTTTACACTGAAAACTGGTATTTTGTTGTATATATAAATACAATTGCATGTTATTAGTATTTAGGTGAGGCCAACAGTATTAATAATGTCAAACAGTTTTATTATTAATTGAGGTTTAAATAGAAATAGAATCCTGGAGAATGTGATGTAAATAACTAAGGGAATTGTGACTTGAGTAGTAATATAGTTTCGGTTACAGACAGAAAAATACACAATCTCCATTATAATAAGATGTGCAAAATTGGATGATACTGTTTTTTGTTTTTTTAATGTTAAACATCAAATTACTTTTGCACATGAAACCAATCCTTTGGCATTGATAAGCCTTTCAGTCTTGAAACATAAAGAGTTATGAAATAAACCTTGATAATGGGCATGGCTGAAACAACAAATTTATTTAAAAAAAAAAAAATTCTTTTTTTATGACTGTGTTTGAGTCAATTCTTTTTGTTCATAATATATTAAGGATAGACTAGCTAGTCAAAGTAACATACATCTAAAACTACTAACCAAAAGTTTATCTTCATCACACAATGTCTCTTGAACACAAAATATGGTTTTATACCATCATCACAAGTGATCCATAATTCTCACATTCCACCTCTACTTTGAAGAAAATAAACATCAAGGGTCCTGTTTAAGAACCAATTGTAGTTGTTGGTTTTCATCTCTACATCCTAATCAGACATCTCTTATGCAACTTAGAAAAAGGATTTTAAAAAATTTTTTTTTAAATAATTAATATTTTGGCTGATGATTTACATGGTTTAGTTGGCTACAATATCTTATAAAGAAATATCAAGACTGTAAATTTAGCAGTTTTTCCCCCCTTTGAAAATGGACATGTGTACTGCATAAGAAAGTAAACACAAAATTTCAGATTAAATTCAAACCTAGTATTATCTGCGTTATTCGGACTATTGTTCCCATCTTCATTGTTACTTGTACAACGTTTCGGCCGATATGCCCTCCGGCCTTCTTCAGGTATTTCTTGTCGGACTCGGGAGAAGGTTCCAGAGTCCGACAAGAAATACCTGAAGAAGGCATATCGGCCGAAACGTACAAGTAACAATGAAGATGGGGACAATAGTCCGAATAACGCAGATAATACTAATCTTCAAGCCTCATCTCAAACATTCAGAGAAATAGTAAATTCAAACCTTTTTTAGACCCTATATAGTCACTTTACTGATGGTACTATTCTTATCAGTTTATATAATTCATCGTCTAAAGCAGAAAAAAAGATACCTGTGTATAATTACATACATTTTCATAACTATTAAGGCAGAAAATTGTCTATTAAATTTGTTTTAAATTACTCTTAAGGAATTTTAACACCTATATTAAAAATATTAAAAGGTATATTAAAATTTTAACACCTATATTAAAAGGTATATTAAAATTTTAACACCTATATTAAAAGGTATATTAAAATTTTAACACCTATATTAAAAGGTATATTAAAATTTTAACACCTATATTAAAAGGTATATTAAAACATTTTATATAGGTAATAATAGATTAGTAAAGACAAGTTTTGCAATTTTAATTTCTATTATATATAAAGTTAGAATAATGTAGACATAGTCAATGCTGCTTGGTAACTGTCGGTTTTTCGCCTATGCAATCCTCAGACTCTGTGTGTGTGAGATATATATTTTAGTTTATATTTATTTACATTGGAACAATTTTGCTACCATTGGTTTCTTGCTGTGTGGCAGTCATGATGAAACCAATGGTAGCAAAATTGTTCCAATGTAAATAAATATAAATTAAAATATATATTTATCTATTAATGCTCTCACAGATATTGAGCACTCTTCTAATAACACTACGCTGGATTACTATCGCTTCTTTAAGTATAATAGTGCCAACCATACACATTGATAATGATATATATAATTACAATAAACCAGTCTGGCTTGTGACATGAAACGGTCATAAACCAGACCAATGAATAATATTATACACTAACACACACTTAGTGTTCAATAAGTCCACACTTAATTTTAGATGATACTTAGGTGATCGAGAAATCCTAGGTATGTGATCTGCGGCTCATGTAACTTTATTCCTAAAAGTAAACATAGGTAACAAAACACAGAAAGAAACTTGAGCATTTCTTTTTTTCTTATTGTAGCTGATGTCTAAACCAAACCCCCACCCCACCTACCAACAACTTTTAGTTTTGAATTTCTAAAACGTAAACAATCGGACCATTTATTTTCTCCAGAAATCTTGAACACGTTAAGGGACTAAGTTGGTTGGTTTGATTAGTCAACTTAGTATTTGCGCTTAGTGACAGGGATTATGAATTAGATTTGTTTTTCATTTTTGTTCAGTCCTCCGTCAACAAGTATGGAGAACTTGAGAGACACAGAAAATACTGATGAACTGAGGTAAGTGTGTTGGCATTTGCTCTTGCCTTGTGCATTTCCTCTTGGTGTGTTTTTTTTTTTTTTTGTGTTGTGTAAATGTTATTTCTGCCTTTTTTAACGCACGTTTTTTTTTTGTTTTTTTGTTTTTTTTAATTTTTAATTTGCTTTTTTTCCTTGTTGATTGCATGTGATGCTAATTTAGTTTGCGTAGATGTAGGTTCTTAGTGTCTCTGACATTCTAGGAGAACGAGTAATGTCTTTCCTTCTTTTTTTCTTTTTTTTTCCCTTATGGTTCCATTGTAGTATTTGGATGCATCAGTAGTCTGAATAGAAATGCGTGTTATTTTAAATCTAAATGGTGGAAATGAGTTTTCTTTGATCCATCCTCCTCTTGATTGTCCTTTATGCTATTTGCAATTAAAACTAATTTATTTGATATGACAAACATCTGTGTGATATATTTTTATAGGATCATGTCCAAAATTAATTTTAAAGTTTTTTATTTTTAATGGTATTGAAAAAAATATTTCACTTAAGAATTCACATCAATTCAACCTTTTTACTTGATGTCACGTTACTCTCTATAGAATTTTAAATCATATTAGCAAATGCTGAAAATATTATAAATTTTTCTAAGAAAAAGTGAAACCCTTGTGTAATTAGCAGTTAAGAGCTATGGAGTTACCTCTCTTGGATTTTTTTTTTGTTTTTTTGTCAGTTTATACTTAAACATTTTATGTCAAGTTACTCTCTATAGAATTTTAAATCATATTAGGTACTAGCTTCGGCGGTACATATACTAAAATTGGAACGATACAGAGATTAGCATGGCCCCTGCGCAAGGATGACACGCAAATTCGCGAAGCGTTCCTTATTTTTAACACATATTAACAGAATGTAGCAACCTAAAACAAATACGAAAAAAATACTACCAAACAACAAATCTAAAACAGATATTCTACCAAATAAACCCAGAAAAACTACTTGGATACATAAAAGAAGTACACATCTACAACAAAATCTAAAAATCTTCCAAAAACAAATGAAAACACAAAAATATGTTAAAAAAAATCATCTAAAAGTTAAATTCACAAAAAATATGTCCAAAAAAACCCCCAAAAAAAAACCTTTAGAAAATTAAACATTATCACCAATTCATTTCAAAAACATAGTTGGCATTAAATGACCCATTGAGGTTGATATGCCGTAAAACAAGAACAAATCAAAATCATATTAGCAAATGCTGAAAATATTACAAATTTTTCTAAGAAAAAGTGAAACCCTTGTGTAATTAGCAGTTAAGAGCTATGGAGTTACCTCCCTTGGATTTTTTTTTTTTTTTTGTCAGTTTATACTTAAACATTTGGAAACTGGTGACCCAATTGAAAATTGACTAGTTCTTAAAATTCAAGCATTTTTAATGGTATACTATAACAAAAATTGTACTAGGAAATTTGTTTTTGAGCACCAAATATACAGAAATCAGATCATTATTATATAGACTAGCAAATATATGCACCCTCCGGGTGCAAGTAATCAAGTTTTAATGTAATGAAATATATTAAATTAGAAAGGCTAATGAAACTAAATAAGAATGCAGATAAAAAGATTTGAAACAGAGGGGAGTATAATCCAAAAATAGAACAACTGAAACTTAATCTTCCATCACTACCGTCTTTCATTGTTAAATTTTCCTAATTTAACTATTTAGTTAAAATAGGAAGTAAAGAATAAAATTACATTTATTTCTTCTTAATGGATTTCTTTTAAGATTTATCCCCGAGATTTTCGCTTATATTAATTAAGATAAAACCAAATAATTAGAAATCAATAATACCAAGTGCATATTTATTAAAATCAAAATTTTAATATCAATATGCAAATTAGCCTTCCCGTTCATACTGCAAACCGCTATTTTGTTGTATGTATAAATACAATTGCATGTTATTACTATGTAGATATGGTCAACAGTATTAATAATGTTTAACACATTTTTATTAATAATTGAGGTTTAAATAAAAATAAAATCCTGGAGAATGTGATGTAAATAACTAAGGGAATTGTGACTTGAGTAGTGATGTATTTTCGGTTACAGACAGACAAACACACGATCTGCATTATAATAAGATATTAACTAGGTTCTTTTCTTCATTAGGGTGATTTAATTTGACCCTTGGAAAATTTAAATTCTTTATAATAAAGTAATAAAACTTGTGAAGTTAAAACTCTTTAGACTTTGAAACTGTAATAAACAAAGCTCATTGTGTCAGCTAATTTATAAACAACCAATCAGGGCGATAAAAATTGCAAATGATATTCTTTGTTAAATTAATTATTTCTTGGGAGAGTCCCCATGGCGTAGTGGTCAAGATGCTGGACTGCGACACATTGTAAACAAGTTCAAAATCCAGTCATGCTGTTACTTTCACTTTCAGACTAATGCCCTTGGGAATGGTATGAACCCCTTCATCCCCCCCTCCTCCCAGCCATGGACTTACTGTCAAGTCACGTTGAAAGCAGTTCCCGCTAGATCACCAAAGTTAAGCAGCGATGAGCCTGTTCAATACTTAGATGGGTGATCATTTAAGCAACAGCAGGTACTGTAAGCAACCTGATATCAAAATGATTGATTTGGCATTAAATGATCTGAAAAGGGTTGATATGCTGTAAAACAAAACCAACCCCCAGCTATGGGTTAAAAAGTACCACTACTGTTCTTCTATAAGGATGGCTTTGGTATTAAATAACCCGCAAAAGTTGATATGCCATTAAACAAAGAAATCAAGCCTCTGAGATTTTTTTTTTGTGACAGTTTATTTGCTAATGCTGAAAATATCACAAAGCTTTTTCTGATTAAGAAAATGCAGAACCATTGTGTAATTAGCAGTTAAGAGCTATGGAGTTACCTCCCTTTGATTTTTTTTTTTTTTTTTTTTTTTTACATCTCGGAGATATTTGATGGCTGTCACTTCAAGTTCAGGTCAAAGCCATGAAATTAATCACTACCCCCCTCCCCAACCTTTTTGTAGTGAGGAAAGCTGGTACGCAGTCAATCCTGCTTACTAAGCTTCAATAAATAAAAAAATGTTTCCAAAAAGAAGTCCACCTACATCATTGCATAGACGCACATGGTGTAATGGTTAGTCGCAGGAAATGGACTCTTCAACCAAAGTTCAAACCCTGGACAAGGCTGTTTGCATTTCACATAGCGCTAATACCCTTGGGAAAGGTATGCATCCAACTACTCTCCCTCCAGCTATGGGTAAATAGTAGGGCAGACTGTGCCCTTTAACCGTGGCTAGGTAACCAGTCTAGGAGAAGGAAAACTCTAAATTCAAACCTGTTCAAACTCCACTTAAGAAATTGACCTTGTGTCATGTGGAAGGGTTTGGTAAATATATACATTATTGCTTATTAAGTCATCGGTTTTAAATAAGTATCCTTCATTCCTCGATGGTTTAACAAAAACTAAGGGTCTATCACTCTGTTTTATATAATTATACTAGATTGGTGATTTATTGAAATCTTGATATCACAGCATGAATGTGTCAGTTGGCCACTGACCCTGTATTGTAATTTGTGGGTTCATGTTACAGAGAAAATAGGAAGAAAAGCACAATGAGTATTTTAGGTAAAGAATATGTTTACTACACAAGAGTAATCGGTAACTGACAGGTTGCATTCACAATTCCGTGAAAGTCTCACTCGATTCTCTCAGCCAAGGCTTACTATTTATAGAAAACAGACGATTCAATTGTCCTCCTTTAGGTACTATGATACCTGTTATGTTTTTACATACAGATAAAGTATGGAGCCCTGAATTAAAATGCAAGATCATGTTGTTGGAAATTAACAAGGTTTTATTTAACACAGGATAGAGAATGCTTCTACCCTAAAAGTAACTTAATTAGCTCAAACGTGTTCACATGCATCCTGACCACACAAACCCTAATCCAAAAGTGTCATGGTGGAAATCCTACTTCCGGCTTCCTATCAAACTCTTACTGATCAAGGGGAGTAACTCTAGATTTCATTAGGTCTGGACCTAACAACACCCTACAAGAAGACTCTGCCACCCTTGGACAAGTCTTCCTTCCAACTAAGTATCTCACTCATCCTCCACAATCATGTGGGTAGATAACACGGGGTGGATGTTGTCCTTATCAATGAGTTGGGTAAAAGTAGAACAAATACTTTGATATCATAAATTTGTATATTAAAAATACACTTTGAGCAGTAGCTCTCGATATCTAAATGAGATTTAAATCAATCTTTGAACTGTCAATTGCAAACCTATCAGTGGTTTCAAATAGGCAACAATTTGAATTAGAATACTATATATATTTGCATATCATGTGACATTGAACCTAAATTTTAGCCTAGTATTAGGTTTATTATAGAGGTACATCATAACTTAATTTTAGCCTAGTTTTACACCATTATTATAGAGGTACAGCATAACTAAATTTTAGCCTAGTTTTACACCATTATTATAGAGGTACACATAACCTAAATTTTAGCCTAGTTTTACACCATTATTAGATCATAACCTAAATTTTAGCCTAGTTTTACACCATTATTATAGAGGTACATCATAACCTAATTAAAATAGGGATACATTATAATCACCGGGCACATTAACTCTTAACATCCTGTTGAGAATTTTCTAAGTCTAGAGCCCCATTCCTATAAGGATTTATTTAAAAAAAGGTCTAAAACTGACCTTTTCATTTCAAGTTACCTGTTATTTACCTTTAATATAAGACTTCTAAATATGTTTGATATTACATTTAAACAAAGGCTATCATTTGGAGTAGATTAGAAAAATGAATGTGACTTCTGGGTGGGTGGAATGAGGCAGTATAGGACATTAAGAGTTAAATTTTGATGTGTCTATTATATAGATGTTTAAGAGTGTGCACAGGATAACCGATACAAACTTTGTGTGTAAATAATTAGGCTAGTATTTCCAACTGCAATAGTCAACAAATAGTATTGAATGATACTAGAATATTTATCTGCTGATGAAGGTAAGGGTTGTTTTTTGTTTTTGTTATTTCTTTTGTGGAAATGTTGATATCTTTCACATGAAATGAAATCTTTAGAAATGAACTTCAAGAAAGGAAATTTATACTGGAGCAATGATACTGTAAGTTTTTCTTGTTATTTCTGCTGAACTTTTCTATCAGGTTATGGTATCAACACTTAGCTAGCCACTATGTTTATAACCTATATCTACTGTCATTTTTTTTTTTTTTTTCTTTTTAAAAAGATAGCAACATGTTTTAATTGCAAATTGCAGATTAAATAATCATGTGTGCGTGTAAATATAAAACTTGGTGTATACATCTTAAAATGTGACTTTTTTTTTTTTTTTTTTTTTTTTTTTTTTGCATTGTAACCTTTTTTTTTTTCTGTGAGATTCTGCTACTCACTCAATGTTTTAATAAAGATGAAATATTTGTATTCATACTAGAAATTATTTGGATGGTTGCACCTCTTCATATTCTTGATGTTGTTGATACAATGCTGTTTTGGTTTCTATTATATAATTCTTAGGGGCCGGGTTAGCTCAGTCGGTAGAGCGTTCGGCTAGAAACCACAAGGTTCCTAGTTCGATACCGGTCCCCGCCAACTCAGCGTATGAGTAGCACAGGGATCTGTGCGGTAAAGTAAGGAGCTGATGGTAGGTGTGGCGTTCCACCTCAGATGCTAAAAACAATCTCCTTGGTCTAGCGCTATTGAAAAGGGGATAGACTCCCTCGCTGACTGGCTGATACCGACTTTAGGCCGCCCCGTTGACTTTACTTTTTTTTTATTATATAACTCTTGTCAAGATGTATAATCTGTGAGAAAGTTTGTTTTTTTTTTTTTATTTTTTATTTTTTTTTTTTAAAATTAGATGGGACAGGGTTACGGTTTATGCACCTGATGGGAACTGGATAATGAATCAACTGAAATTTTGTGTTGACAAACTCAAGAATACAAAGAGGGGAGATTCAATTGTCCAAACAGTTTTTGCAATGTAAATAAAATTAGTTTCATTCAGCTGTGAAGACAAATTCTGTGGTATTCATACGCCTTTCAGTTTTGAAATGTAAATCATAAAATAAAACCCCTCTGACGGCTTATGGCTGAAACCAGGTGGAATATATGTATAATACAAAAGTCCAGAAAAGAAATCTTCCTTACCACACAAGAGTTTTATTTAAACAAAACCAAGTCGCAGTTTGAGAGCTCAATGTGTGCTCTTAATGTTAGAGTCATAGAGCAAATATATGAGTAAAGAAATAACAAAAGACTTGGAGATTTAGCATTATAGTCTATTTCAGGGAGCTTAGACTATTTGTCTAAGCTACCTTTCAAAGATATATATATATATATACTCAAACAAATTTTATTAAACAAAATAGAATCCTTTAATTTTTTCAAGGTTCCTAATAATTCTTTTAATCTTACAATAATGGTTTGGACGAGAACTGAAAGTACTTGGTCTGTCAAAAAATGGTTCTTTCAGAGAAATCATTAATGCCTTTCAAGATTGTAAGATCCAAAGAATTATTAGGAAGCTTGAAAGAAAGAATAAAAAAACTTGAAAATAAGGATTCTGTTTTGTTTGAATGAACAGATGCTGTCCAAATACATTTATTTCAAATATATAAAACCAACATTTGTGTCTATTCTTTTGTTCATAACATATGAGTGTATGAAACAATTTTATCAAATAGGTAAAAGATGCTTTGTGTATGTGTGCTTGTGTGTGTATGCTCTAATGCAGAGATAGGATGCTTATCAAAGTTTAAAGGCCACATTAAAATTTACTCCTATTAATTCTTTTAGGCTTATGTATATGATTGTTGTTTTAGCTTTGTCTTCTCTCCCTATTCGTCACAGATCAAAGAAAAGTTTAAATGGTTGTGATTGAACATTTTCCAAATTATATAGTCAAATGACCTGATAAGCTGCTGGTGGAAATGATTTAATTCAGGATCTCCTCGTTTTTTTCTTTTATTTTCTAATACTAGCAAAATAAAAAACGCGATGTAAAAAATAGATTTTTGAAACATATTGCTGAGGAGTGGGAGTAAAAATTCAATGTCGGCGAGTTTGTACCCTAAGTAAGTAAAATCATCAAATTCATTAAAGGATTAAGACTTTAAATATATATTAAAATAAAACAAAATATATAGATATATAATACCAGTCATGTATTTATTAAAACTTGTTTTAAAAAACAATGAGGACTGTCTAATGTTGCATGTTCAAATTTTGAGTATTTATTCTATGTTATGACGATTTTGGGTAATGTGACATAAGCAGTGACGTAGTTTTTGTTACAGACAAAAACCAGAAGCGAATCTCCATTATTAATAGATATAAATATTTTTTTTTTTTTTAAATATTTTTAAAATTCCTTTTCCATATAAATACATTAGAAATTTTTTTAGTACACTTAGCTCAATGTATGATAATTTGATAATTATATACAGAGCAATATATATAATTAACTTTTTTTTTCTTCTATATACCTATTTTCCTAGGTGCTAAAAAATGTTACTCTACTAGTAGTAAAGATGTACAACTATTAACAATGTTGATGTCCCCCCACAACATCCCTGATGATGATAAGCCACCTATTCCACCACCTCATGTTATGTCCCATCATGGTCTATAACAATTCTTGCTCAGAATATTAACCCCCTAGAAACTGTACAGAGACGTGCAACCAGGCGGATACCCTCCATCAGGCATCTACCATACTTTGAACGTCTCGCAGCCCTGGGAATGGATTCGCTGAAACTTCGGTGTCTGGCAACTGACCTGGTAAACGCTCATAAGGTCATTAATCATCTTAACAACAGCAACCTTGAGCACCTTTTTGATCTCCGTCGTTCCAACACATGTGGGCATGTCTACAAAGTCAGAAAACAGCACTGCTCACATGACTTTCGAAAACATTTTTTCACACTCAGAATTGCGGAGACATGGAATAAACTGCCCGTGTCTGTTGTAGGCTGCCGAAGCACTGAGTTTTTCAAAGCCTCCATGCTTCCTGTGGTCCGGCGACACTATACCTGATGCCGCTCTCCACATACACACGCACACATACATATTACTACTGTAAACTGTTCATGTTCCTGACACTACATTATTCTGTGTACTTGACATGAGACTTTGATAAGTTGTGGTGCACTGTACACAATAAATTTCATTATTATTACTAGCAAATATATGCACCCTCCGGGTGCAAGTATTTAAGTTTTGATGTAATAAAATATTACATTAAATTAGAAAGGCTAATGAAACTAAATAAGAATACAGATAAAAGATTTGAAACAGACGGAGTATAATAAAAGATTTGAAACAGAGGGAGTATAATAAAAAATGGAACAACTGAAACTTACTCTTCCACCACTCTCGTCTTTCATTGTTATTTTTTCTAATTTAAGTATTTAGTTATAAGAGAAGTACAGAATAAAATGAGTTATTTCATCTTGTTAATGGATTTCATTTAAGATTCATTGAAGAGATTTTTGCTTATATTCATTAAAATAAAATCAAACAGTTAGAAAACAATAATACTAAACACATATTTATTAAATTCGATTTTTTAATATTAATATGCAAATTAGCCTTCGCGTTCACATTGTAAAGCGCTATTTTGTTGTATATATAAATATAATTGCATGTCATTAGCATGTAGACATAGTTAACAGTATTAATAATGTAATACAATTTTATTAATAATTGAGGTTTAGATAAAAATAAAATAATGGAGAATGTGATGTCAATAACTAAGAGAATTGTGACTTGAGTAGGAATATAGTTTCGGTTACAGACAGAAAAACACACAATCTCCATTATAATAAGATTAATTCTGATTTGGTCTCTTATCATCCAGTGATATTATGGTAGGCATCAACATGATTATCATCGGGGAACATTATCAGGTGCAATTTTCCATCAGCCACCCTCTTTTTGACCAAGAAATCAGCCAAACAATAGTTACAGTAATTATCCGTTATTCTTTTAGTATCTCTTAGACCAATGGTTCTCAACTTTTTTTTTTTTTTTTTTTTTTTTTTTTTTTCTTTTACACCTATGGACCTATTTACTCTGGTGGGCCCCCATAGTCATTTGATATTTATAAGTCCTATTATATTTTTTATTAAATATTTTTCGCTTGCCTGGAACCAAAAAAAAAAATGGTATATGGCCCTGGTTGAGAACCACTTTCTTAGACAGTTGGTAGAAATGGTGGAATTTAGTCACTTTTTTTTTTTTTTTTTTTTTTTTTAGGTATATTTTGCTTTTATATTTTTGTCATCTCTAGTGTTCTTTAGTCCTCTTTCAACTGTTTGCCTGACCCCCACCAGACACCTGAGGGTTCTGATCTTTCATTTCCTAGGTCCACAATGATTTCTATGGTCAGCTGCTACTATTTGTCCTTCTGGTTCTTGTATCTCCTCTCTACTCTATTTCTTTTATAAACATATTTTTTATTTGTCTATTACATCTAATAATAATAATAATGCTCTTAACAGATGACACCCAATTATTATTGTGTTGTATAAAGTATAATCAAAACTATGTATTTACTTTAAAAGAATGTCCATTGTCAAAGCGACCCATTTACAAAATAATTAGCATTCGTCAACACATTGTCACATTCCAATCTCAAACTCTGAATATCTTATCCATCATTATTTCTATAAACTTTATACGGACTTTCTAAGTTATTTTTCCAATATTGTAAAAAAAAAAAAAATAGACCTCACTCAGAATGAAACTATGGTGGTGGAGTTGATTGGAGTTATATATATTTGGGTAATTTACTCATCGCACCATAAGGTCACAGGTATTGAGGCAGAAAAAAACAAATAACTTGTAGAGGCAACCATATGTATCAAATTCTGAATATTTTATCCGTCAGTATTTCTATAAACTTTATACAGACTTTCTGAATTATTTTTTCCAAAATTGTAAAAAAAAAAATACACCTGACTCCGAAGGGAACCTTTTATAACTGTTGAGAGAAATATTGTTACATTTTTAACATACATGAAATGATAATAATGAAGGAAAAGACAGATTTGTATACTTAACAAATGATGGTCTTATGTACAGAGGAAAGTACTTCTACCAAAACTGATACTTAGAGACTACCTCTCATGTCCCCTAACAGCAAATAGGGGAACCGTGGCAAGTAAGGAATGTAATTCCTAGTTTGTCTTACCACTATTGTAAATTTGCTCTGTCACTTCGTGTCACCAGCCTTTCTAATCTGTGGCTATCTTTATAATCAAGTGGCCCGTGATGCTTAAGGATGGAATCCAGGTGGCTGAGCAGTCCATGACATGCAACGCACCACTTAGACCCTTACTTAGGCTAGAAGGTTGGTCGGAGAGGCCCCCACCGATCAATCGCTGGTCACATCAAGCCCTAGCACTTATATGATTGCTCCAACCCTATTGCCTTATGGAAAGCCCAACACTTTTTATCATATGGGGGCTAGAAGGCAGTGGCTGATGGTTTTCATATCCTGGAAATGACGTTAAATTCAATCTGATAGTGAGATTCCCATTTTGGAGGTCTGGGGAATGTGGAGCGCCCCTTTATAACCATTGCTCCTTGGTCCACTCTGACTCGGAGTGGTAGTACCTGTTAGGGTCCCATCTATGGGTTAATAGAAAAATGTTTATTAAAAAAAATTTATTATCCATTAAGTATTAATTTATTTCAAAACTTTGTTGGCATTAATTGACCCACTGAGGTTGATATGACGTAAACCAAACTTTATAATCAAATTTCATTTGTCAATTACATCTAACTTAACAGATGACACAATTATTTTGTTGTATAAAGTACAATCAAAACTATTTACAAAAATGTATTTACTATACATGTATACTTGTATTTATTACTTGTAATTGTATTTATACTATACTTGTAATTGTATTTATACTATACTTGTAATTGTATTTATACTATACTTGTAATTGTATTTATACTATACATGTAATTGTATTTATATATTACTTATTTACTTTTTATTTTAAATATATATTTACTATACATGTATACTTGTATTTTATACTATACTTGTATTTATACAAAAATATATTTACTTTAAAAAGAATGTCCATTATCAAAAGAAAATGACCCATTATTTACATAAGCAATAATATGGGACATTAAACTGCATCTAATGAAAATTCCAATTTATGAGCTCTGGAGAATGTGTAGTACCCCTTCATCACCATTACTCCCGGGTCCACTCTGACCCGAAGTTAGGATCCCATCTATGGATTAAATAGAAAAAATTAAGTTTAAAGAAATGTGTTTAAAATAAAATTGAGTTTTGAAAAAAAATTTTTTTTTGAATACCCATCAAGAATGAAAACAAAACAGGTTCAGCATAAAATAACCCAATAAGAGTTGAGATGTCATAAAATCCTACCAACCTATTATATGGATTTTTGAAATTATTTTTCCAAAAGTATGTGTACTTACAAAAAAATACACGTTACTTCAAATGACATCTATTGTATTTCACGTCATAAGAGGTACAGGCATTTTAGGCGTACCCAGATTTCAATAGGGCATATTCAGGGAAAAAAGTTTTTAGTTTATTTAAGCATGTAATGTCTAAAGCAAACTTTCAATGTACATTACAAAGCATTACAAAAGGACTTTAGATCTAGTTGAAAACATTGTTACTGTATATAAAAGCATTTTTCTTTGTCAGTCATTTTTCTATGGTCTCTTTCATATAACGGACTTACTTCTCTGCAGCGTTAATGTTATTTCCCAGGTTAGTGTTTTACCATTACTAGTATCTCGTTGCATCTATTTCTTGTAGTTTTCAGCTTGTTATTAACAGGAGTGTGTTAAGGCATATTTAGGCATGATGAATCGGTTGGTATGGAAAAACATGGATACTTTATGATAATTCCTTTTACATAGTTGTACTTGTGTGCCATAAGCATAATTTACTTTGTAGTAAACCCACCAACTGTATTTTGCTTTGTGCTACCTATATGGAATTTTTTTTCTGCTATGGAAATAATGAAAGTTATATGGCCAACATAAAATCCTCTTCATCTTCCTTTTATTTTCTATGGTGAACCATACTTTCCCAACCCTGTATAAAATGATTATTTGAAACAAAAACAAAAGTTCATTTAAGTTAGTACATTACTGGTATTACTATTTTAACTGTTTTTGTTTTTTTTTTTTTTTTTTTTTTTTTTATTCATATCTTCAAGAACAATCTTGAAGATATGAATCAAACATATATTTTTGATTTCTTTAAGAGGATTTCAAATGTCTTCCAAAACATGATCATTCTAGTAGTTTTAATTTTGTGGAAAAGAATGCTAGATTTAAAAAAAATGCAACCTTATTCTCATTTATAAAATTTGCAAATTGGACTGGAAGTTGCTTTATTCTCTTATGTCCGGAAATACTATGAAATGACCCCCTAAACACTTTTTTTAATTTTATTTTATTTTATTTATTTATTTATTTATTTATTTTTTTGCTGGGTTGCATATACAAATTAACTCATAATATACAAAATTGGGGAAGCTTTTAATATTTTAGACTACATTGAAATTTATCTACTAGAAGTGGCCACCCAGCATCACCTGGGAAGGGGTGGATAAAAAAAGTTAGTTTCGCAGATCCATTGATTGTTTTTATCTTCCATAATTGATTTGTTTTAATGACCAATGCCGCCAATGACTTTCCCTTCTCTTACTATTCAAATTTTAATTTTTAATATTTTTCCAGATATGAATAAAATCTTCATTATTTTTGCACAAAAAGCAAGCTCTGATGATAGTGTGTGTGTGTGTGTATGTATGTATATATATATATATATATATATATATATATATGAGAGAGAGAGTTTTATAATTTGCTTGAAGCATTGTGTATATATTGGTTTGAAGGCTATCACAATGCAGGTGTAAAGAAAAGAAAAAATAATACGGTAACAATGGTGCTGTGTGTTAACCTGTATTTTATTCTTGATTTTTCAAGATAAAATCTCTTTTTCAAAAGATCACTGGAACTGAAGTATTTTCTTTACACCTGCATTGTGATAGCCTTCAAAATCAACCTCCAAACATATATATACACACACACACTTTGTTGTTTTATTTTCATAGTTTTCTCCCGACATGCATGCATAAATACATACATATATACCAACTGCCCTTTATATATCTATAGATAGATTGCATTTAATAAAACTTTTGTATGTTTGCAACAAAAGTTTGCATTTTTTTGTTTGAATATTACTTAAAAGAAATGAAAATTGTATCAAATAAATTGTTTTAGTTATTTTTAATGTAGATAATGTGGCCTTTGATGATTGGATGGTTTGGATGACTTTTGCAATGTTTGTAGAAATTTTTATATTTTTTTCTGAAGTGATCTTGTTCCTTCCAGTAAAACTGCATGTTAGATGCCACTTAGCTAGTTGCCAGTTAATACTTTGTAAAGATTGTATACTTTAACCATGTGTTCATGACTTGTGTGTAATATTTCAGTTAGATTTTTCTCTTTTCTTTTTAGGACATAGGGAATGAGTATGTTTGTATTTTTGTTTGAAAAGTTTCAAAAAGACAGTTTAGTTTCTAGAAGAATTTTTGTTCATGGCACTTGAGATGGTTTTGTTGAATCAGTTTGACAAAGTAGAAAATAATCTCTGAAAGACTCTTTTTATTTTCATTCTTATCTAAACTCTGTAGTTAGCAAAAATGTGTTGCTTTAAAAGTAATGTCTGATCTACTAATAGAAGAACAAAAACTGCTTACTAATACAAAAACTGAGCATAATTTTGATTTGACTTGCTTATACCTAACAGATATATCAACTGGAAATTTATCCTAAGCTTTTACTTTTTTTCTACTTTAATATAATTAAATCGAATATTAACTCAATATAATTACTTACTATAATTGCTTTTTGTGTAAATTAAGTTAACCTATATGTATTAAGTTAACCATTTGTATTAAACAAGTAAATTTTTAAAATGCTTTTCTTAAATTAATCCTTTTTTAAATTTTTTTAGAGTATGCCAAATTTTTAAAATACTTATTTAATAAATTTAGTATTTTTAATTTCATGGAAAATGATATTGAATTTTAAGATTAGTTGGGTCCAAAAAATCACTTATTGATCATTTTTAATTGGCAGAGGTAATTATTTTGAGTCATAAAGAATTATTTTTCAGATTTTTTTTATCTTTAATTTGATTTGAAATCAGTATTACAAAATGTTAAACCTCACCAACAATTAAGATATTGAGTTGTTGTTTTTTGTTTTTTTTAATGGGGGAAAAGATTTAACTTTCTGTAGTCAACTGCAACGTAATTGTATCTTAGATAGGTATATATCATCTCCATATTTGATATTAGTTTAGTAATGTGGTTCCTAAACAAGTTATGTGGATTGTCATTTAGAATAGTGGTTCTCAATTTATTTTGTGTGTTTTTTTTTTTTTTTCCCCTATGGACCACTTTGATTCTTTATTTCAGTGGATCCCTCTTAGCCATTTGATGTTTAAAAATCTTATTGTATTTTTATAAATAATTTTTTTTTTGTTTGCCTGGAAAAGAATGTTATATGGTTCTGGGGGTGGGGGCATATGGGCCCAGGTTGAAAACCACTGATTTTGAACTCTGTTTATTTTTGCTTCTGATATACCATTGAATCTGAAACTGGTTTTTACAATGAAAGTGTTATTTTTTAATGAAATTATTTTCCATCATTTGGATTGGAGTAGACGTTGTGGATTTAAGTCAACTAAGAACACTGGGTATAAAATATGAAATGAATTAACTCGGTGTGAGGACGGCCCACTTTTTTTTTAAACCACAAACTTATATATCTATATATTAATATCCTTGTTCCTTAATCTTCTGACTGTTATCATCCTGCAACACCCTCTGGTTAAAAATGTGATTGTCCAAGATGAAATGCAAAAATGTAAATTCTGATTATCTGGTGTTGCTTATCTGTTGAGTTCTTGTTTCTTAGTGTTGTCACCTCGACTAAATATTGGACCATTCCGTATTTATTATAAAGAAAGGGAAGAAATAGGACATGCTACACAGAAAAAAATAAAGAGTAGGGGAAAGATAGTGATAATGCTAATCTGTTTCAATAGAACATAATGGAAAAAAAGTGAGTTAAATCAAGATTATTGTACTTTTTTACATATTGAATTATTTCGCAATAACTCTTAAATAAACATATGAAATGATGTAATAATCAAATCCTCATATGGTATATCCACAGGTCCTGCTAGTGTGTGTGTATATATATATATATATATATCCATGACAGTCTCTCACCAACCTTCATTCATTGCCCCAGGGAGGTCCTCTGCAGCAACCAGCATCCTCGCATAGTTGGTCAATGTAGGTCCTTGGTGGGCGGCCCACATTAGTATGTCCATGTGTTGGCTTATTAGCTCGTCCTTGCTTCTCCAGCAGTGTCCTGCATGCCTAGTCCGTCTCACTGAGATGGCTTGTGAGATGGGGGACAGGTGGCCATACAGCTTCTTCCTTGTGGGGTGCTGTTTCCACAACTTGTTCAAGACTGCATGCTGCATTCTTGTGCAGCTCCCATCTATCTTATTCTCAAGGCACTTCGTTAGGGTCCAAGTGGTGCAGCCATACAACAGTACTGATATAACCACAGCCTGGAAGAATTGTCTCTTTATCTTGTCAGTGAGATCGGATTTCCTATATTATATTATATTATATTATATTATTAGTATTAGATTGGATTTCCAGTGTGTGTGTGTGTGTGTGTGTGTGTATATATATATATATTTTTATTTGATATTTAAATTATTGATGATTATCCATCTGATGAGACTTGATTTTGGGGAGCTTTGTTAAATCAACTTAGATTTATAAAGGCCCCAATTTAGGTCAAAATAAATTTATTATGGAATAACGGTCTTGAGTTTTTCCTTCCTTTCAAAAATATATATATATAGCAATAAGATGTAGGCAATTTTCTTTAATTACTTACTCCAAAGCTGGAATAATGATTTTTTTTGTTAAATTGGCGTCACAGCTTTCATTTTTTTTTTCCTATTTGAATTTATGCAATGAAATAATGAAGAAAAAAGAATAAGGAACTATAATCAAACTAAGAGAGAAAGAAACTCGACTGATTTAAAAGTTTCCTAGAACTTATGTTAATGATATCAAATTCATTGGTTTCTGTATCGTCTACAATAATATCCAAGATTGAGACAGTAGCCTGAATTGCACTGACTGTTATTTAGTTGATATACATTAGAATAATTTGCTGATGCTAAAATTGATAAATTTGACATGTCATAAAAAGCTAAGACAAAAACAGATTAGTATTATCTGCGTTATTCGGACTATTACGACAAGAAAGTTCCTGAGTTCGAAAAGAAGGTTCGAGTCCGAGAAGAAATACCTGAAGAAGGCCGGAGGGCATATCGGCTGAAACGTTGTACAAATAACAATGAAGATGGGGACAATAGTCTGAATAATGCAGATAATACTAATCATCAAGCCTCATCTCAAACATTCAGAGAAAAACAGATTGTTTAGTTTTCTTTTCTAAATTAGAAAAAGTGTGTTAGCTACCAAAACACTGTATCCTTCAAAACCTTCATGCTTCCTGTAATTCAACAACACTATGCCTGATATCACACACACACACACGACTATACACTGTTCATTTTCCTGACATGTGTACATTATTCTATGTACTAAACATGCACCTTTTTTGAGTTGTAGTGCTCATGAGCACTGTACACAATAATTTCATTATATATATACATAGTCTGAACTGATTTCAATGTAAATTTGTGTTATGTGTTACCATAGACTACTGTGGGGAGTGTAGAGTAGCCCTTCATTGCCATTACTCCCAGGTCCACTCTGACCTGGAGTGGTAGTACCTGTTAGTTCCTAATATGCTAATCAATGTCAGCTTTTGCTGGTGTGTCCAGGTGTAGGTGTCCACAGAATGTCACGAGTTCATCCTTACTTACCCAGCAGTGTTCAGCATATCTTACTTAGATGGTTTGTAATAGGTGAGTGGCGATACAGCTGCTCTTTCGGATTTGGGAGAGGGGTCTGCTTCCAGGATTTGTTTAAGACAGCACACAGTATCCTTGCTTTTTCTCCAAAGTCCAAGTAGTGCAGCCATACAGTAGCATTGACATGGTTCCAGCTTAGAAGAATTCTTGCTTTCTTATCAGAGCTAAGATTTCCAATAATTTGTTTATAGTAGTCCATGATTTTCCTATATTGACATTGTATCATTCAAAACTTTAAGCAGACTCAGTGAATTTATATCTATTGTAATAAATGCTTGAAACTTGTAAACAAGCATTCATCTTTCAATCTATATCTCCGATATGCAAAAATTTGGATAAAGACTTTTGTAAGCAAGTAGGATAGTGTTCAGCTGCTCCTGATTTGTTGAAAACCAAAATGAGCCAATATGTGTAGCAAATTTTTACCTGCAGTAAATATTTGTTTCAGTTGAATTTATTTCTTGGTTTCTTGAAAGATGAAATGAATAATTAGAATAGAAATTATGATTTAATGGCATAAAGTTTGTGTTTTTTTGTTTTTTTTGCGGGGGGGGGGTAAATATAAACTTGAAGAAAAAAAAATAATCAGTTGATATTTTGGAGATAATGTATTACATTTAATTTAATCTTTAATTGTCAATTTTAATTAGATCTGTGAAATCATAAGCTATCTTATTGATCAATAAGAGCACCTGCGATATTAATGGCTGCCATATTTATCTTGCATGATTCTCTACTAGATATATATAAGTCATCGGGGCGGCCTAAAGTCGGTATCAGCCAAGGAGATTGTTTTTTGGAATCTGAGGTGGAGCGCCACACCTACCATCAGCTCCTTACTTTACCGCACAGATCCCTGTGCTACTCATACGCTGAGTTGGTGAGGACTGGAATTGAACTAGAAACCATGTGGTTTCTAGCCGAACGCTCTACCGACTGAGCTAACCCGGCCTTATTACACCACACACACACACACACACTCACTCACTCACTCACTCACTCAAGCCTTTGGCAAAGGCTGGAGGCCACCTGAAATATTAGATAAAGATTAAAAACAACACAATATTCATCACTTTGAATTTTGTTTTTTGTTCTTATTTTATCTTCCATGCTTCCAATATAGCCCCAAAAGTTTCCCAACATCCATCACATATATCTATAAAGAAGCATACATGGTCTCCCTGACAACATCACATGCTCATATAATATATACTTGTGAAGTAGAGGAAAATAACCAATAATTCTTAAATCTTTTTTTCTTTTTTTTTTTTAATTATTTTTGAGATTGCATGAAACTGACAGTAATGGGTGAGTGAACTAAGATTTATTTTAGTGTGTGTGTATATATATATATATATATATATATGACAAATTCGTAGTGTCAGGATCCTTATTATATTCGAAATTTTAGCCTCCGGTGATATATTTTAAACAATTCAAATTGTTTTTTCTGTAGACGGTATGAAAAGTAAAATGGATATGAATCCGACAGTATGTGTAGAAAGATTTAAATTGTTTAAAATATATCACAGGAGGCTAAAATTTTGAATATAATAAGGATCCCAACACTTCGAATTTGTCAACATTACAGATTCCTGAAACTTTCCATCTTTTATATATATATATATATATATATATATGGCTACCATACTCATCCTGCAAGTTCTTGAATTTGGTTGCCATTGGGAACTTTGTGAATTTCGTCTTTTGAAGTTGATTTAGTGCAACAAATATTTAAGTCGGTAATTTGTTGCAAGTACTTTACTATTGGTTTACCAATTAATTGATCCCTTTTTTTCTTATAGAATTATTCACAAGAATTTTAATAATTCTAAATAAATTCTATTACTCTGTTTACCTTTCTATGCAATGACTTCTCTTATTTTCATATGTAAATTAATGTTTTAAATAAGTATGTATATATTTACATTAACCTCAATTAAATTTTTGAATGTAATTATACATTCTTATTATAATATAATTAGGGACGGCCTAATGTTGGTATCAGCGAGGGAGTCTATCCCCTTTTCACTAGCGCTAGACCAAGGAGATTGTTTTAGCGTTTGAGGTGGAGCGCCACACCTACTATCAGCTCCTTACTTTACCGCACAGATCCCTGTGCTACTTATACGCTGAGTCGGCGAGGACCGGTATCGAACTAGGAACCTTGTGATTTCTAGCCGAACGCTCTACCGACTGAGCTAACCCGGCCCTTATATCTTATATTTATACCTAAATTAATGTTTTAGATAAGTCTGTATAGATTTATATTAATCAAAGTTTTTTTTTGTTTATTTCATTTTTTTTTTATGTAATTATAAAAGTAATATTTTAAAAGTACCTGATAAATTATTTTTTAAATAAAATTAAAAAAAGTCCCTGAAACTTTTGATCTCTGGAAGGTAATTGTAGCTAATCTAAATTGATATTACCTCAATGCTCCCCTTATTCCCGCAAAACATAATACATAAACTTGAAAAGCAATTCTTAAGTACAGTACTTTGATATTTTATAAATTTTTTATTTCAGTGTGGAAAGAGATTTTTTTTTTAAATATCGCATTTATCTAAAATAATTTATTTTTTATATTACAGATAAATAGTTATATTCAAATGAGTTAAAAATAAAACTACAGCTTTTTGTAGTATATGCATTTTCATTGAAAACAGCTTACACTTACCCACAACATAATTCAGCTGTAAATGATTTGACCGTCTATTAAACCACTTGCAGTGATCAACTCCATTGACCCCAACATAATCAGAAATTTTTTTATTTTTTATTTTTTATTTATTTTATTTTTTTAATAAAATTCTTTTTCAGAAAATATTATCTAAAGTTAATACTTAAAAGCTTCAAAAGGTGTGTGCGAGAAAGTGTCTAGACATTATTTGGTTTAAAAAAATTTTTTTTTTAAATTTTTTTTGTGCATTTTAATTTATTCAACATTTTTAAAAGTATGAGTGTTTACTTATAAAATTTAATCTTATAAGTAATCAATAAGTGTTTTTTTTTTTTTTTTTTTTTTTTTTACTCCTATGTTTATATTTTTTTATCGGTTTCAGTGCTATAGGTTTTGGTAATATATAATATCCATTTTAGTAGTATAATGTTCTACTAGAAATAATAAAATCTGGTATCTTTGGTTTAGAAAAAAAATTTTTTTTTAAATAGTATACTTATTTATAGCCAATTTATTTTTATATATATATATATATATATATATATATTGTAGCAGCTTTTTTCTTCCAAGAAACAGACCATATCATTGTATACATATTAGAACATATAATACAAAACAGCATATTGGCTTCTAGTGTATCTAAATATAGTTAACCATTCTTGAACAATGTCATTTTCATTCCCAAGTTTTCTATACGCTTTATCTTATCTGAGTGCCTCCATATGGTGTAATGGTTAGTTAGCTAAGCTAGCACAATGGTTCTCAACCTTTTGTTTCACCTATGAATACCTTTTGTTTCCTATTTTACTCTGGTGTACCCACCCCCATAGCCATTTGATCTTTAAATATCCTATCGATTTAAATATTTTTTGCTTGCCAGGACACACAAAAAAGTTAAGATCCTGGGTTGGGGCAATATGATCCCAGTTGAGAACCACAGGGTTAGCCGACCATTTGTAGTGAGTTAGATTTTCACCAGGTACCTTATACTCCTAGCCTTGTGACCAGCTAAGCTTTGTAATTAGTGACTCTTTATTTTACTTATTTACATGGGATGTGTATTTATAAAAGCTTAGTTTTGTCTAGTAAAAGGCCACATGTTTTCGGTACAAAGTGAGGACTGAATTCACTAAATGATATTAAGCTTGCTATACAAGCTCACTAACCATTACTCCAGTGAGATTATCTTATTTTTATTTGTCACCATACATCTAAATCTTTTGCTACTATTTCTGACTTGCCCCATATAAAAATTCATCTCTCAAGAGTTCATGTTCAACAGTTCTACATAAGGTTCTTTGGCAGTCCAAGCTTTTGCTTTTCAGATGGTGTCCATCTCAATGTTACCTTTTTATGGGTCTAGTCATTTGAGCTTGCCAGTATTTTATTTCAAGCGACATTTTAAACATTATTTCAAAAAGTGCTCAATACCAGCTGGTAGTGTGTACTGGGTATGACGTTAAACTACATCTGGTTGTGAGGTTTAAATTCTGGAGCTCTGGGGAGTATGGAGTACCCCTTCATTACCATGACTCCTTGGTCCATCATGACCTGTAGTGGTAAGAGTCCCATCTATAGTTTAGATAAAAAATGATTTTTTTTTTTTTTTTTTTTTTTTTTTTAATAAAAAAATTTGATACACCAACAAGAATGAATAAAACAAGTCTTCAACACAAAAAAACTCCAAATGTTGACATGCCATAAAATCCAACCAATTAGCTGGTAGAGCTGGATAAAACCTAAAATAAATCAGAATTTTTAGTTGCCTGTTACTGTCATTTTCATGCACTTTTGAGAGAAAAATTCAATCGTTTCGATGTGAACAGCTTCTTTTTTTTTTTTTTTTTTTTTTTTTTTTTTAAGATTGCATGAAACTGACAGTAATGGGTGAGTGAATTATTTATTTTAGGTTATATAGTAGCTAGATTTATTTATCAAGTACATAATTACCAGAAATTATTTTTTTTTTTTTTTTTTTTTTTTTTTAGGATACTAATTTTATTTGCTATTTCTACATTCAACATTAGCGGAAAAGTAGCAGGCTTTATTAGATGGTTTAATATTTAAAGTTTTGATTTCAGTATTAAAATTTTTTTTTTTTTTTTTTTTTTTTTTTAAACCTTTTACCAATTTTGAGATTTCATGCATTGGTGAAAAATCTGGGAAAAGCAGTCCATTGTATTATTCATAATTTGATATTTCATTGTTTATAATGTTCAGTCATAGAATGGATGGTTTTCAGGCTGCCCACTTGATTGTGGGTGTACATATTTGATATTGTGGACCCAATAAGAAGTTAATGTAAAGTTAATATTTTCTGAATCTTTTAAATGACTAGCGAGAATATGCATCCTCTGGGCGTGAGTATTTAAGTTTTAATGTAATTAAATATATTAAATTAGAAAAATTAACGAAATTAAATAAGAATGCATATAAAAGATAACACTTGGTTTAATTATATTTTAATTGGTTTCTATATAAAACCATTCATAGGATTGATTTTAATGTTGGAGAATAAAACAATAATATTAGAGATCAATAGCACCAAGTAATTGTTTATTAAACTAGGTTTTGTTAAAACCATTATGCAAATTAACCACACCATATATTATGTAAACCTTTATTTAAGACACATTGCAGGATTTTAAACGCACTAATAACATGGGTTGTTTTGAAGCAGATCTAACTCGGATTTTCGTAGAGACATTAATAAGATTTATTCTATGTATTAATGATGAACTTATGCACTTGAGCAAATGGTATTGGCGTAAAACAGTGAGGTAGTTTTGGTTACAGATACAGACACCAAATCTCTGTTATAAGATAATTCAAAAATTGTATTATAAAACAAATTTTTTTTGTCTAAATTTGAATATTTTCTTTTAGATTTAAAAAAATAAAACTTTTTTTTTTTTTCAAGTTTTAATTTTTATCTCCTCTCATCCACTGATTGCCAGTATTTCAGCTCTCTTGCAGTAACCTCCCTAAAAAAAAAATTAAAAAAATCGTTTTTAATATCACTTTTCGTTCAAATGTGCTTTTCATACTCATTATCGGATGTGTTTTGTATCCTACTTCTAGTCCTTCTTACTCCAGATCGAAGAGTGTTGGCGTTATGCCAAGTCAGAGGTACGTAGGACACCATCATCACCTTTGCCTTGTCAATTTTTCTTTTTCTTTTTTTCTGTAATGCCATCATTTTGGCAGCTAGGCTTGCTGCATGCTGGAAAACAAAAACAACCCCTTCCCCCTCTCTCTCTCTCTCTCAAAAAAATAAAATAAAAAAATAAAATAAAAAAAATGGAGTAAATAAAAATAACTTCTCTTTTCTATTCTATTCTCTCTATCTTGTCTGTTCACTTGTTTTCTTTCATTCTTTTCAAATTCTACTCTGATTATATAGCATTCTTATCTTTCTATCTTCCTCTTTTCTTTTCTCTCTCTCTGCTTACTCTTTCTGTTCCTTTTTTTTCTTTTCTCTCTTTCTCTCACTCTTTGTGTATGAAATTTACTCTTTTTCTAATTTCTTTTCCAAACTTTCATCTTGAACGTTTCTTCTCTTCCATTTCTAACTCTTATTCCTTTTTTTTTTCCTCACAATTTACCTACTATCCCTCAATCTGATAATCTATCTTTTCTTACTGAAGATGATTACTTAGAAGAAATTCATTTGTAATGGAAATCTTTCTTGGTTCTTGTATTCCCCCTCCCTGCAGATATATATATATCATCAGCATTGCAGTCTCAGAAGACTATATTTCTCGTGCTCTTGAAGTTACAGTGCCTTCACTATTACTATTGCCCATGGTGCTTCCATAGTGATCATAAGCAATTAAAATATTTCAAGATTTTTTTTTGGGGGGGGGGTTAAGGGGTTGAGAAATGATGTCTTAAAATTCAAAAATTTGTGGAATTTCTTGTACATTTCGTGACTCATTAAAAAAAAAAATTAAAAAAAAATCATTCTAATAATGATCTTCAACTATTTTCTTCAGTTTATCTGTGACGGCAACACCCAGGCAAGGAATGAGTAATGACAGTCAACTGGTGAAGACACTTTTATTTGTAAAAATAAGAGTTGTCACTTATCCTCTGTTTTGCAACTGGTCTTCAACGTGAAACTACAATAGAATACAAAGGACTATGTAGTTTCTCTAATACACAACTAATAAAATCGAAAAAAGGAGGAAAAGTTTGCACGTTGACACTAACCTTCTTGTCCCCTCGGTTCCTGCCTGCTAAAAGAATTGAAAACTACCACCAGATGCACATGTGACTTTTACCGGTGTCGAACAGTGTTTGTACCCACGCAATAGGATGGCCGGGCAAAGCAAGGGAGATAATTCTCTTGCATTTACATTATCACTTAACCCAATACCTACTGGAATTATTCAATGGGAAAATTTTTAATCTCCCTTGTCTAGCATTAGAGAAAAGTGGATAGACTCCCTCACTGTTTGCTTGATACCGACAATAGGCCATTCCACAAACGTTACTATTTTTAAAATCCCATCAATGTCCCATAAAGTCACCAAAACTTTTTACATAATAAATAAGTAAAAAGTAAAGTCGTCGGGGCGGCCTAATGTTGGTATCGGCGAGGGAGTCTATCCCCTTTTCACTAGCGCAAGACCAAGGAGATGGTTTTTTGCATCTGAGGTGGAGCGCCACACCTACCATCAGCTCCTTACTTTACCGCACAGATCCCTGTGCTATTCATACGCTGAGTTGGCGAGGACCAGGGATCGAACTAGGAACCTTGTGGTTTCTAGCTGAACGCTCTACCGACTGAGCTAAACCGGCCCCTACAAATAATCATGCCTATTTTATTTTAGTCAGGCTGAGAACTTTTCAGCACCTTTACTCATAAAATTTTATTTGTCTTAGTATGAATTCGTAAATTACAATGTTAGCAAAATTTTAAGTGGTAGAAACTTCTGAGATTGCAAGCAAAAATTATATAAGATTGGAACAAAAGTTTGTCCAATACAAAATAGTATTTATTTAACCAATAAAAACATGTAAATTGAGAAATATATAAACAAAACATTATTTGTGTGTGTCACTAAAATGACAAATAATGTTTTATGTATTTCTCAATTTACATGTCTTTATTGGTTAAATAAATGTTTCTTTGTATCGGACAAGACTTTTGTTCCAATTCTATATTTATAGTTCGTAACTATTGCATTATAATATTTTTTAATGACATTTAATATTTGTAAATATAAAAGGACATTTTTAATTGATTTGATGTGTCTGTCAATGTGCTTGAAAACCCTTATTTCCCACCATTCTTTCATCTTGAACCCTAATCTCTTGGCTCACTTTACTCACCCACTTCAAACACCAATACCTGAAAGTATATAATTGTCCTGTAAATTTTTTTTCTTGTGGAGGGGGGGGGGCAATGAATGGATTCTGTTTATAGAACACACAACTCTATTGATTATTTAATATCATCCCCCTTGAGCAAATTTTTGGTAAAGATGTTTTTTTGGGGGGTGGGGGGTCATGATGTGTTAGCATATAATTAAATGGCAAACTCTTTGGAGCGCGTGGTCTAATGGTTAGTGTCATAGGAAATGGACTCATCAACGCGAATTCAATTCCTGGACGAGGCTGTTGGCATTTCACTTAGCTGTTGGCGCTAATACCCTTGGGAAAGGTATGAATCCAATTCACCCTCAGCTATGGGTAAAATAGCAGGGCAGACTGGACTCTTTAACCGTGGCTAGGTAACCAGTTAGGAGAAGGAAAACTCTGAATTTAAACCTCTTAAACTCCACTTAAGAAATTGACCCTGTGTCACATCCTGCTCATGTGGAGGGGTTGGTAAATAAATATATATATATATATATATATATATATGGCAGACTCTTATCACAGACTAGACATTGCCAATCATTTTTCCTTTACTCTTCAAAAAAAAAAAAATGTAAAAATATAGATTAATATCCCCTCCAAAACTCGAAAAATGAAATGTTTATTAATTCTTAGAATATCTCGGTACAATCAAACTTTTGGCCAAGTCGCGTTGAAAGCACCGGTTGCCGTTAGATCACCAAAGTTAAGCAGCGATGAGCCTGTTCAATACTTAATTGGGTGACCATTTAAGCAACTGATATCAAGACCCTTATGGCAAACCCCAACCCCTTTTTATCATATGGGTGCTAGAAGGCGGTGGCTGCGGATCTATATGTCCTGGGAATGACGTTAAACTCTATCTGATGGTGAGCTTCCAGTTTTGGAGGTTTGGGGAATGTGGAGCACCCCTTCATCACCATTGCTCCTGGTCCACTCTGACCCGGAGTGGTAGTACCTGTTAGGGTCCCATCTATGGGTTAAATAGAAAAATGTATTTATAAAAAAATTCTATTATCCATTAAGAATTGATTTATTTCAAAACTTTATCGGCATTAAATAACCCACTGAGGTTGATATTAAAACAAAACTGATATCAAGATACTTGATTCAACATTAAATAACCCAAAAGAGTTTATATGCCATAAAACAAACCAACCAATATCAGTACAATCAACTCTATTGATTATTTAATATACTCTCATTTCTCTTGGTAATTTTTTTCCTGGTAATGAGATTAGCGCCAAACTCAAGTTGGAACTTAGAATACTCCTGTAATGGTAAAACAGAATTCTAACCCCATTGATTGGAGGTCACATGACAATGTATAAAGCTACAGAACCACCAAAATAATTAATAGTGTACCAATTTCAAAATGGAAGCAAGATTTGTGAAATCTTGTTGTTGGGAGAGAATCGGGGTCTGATCAGCCCTAATTAGGTCGCCTGGGAGAGAAAAAGATATTAAAACACCCAAAATTTTAATGACCCCAGGAAAATTATTTTGCTGACAGCTCCCTCCTTTTCATCAGAACGATATATTTTGCTAAACATGGCAGACCCTACCACAGATTGGACATTGCCAATCATTTTTCCTTTGCTCTTTTAACAAAAACAAAAATTAATACCCCTACAAGGTTCAAAAATAATAAATGAAATATTAATTTTTAGGGGTTTACAAGAATCCCAGATCTCAAAGTGAACCTGAAGTTATCTGTAATTGGTTTCACTAGAAGTTTTTAATGACTAGATGATCGATTGTGTTTGTAGAAGTTATCCTTCAGATATAGAAACTATATGATACTCACCGTCGCAGTGGAGTTTTAACTACCGTCTAGCTAGTAGACAAAAACAGGCAAGCTGTAACTTAAATACAGTCCTTGTATGCTGCTGGCATAATGCAAAGTGTTGGCTGAAGAGTGGGTACTTATCCATGTTCTTACTCACCCTGAAATCCAACACTTTGCATTATGCCAGCAGCATGCAAGGACTGTATTTAAGTTACAGCTTGCCTGTTGTTTTTATCTACTAACTCAACGGTAGTTAGAACCCCACTGCGACGGTGAGTATCATATAGTTTCTATATCTGGAGGATAACTTCTACAACTGATGCTTCTATTTAGGAAGGTGTGAAGGATTTGATTTCTCTATTATAGCAAAAATAACATTAAGCGCAGATACAAACACCACAAAACACCATTTAGTTACAAATTGGATTAGAAATTAATTTATTCTTTGATTTGGAGCATTTAATTCTATTGCTTCAATAAAAAAAATTAAAAAAGATAAAAAAAAGCTCACTATGATTTGGTGTTTATGCTAAGTTGTATTTATGTAATATATAAAATATAAAAAAAGTTAAGTCGGCCAAGTAGCCTATTGTTGGTATCAGCCAAACTGCAAAGGAGTCTATCCCCTTTTCACTGGCGCTAGACCAGGGATATTGCTTTTTGCATCTGAGGTGGTGTGCTATACCTACCATCAGCTCCTCGCTTTACCACAAAGATCCAAACTGTGCTATTATAAAACCCAGAACCTTGTGGTTCCTAGGCAGATGCTCTACCCACAGAGCTAAACCTAAATTATATATAGGAAAGTTAAAACAATCAAAAAATAAATTTGGTGTTTTCTATACCAGCATGTTTCCTATTGTGCATTTCTCTGCTACCAAAAATGTGATGAATCCTTTTTACTGGACTGTTCTTTTTTAAGATCTTAATTTCCACAGCTAAATTCAATTTTCATCACTTTGAAGATTATATCCAATTTTGAGATAAATTGCTGAAACCAATGATCATTCTTTTAAATCCCTTATGAAAATTTAATCCATTTCCCTATTTAGCATGCCATAATACAAATATTTGTTTTTTCTTGAAAACAGTTAAAATGAATATTTCATTTTCTGCTCTAAACATCAATTACAGAAATGTCTTTTATATCTAAAGATTTATTAATTGCTTTTTTATTGGTTTAATAATTTCCCTTTGGTCTATTATTAAATGCATAGAACCAAGAAAGTGTCCCAGAATCATATATTCAATTGGAATAACTTTTTTATGCTGAATCATTATTATATCTGATGGCTTATAAAAACCCATGATTTTTTTTTCCTTTTTAAAATATCCAGAAGCATTTTACCTATAGCTGAGGGGAGAAGTGATATTTTAAAATAGAAGGAAAATCCTATTCAAGATTATTACCAATGAAAGATGGAAGGAAAATCCTAGTCAAGATTATTACCAATGAAAGATGGAAGGAAAATCCTAGTCAAGATTATTACTGATGGAAGGAAAATCCTAGTCAAGATTATTACTGATGGAAGGAAAATCCTAGTCAAGATTATTACCAATGAAAGATGAAGGAAAATCCTAGTCAAGATTATTACCAATGAAAGATGGAAGGAAAATTCTAGTCAAAATCACTAATGATAATGATCCTCTTGATATTCATTATTCGGTATCTGAAAATACACATTTGTTCTGTAAAACCTTTTCAATATTGTGGATTCTGTTTTCATTATGAACAACTTTTTGTTCATTATTTAATGATCTCATCTCTTTTGAGCAAATAAAACATTGGTTGCTTCAGGTTATTTTGGCAAAAAGGATATCCAGTGTAACATAATCTTGCACATTGGTGTTAATAGAACTAATAAATAAATATATTTTTAAAGATTTGAATATTTAATCTTATTAAATGAAAACTAATACAAATCAAAAAGATATCCTCTAAGTTCAGTTATCTAGTTGGTTTAGTGTTTATCCAGACACTGTAGACTACCAGAATTTAAATAGTCTAAATTCATATTATAAAATGTAAAGAGGAGAAAAGTCTTTAATGGAATTTTATACTGTAGATTTTTGAATATTTTTGTATTTCTAATGATTTAAATTTTGAAAGGAATTAATGTGGAATGACTAATAAATTGAATTTTAAAAATTTAGGTTGCAGAAAAATTAAATTGTTCTATATTATTTATCAATTTAATTTTTTTTTTTAAATTTTGGTAACATAAAATTTTATTAAATTATTTTATATTATCAATTTAATTTTTTTTTTAAATTTTGGTAGCATAAAATTTTATTAAATTATTCTATATTATCAATTTAATTTTTTTTAAAAACACAAAAACTAGGTAACATAAAATTTTTATTAAATTATCTTATATTATTTTTCATCTGATAGTACCCACCTTTTTGACCAAAATATTTTTTTTAGATATATACCCACAGGTCTTATATTATGAAATTGAGGTATATGGTAAGCTAATGTTTACCCAGATAACCTAGACTTATACCTAGCCTCAATAATACTGTAATATTGAATGTAAATGTTATGATTTTTATATGCCATCAGATGTAGTAAATGAATGAGGGAGGGTTTTTTATGGTGTCAAATACGGTAAGTCTCTATTTAAATTCTGTTTACACTCCATCATAAATAGCTTCGGGTTTTTGTTTTTTTTTCCTTTCTCAACCAATGTCCGATTTGGGGTTTGAAAAATTTTAATGTGAAATAATGCCATATTGTAAAAAGCACTTTTCTTAATCCTAAATGATAATTTGGGTCTTTAAGAAAATAAAATAAAATAAAACCAATATTAAAAGACAGATCAAATTTAAAATGAAATCTTGAAAACCACCTTGAATTTTTTAAAAGCAGAAAAATAGTTTACAAAACTTCTTAGATGTGATAATCCTCATAAAACAAATTAATAGTTTCTATGGTTTTGTATTATAAACTTCTGGAACATGAAAAGGATTGTCATAAGTTGTTTTTGTTTTTTTTTTGGGGGGGGTATCTTAATTTTTTGTCACCTTTTTTATAAATTTAAAATTCCTTAAATCATAATCATGAAGACTCTTTGTTCTGTCATGCTAGAAATCTCTTTTAAAAGAAAAGCCTCTTTACAATATGGACTCATTTGAAGAGAATGTAACAATTTTCTAAACTAAATTAGATTTTAAACGGTACTAACTAATCTAGTCTTTGCTCTCTTTAGGCTTCGGCAACTAATTTTTGCTTAAAGATTTTTTTTTTTTTCTAATGGGTTTGTTTAAAATTTGGAAGTAGTTTAGAGATTGCAGTGGAAGCTTTTTTTTCTTTTTTCTTTTTTTTTTCTTTTATTATTCTAACATAAAAAATAGACATTTGTGCGACTCTTGAAATTTTTAAAGAATAATTCAAGCATATCTAACTTTGAGTATTAATTATCTACTGTCTACATTTAAAATGTGTGTAGGTATATATGTATGCATGTGTCTGTCTATCTATCTATCCATCTCTCACTAACTCATACATTTTTCATTAATGCATTTTCTGCTTATTACTATCATTCATACTTATATATAATGTATAAAATCACAAATTAAAAGCACTGATACTTGATGTTTTCATCATCATATGGTTGAGATTCTTCAAAAACTGTTTCCTGATGCTTGGGGAAAATATTAGCAATTGTTTTTCGTTTGTTACAATGTCTATATGTGCTCTCTGACAGATATAGAACATGTATTATAAATATTGCAGCCTTTTAAATATAGTAATAAGAAAGATTATATATGTGATTGACAATGTTTTTTGTTTCGTTTTTTGGGGTTTTTTTTTCCAAAAAGCATACTCCATTGTCATTTAGCCTTTTTTAAAAATATTTAGTGCTATAAATATACAAACAAGCCAAAAACAATTGTAAAGAAGAGTGTGAGTGTATATATATTATATATATATATATATATATATATATATATATGAATTTAACATTTTTGAAAAAACAAATGTTTTCAAAAATGTTAATTCATACTGTCGGATTAATTTCCATTTATTTTCACATATATATATATATATATATATGTGTGTGTGAAGAAAGGAAGTGAATCCGACGGTATGTAGTATATTAAGAAAAATGAAAAAACACTGGTTTAAATTCCCCATTTAAACCTGTGTTTTTTCATTTTTCTTGATATACTACATATATATATATATACCCACACACACATGTATGGTTACCATTTTTCAAGGAATTTCTATTTCAGATTTTTTATACCTTTTTAATATCTCTATATTGTGTGTAATATAGAAAGGTTGAGTTTGAAACAATAAGGTGATATTATAATAATGATATTATCTTTGACAAGTCACTTTTTTTTTAAATTTTTTTTTTTTAAGATAACTTATGTCATTGATGTCCCTATTACTTCTACCTCACCCTGTAAAATCTACTAACAAAAACTATAAAATTTTTTTTTTTTTTTTTTTTTTTTTTAAACATTTGCATGAAATTCTTCACAAGTTGTCTGCAATGTGAGATTTCAAAAATAATTTTCTTGGTAGTTAATAAAAAAAAAAATTTTTTTAAAAATCAAAAAAAATCTCTGTATTGATTTCTATGAAATTTAATTCTAACCCCTCCACTTCAGGTAGAATTGTTTTCCTTCTAGACTGATTGCCTAACCAATGCTAAAGAACCCAGTCTGCCCTACTATTTACCCATACCTGGGGAGAGAATAGATGGATTCATACCTTTCCCAAGGGTATTAGTGCAAAGTGAAATGCATCACTCATCCAAGATTTGAACGCTGGTTGCCAATTTCATTTCTTATGGTATTATTCATTAAGCAATCCATGATGATACTGATGCTTCTATTTGAGGAGTGAAAGATTCTAATTACCATTTCATAGCTATCTACTAAGCTGTACAGGAAATAGGGTCACCATAGCATAGTGGCTAATGTGCTGGATTGTGACTTCGTAGTAAGCGAGTTCAAACTCCAATTATGCTATTACAATCACTTTCAGATTAATACTCTTGGGAAAGGTATGAACCCTCTCATCCCCTGCAGTTATGCATTAAATAGTACCACTACTGTCCTTCTATAAGAATGGATTTGGCATTAGATAACCCATAATGATTGATATGCCATTAAACAAAAAAAATCAAACTTAAGCTGTACTTAATTTGGCACACAGGCCTTAGGTTACTTACAGTACCTGCTGTTTCTAAGTAGTTACCCATCTAAGTACTGAGCAACCTCATCACTGCTTAACTTCAGGAAGTAGTCTAATTACCATTTTATAGTCATCTCCATTTTATCAAGAATATGGGCTGCCCTGTCAGCTGGGGCGTTAGAATGCACCTCTGCAGAGGGGTAAGACTCACCCAATGGGGCCACCTGTTGGCCGTGGGTGGTGACCCGTGATGCTTAAGGATAGAGCCCGGGTGGATGAGCAGTTCATGACTTGCAATACTCCACTTTGGCCCTATCTTGGGCTAGATGGGCAGTCGGAGAGGCCCCCTCTGATCAATCAGCTGGTTATGTCAAGCCCTAGCACCGATATGATTTCCAAACCCTATTGCCCTTATGGCAAGCCCCAACCCCTTTTTATCATATGGGTGCTAGAAGGTGGTGACTGAGGGTCTACATGTCCTGGGAATGACGTTAAACTCTATCTGGTGGTGAGATTCCAGTTTTGGAGGTTTGGGGAATGTAGAGCACCCCTTCATCACCATTGCTCCCTGCTCTGACCCGGAGTGGTAGTACCTGTTAGGGTACCATCCATGGGTTAAATAGAAAAATGTATTTATAAACAAAATTATTGAATGAATTTATTTACAACTTTGCCGGCATTAAATGACCCACCAAGATTGATATGCCGTAAAACAAACCAAACCAAGAATATGGGGATTATATAGTGATGATCAGTTAAATTATAGACCCTACAAAATTATCTTTTAAATCTGTTGTAAAATATTTTCTAAATTCTAGCAAAATCTCGCTTATTAAAATGTTAGGAAAAAAAAACAAAAAACAACAATCTTGCAATATATTCAAAACCAATTCCAAGATATAAGGGATATAAAATTGCTTAGGAGACCATGGTCACCAGAGATCAATTTTTTTTTTTTTTTTAATAGTGTGTGGGGTAGTGGAGTCATTATATCCACTAGTATATATATTCATATATATATATATATATATATATATACGTGAATGATGAAGTAATGACAATAGTCAATATTATTTTCATCCATAGAGGAAAATAAAATTCCACTTAGGGTTCATAAAGGCTTGCACTGGACTTTTTAATATATAAAAACTCTTAAAAACAATATAGGCATTTCTATTTATCTTTATTTTTATAGTATTAGAAATTTGATACTATTTACCCAATTAAAGGCTTTAACTACAACTTTTTTTTTTAATTTCCTTTTTATATGAATATATAAGTTTATATAAGAGACCTAAAATGCTGGGTTTTTTTTCCACCACAATGATGAAAACCTTAACCTGAGGAAGATGAACAAAATTAACTTTTAATATATCAAATTCTACTGATTATGAAACTTTATCTACTAAAAGAAAAATGCTATCATCTATAATGCTATTATATATTTTTTCCCTAAAATTTTTTGACATTATTAGCCTCTTCTTCAGACAAGAGGGGAAAAAAAAAGACTCTAAGTTGACTGATCTGGAATGATATTTAAAAATCAGCCATTTGCAATGAAGGTTAAAAAATGTTCCTTCTCCAAGATCAGCTGTTATAATTTGACCCTTGATTAATCTTACAAAATGAGTTTAGTCATTGAGGAAAGAAATTTATTTATCTAATAATTTATTCCAAATATTTTTTTTATTGTATTGTTAAAATCCCATGATGGAAATTAAACCAACCTGTTAAATACATTGCTCTAGGGTTTTGCCCATTAGCTTGATGCCAACTTAATATTTGCCAGCTTTATGAGACCTAATAGGTCAAAATGTACATTCAGGGATTGACATTTTCACGATTTGTTTAGCCTTACATTTGAACATATATGCCCGCCTAAAATACATTAATTATTAACTAATTAATTTTCAAAATATATGTATATATAATTTTGGTTGGCTACCATTTTCTGATTGACGCTACTAGGGGAAACGGAGGGTGGGGGAGATTCCGCTCACTTTCTCATTTCTTTACAGATTAGACTTTTGGAAAAAGCTGTAGAAAAAAAGGATCAGTGATCTCTAACGACTCTTGGAACTTTCATTCCAAGTTTTGTCTCCTCTCCATTGATTATGTCTGGATAATATTCTCATTTATCAATATTTATTAAGCTTAGCTTATGATACAAAGCTAGGAGCCAGTGAGGATCAAACTCACTAAGTGTTAATGGTCTGTAAGACGAGCTTGTCAACCACCCCACTCCCGGTGCTAAGTACCCTTCTTACTTATCATCCCAATTATGATTGGAAATTAAAAGAATTTCAAATCTGTATGCTCCATTAGTCTGTTCAGACTAATATCTTTATCTTGGTTGTTTTAGTCACATTTATGTCTAATAATCTTCCATGTTTGAAAACAAGAGAGAATGTTTTTATTTCTTCTACCTCTCTATAGAAGCTTATTTTCCCCTTACCTCTCTATAGAAGCTTATTTTCCCCTTACCTCTCTATAGAAGCTTATTTTCCCCTTACCTCTCTATAGAAACTTATTTTCCCCTTACCTCTCTATAGAAACTTATTTTCCCCTTACCTCTCTATAGAAACTTATTTTCCCCGTACCTCTCTATAGAAGCTTATTTTCCCCTTACCTCTCTCTATACATGCTTATTTCCCCCCTACCTCTCTATACATGCTTATTTCCCCCTACCTCTCTATACATGCTTATTTTCCCCTTACCTCTCTATAGAAACTTATTTTCCCCCTACCTCTCTATAGAAACTTATCCCCCTACCTCTATTTTTCCCCCTACCTCTCTATAGAAGCTTATTTTCCCCTTACCTCTCTATAGAGAAGCTTATTTTCCCCTTACCTCTCTATAGAAGCTTATTTTCCCCATAGAAGCTTATTTTCCCCATACCTCTCTATAGAAGCTTATTTTCCCCTTACCTCTCTATAGAAGCTTATTTTCCCCTTACCTCTCTATAGAAGCTTATTTTCCCCTACCTCTCTATAGAAGCTTATTTTCCCCATACCTCTCTATAGAAGCTTATTTTCCCCTACCTCTCTATAGAAGCTTATTTTCCCCTTACCTCTCTATAGAAGCTTATTTTCCCCCTTATAGAAACTTATTTTCCCCTTACCTCTCTATAGAAGCTTATTTTCCCCCTACCTCTCTCTATAGAAGCTTATTTTCCCCTTACCTCTCTATAGAAGCTTATTTTCCCCATACCTCTCTATAGAAGCTTATATATTTTTCCCCTTACCTCTCTATAGCTTATTTTCCCCCCTACCTCTCTATAGAAGCTTATTTTCCCCTACCTATTTTCTACTCTCTATACATGCTTATTTTCCCCCTACCTCTCTATACATGCTTATTTTTCCCCCTACCCCTCTAATACATGTTATTTTTCCCCTACCCCTCTATATACATGTTTATTTTTTTCCCTACCCTCTATATACATGTTTATTTTTTTCCCCTACCCCTCTATATACATGTTTATTTTTTCCCCTACCCCTCTATATACATGTTTATTTTCCCCTACCCCACATATACATGCTGGTTCTTAAGATAAATTTGTTAGCTCAAAAATCTTTTCTCCTGTACTGATTCTGTTTAAGTGATTCTTGTTTTTCTATTATGAACACTTGTTTAATTTGAAAGTGTTTCCTCCTCCTCCTCCTCTTAATGTTTATTGCAAATCTTGTTTCATACAAGATCCAAAATATTATCTTTTCTACAAGAGTTATTAGAAGAATTACTTTTGTATTATATTATCAAAATTGATTTTGTATCCTTTTCTTTTTTTTCTTCTTTTAAACCTCCATTAAAAATGAAGTTAGAATAAATTTAAAACTAAGCTCTTCAAAAATATCTGATCAAAAACATTTGGAAAACTGACAGTTACACAATAAGGATGTTTGTTTCAGAAACTTAATTTAAAAGAAAAATTCATTTTAACTAAGTTTTAATTGAGGTTTAACTTTTTTTTTCTTTTTTTCTTTTCTTTTTTTTCTTTCTTTTCTTTTTCTTTCTTTTCTTTTTTTTCTTTCTTTCTTCTTTTTTTCTTTTTTCTTTCTTTTTTCTTTTTTTTTTTCTTTTTTCTTTTTTTCTTTCTTTCTTTTTCTTTTTTCTTTTTTTCTTTTTTTTTTTTTTTCTTTCTTTTTTTTTCTTTTTCTTTTTTCTTTTTTTTCTTTTTCTTTTTTTTTTCTTTTTTTTTTTCTTTTCTTTTTTTTCTTTTTTTTTCTTTTTCTTTTTCTTTTCTTTTTTTCTTTTTTTCTTTTTTCTTTTTCTTTTTTCTTTTTTCTTTTCTTTTCTTTTTTTTTCTTTTCTTTTTTTTTTCTTTTTTTTTAAAAACTCTACCTCTCTCTATACATGTTTATTTTCCCCTACCTCCACCTTTTTATTTTATTTTTTTTTTTTTTTTTTTTACTACACCGTCTGAATGGCTCTATAATTGATATTGAGCACTATATATCAAGAAATAAGTTGTTTCATACCTTAAACATCTTTATATTCTTAATTTCTGCCAACTATTTTCCTCTTTTTTAAATTTTCTTAACTTTCAGGATATCGTTTCATTTTAATTTTTTTTCTTTAAATTTTAAATATAGTTGAAGCTGTTTGCAGCATTATCAATTTTGGTCTTGGTTCACCTGCTTAAATTTTTACTAACACTTCATTCACAATGCAATTCTTTTTTGCTTGAACTTTTTTTTTTTTTTTCTTTTTTTGTTACATCACAGCATTTAATTTCACTTATGCACTTTCGCTTCTTTTGCAATTAAATACTTTTATTTTAAATATTTTCCTAATCCTTAATCAGAAAATGAATGAACAAAACAACAAATATTAGTGACCAACAAAGGTACATTATGACTGATTCAACAATTGGTTGAAAAGTGTAGGTGTTTTCAAGTTTTAGCGCTAAATGCAAACTTTTCTGTGAAGATGGCATACCCCGCCCCCCCCAAAAAAAATGTTTGTTTTTTTTTTTTTGGGGGTTTCTTGGGTTTTTATATAGATTTTCAGCTTTAAAAACTTCAGATAAAAGATCTTATACTGTATTTCCAATTCTTATTTTTTATTTATTTTTTTTATAGAATCAAAATACTGCTTGATACTAAATGACCCCTGAAGATGTTAATGAACCATTATATTCATTTGGCTAATCTCTTAACTAATCTTAAATCTATTTGATTTTTCAGACTGTTGTCCTCATCTTTATCATGATTTATAGAAACACAACTTTCAGCCATTGTACCCTCCAGCTTTCTTAAGCTATATCTTGTCCGTCCAAGCATAACAATGATTTAACGTGAGAAACCTATGTTCAGATGAACAAGGTACACCTGAAGAAGGCTGGAGGGTACAACAGGTGAAACATTTCTATATATCATGATAAAGATGAGGACAATAGTCCAAAAAATCAAAATAATAAATATCAAGCCTCATCTTAAGAATTCAGACAAATAATCTTAAACCCGTTTGTGATGTCCGCTTCTCACTATCCCCAATTCTTGTTGAATGTTTTATCGGAATAAAGTTGACAGTATTTTAATAGATAATCGATCAAACATGTTTTTGTTTTTTTTCTTTTTAGCATTCTTTAATTTTGTTGATGTACTATTTAGAATAAGAAAAATAGAAATATTTAAAAAAATTTTCACTCACATTCCTTATAAATTTGTCAAACTTTTTTAATGTCATTTTCATTGCCTTCCTCTGGTTGCCATGTTTTTTATAGCATTCAGTCCCCACGTTCGAGTTCTCCAAGTACACCAGATACGATGAGAGATGAACCTTTAGGATCACAGTCATCTTACACATCCAATGTTAGCACAAACAAGTTCTACCTTCTCTGCAAGGACTCTGAACGAAGAGAAACACTTGTACATATTTTTACCGAGGACAGGAAAAAGGTAAATATATCTTTTTATTATACTAAAGCTTATATACCCCTAACTCTGATAAATGTGATATATAGTTATTTACTAAGCTTAGATGTAGCACAAGGCTGGAAGTATGGGGCGCCCAGTGAGACTCAAGCTCACTACCAATGATCTGCTAATTGAGCTCACTAACCATTACATCATGTGAGGTGCCCATAAATGTGATATATACATAGATATATTAAAATTAGAAACTGTAGTAATTTAAATTAGCATAAGATATCTTAGAATATCAATCTACATTCACTCATTGTCATATCACCAAATTCCCCCCCCCTCATATCAACTAAATATCTAATATATGTAAGTCGACGGGGCGGCCTAAAGTCGGTATCAGCCAGTCAGCGAGGGAGTCTATCCCCTTTTCACTTGCGCTAGACCAAGGAGATTATTTTAGCATCTGAGGTGGAGTGCCACACCTACCATCATCTCCTTACTTTACCACACAGATCCTTGTGCTACTTATACGCTGAGTTGCCGAGGACCGGTATCGAACTAGGAACCTTGTGGTTTCTAGCCGAACGCTCTACCGACTTAGCTAACCCTGCCCCTTTCTAATATATGTAATTATACATATTAGAATATTTCAATAATTCAAACTAGTATGAAATATATTATAACAGACCTACACATTAGACACAGTTATGCATTCTGGATATAAAACTAAACTGGTTGTGAGGCTCAAGTTCTGGAGACTGGAGTTATCCATTTATTGCCATTATTCCCAGGTCCACTCTGTCCTAAAGCGGTAGTACTTGTTGGTCATATCTGTGGGTCATATAGATCCGTTCAGCCCTGGTGGTAGTATCTGCTCAGATCAAATCTCTGGGTTTAATAGAACACTTTATGATCCTAACAATTTAAACTACATTAGTACATTAGGCTCTTAGAACATTGATATTTTATTGAAATCTGAAGTCTTTACTTATTGAACTCCCACTAGAGTAGAATACACCAACTGCACCTCTGTAGAGAGGTAAAATTCCCCCCTTCAATGAGGCCACCTTTTGGTTGGGCTGTAGAATATGCCGACTGCACCTCAGCAGAGGGATAAAATCACCCCCAATGGAACCACCTGTTGATCACAGGTGGTGACTCGTGATGCTTAAGGGTGGAATCCTTGTAGCTGAACAGTCCATGACATGCAACACTTCCTTTGGCCTTACTTAGGCTTGTTATGTCAAGCCCTAGCACCTATATGATTGTCCCAGCCCTATTGCCCTCATGGCAAATCACTAATCCTCATCATATATGTGCTAGGAGGCAGTGGTAGAGTATCATGTTAAACTTCATTTAATGAGGAAGTTCTAATTCTGGAGTTTTGAGGAATGTGGAGTACCCCTTCATCGCCATTACTCCCATGTCCACTTGACCCGGATTGGTAATACCTGTTAGGGTTCCATCTATGGGTTGAATAGAAAAACATGAGTTTATAAACAAAATTGTATTATGCATTAAGAATGAATTTATTTTACAACTTTGCCGGCATTAAATGACCCACAGAGGTTGATATGCTGTAAAACAAACCAAACCAAACCAAGAATATGGGGGATTATATAGTGATGATCAGTTAAATTATAGACCCTACAAAATTATCTTTTAAATCTGTTGTAAAATATTTTCTAAATTCTAGCAAAATCTCACTTATTTAAATTTTCGGAAAAAAAATAAATTTATTAAAGGAGTAAAAAATAAAAAAATTGAAATGGAAACTTAGTTCTGATAACTTTAAATATACATTAAAATAAAAAATAAAAACTATATATAGATAGATAATACCAGGTATGTATTTATTAAAACTTGTTTAAAAAACCAATGAGGACTGTCTAACATTGCATGCTCAAATTTTGAGTGTATTCTATTTATGATTTTAGGCAGTGTGACGTAAGCAGTTACATAGTTTTTGTTTCAGACAAAAACCGGAAGCGAATCTCCATTATTAAGATATAATTGTTAGTAAATTATTACTATTAAATTAAAAGGAAAAAAAAGTCGTAGAGTGGCCTAAAGTCAGTATCAGCCAGGCAGTGAGGGAGTATATTGCCTTTCCACTAGCGCTAAACCAAGGAGATTTTTTGGTGTCGGAGGTGGAGTGCCAAACCTACCATCAGCTCCTCACTTTACCACACAGATTCCTGTGTTACTTATACGCTAAATTGGCAAGGGCCGGTATTGAATCTAGAACCTTGTTGTTCCTAGTCGTATGACTTACAAATAAAAAAAATTCAGTTTTAAATCTACAAGAGAGATTCAAAAATTATCCGCACTCTTGTTTTATGGAAGCTGAGCTCATCGTGGATGATTTGATCAGCAGAACCATGACTAATTTGCAGAGAACAAGCTACATCATTGATAATTTGCTGGTTCACTATACCATCTCTTGAGCTTGTTGAATCTTCTCATCAGTGGTGAAGGTTAACAAATGTCATGCTCTATCTTAATGTGTTAAACTTGTTCAGACACTTTTATACTTCTCGATCTACTCATACACACTTCTGTGTGGTAGTGCCTGGTGCCCGTATTGTGCTCAAAGCCTCCACCACTCCAAGACAAATCTTTTAAATTATAGAAGTTTAAATAGCCCAACTGTTGACATGCTGTAAAACTAACCAACCAATCAAATAAAATGCAACAAATTTTCTATATTTGCATATCAAACTCGTATTTACTCCATGGCAGTGAACAGGTTCTGTTAAGTTGTATAAACATTCACTGGTTTTCATATGCAAATTCCTTGTTTACATAAGGAGGTGCTGCCCTCTTGTTAAAGAATAAGACACTATCATAAGATGAGTTACTTTATCTGTGGCATTAAACTAATAACTAAGTTGTGTTTATCTTTTCCAAGTTAAGCATCAATGAAGAATTTTGTTTTCAAAATGTTAAGACTTCTGTCACTAAAATTGTAAAATTTTCTCAGGTCAATTCTTTTTTTTTTTTTTTCTCAGACCAATTAATTTTCTAGAGTTAAATTTTAATATTCAAGCACACACATTTAATAATTCTATCGTAGTAAGACATACCTTTTTAATAATTTCTGATCTTATTTAAAATCTTTTTCTTTCAGATTCTAGAAAGCTGGTTTTATCATTTAAAAAGAGAAGTTCCTGATACAAGATTAACAACAGTAAGTCAATATCTGAAAATTTGTTTTTTTATCTATATATATATATATATATATATATTTTTATTTTTTTTTTTTTTTTACCTGTTGATTCATGATAAAATCTTATATGAATGCCCACATGTGATAAAAAGGAATACACAAATTACTATACTTAGCACAATTCTTAGGCTAAAAATAATTTTTTCCTAAGAACTTTGAGTTTTTTATGATTTTATATTAAAAGAAACAATTTGGTTGTGGTGACCCAAATGTATTCACTTTCATGTAGGTATGGCGAAAATTTCATCTTTGTTTTTGTTTTCTCATTCGATAAAACTGGGAGAAAATGAATGAAAATTAACATAATTTTTTTTTTTTTTTTAAATCACATGTAAAAATTGTTTTATAGTATTTAAAATTACTTTTATAAATTAAAATCAATGTGTCAAAATTTTCACTTGAAGATGTGCTCTTTTTTTTTTTTTTTTTTTTGTCCAGCTTAAAAATTGAACTTGTCACATCCTGTCTATGGTGAAGGGGTTGGGTAAATACACAGATGTTTGTTTCTAATGTTCATCTTGTATATGCCTGTAGTGGCCGGTGCATTTGACACCCATACACTTGGGATGGGGGGTAAGGTATTATAATCAGTTCACTATCTTTTTATAGATAATGGCTTATATTAAAATTACAAAGTAATGACAGTCTTAACATCTTGAGTATAAATATTTGAAGGGGGAAGGACACTTTGTAATAATTTATCAAAAAGTGAAGTGTTTTTTTGTTTTGTTTGTTTGTTGTTTTTTTTTTGGGGGGGGTCCTCTTTTCTTTCTGATATATAAGCAAGAAATCTATTCCAAAAGAAGATTCTTAATTTACTCCAGATCAATCGGGTTTTAATTTTCATACGTTTAAAAAAAAAAAAAAAAAGAAAATATGCCAGCCAAGGTAAGAAATTCTTTAAAAAGATGTTGAATAAGATAATGAATTGTTTTATTTTTTTAATTCTTAACCCTTTCCCTACTTTAAGCCACTTACAGTGGCTATCCCACCACTACGATCCTACCGTAACCAGCTGCAGCAGCTCTCGCACATGTCACTTGTTTACACTGAAAAATGACTAAGTGAACACCCCTGCCATCTTTTGTTTTGACTGAATAGATAGTGAACTTTGAAATATCCCATCATACAGGTAAAAAAAAAAATTATACCAAGAAAATTTGGTAGGCAAAGAGTTAAATAGCAAATGTTTTCCATTCAGTTGAGAATGTAGAACAAATTTACTCCTTACAAAACAGGTGTAACATAAGTAATAGGAAAGTCAATAATATTATACAATTGATTGCTATATTACATATACTACTTTCTGTACATTGAATTTCTTTATATATATTTTTTTTTTTATAAGAGACCACATTTTGTAAATATCTACATACAATAGTATGAAATTTAACATTTTGAAAAAACATGATGTTTGTTATGTGATTGCTGACAGATCCGTTTCGACCAAATCGATAAGTTGGTCTTCATCAAAGAGCGACATAAACGGGAAGAAAGATATCCGTTAAAAAAAAATTTTTTTTGTAAACAGTCTTTTTAACGGATATCTTTCTTCCCGTTTATGTCGCTCTTTGATGAAGACCAACTTATCGATTTGGTCGAAACAGATCTGTCAGCAATCACATAACAAACATCATATGTTTTTTCAAAATGTTAAATTTCATACTGTCGGATTAATTTCCATCTATTTTTCATACAATAGTATACAAATATATACACCTCAACTGATTCTTTTTTTATAAAAATGATAACCAAATATGTTTGGTTACAGTGTTTCAATGCTGTGGAGAGAATGCTAAATAATACCTGATGTTTTCATTGTATATTGTTCCACTAGAAATGATAAAAACTGGTATCTTCAGAAGAAAATTAACTTTTGATTTTAAAAATTGATGTACTTATTTATGGGTGATTGTGTTGTGTGTAATATATATATATATATATATATATATATATATACACACACACACACACACACTCTTTGGTGTGGTACCAAGTTTCTTGGTACAAGGTGATTCTAGGCTGGTCTTATTCTCTACCAGTAGTTTGTTGTAGAGTTCAGGTTCCGTAAAGAGCTCAATGTTTAATTATTGTAAACAGAGCAAAGTTATTTGTGAATAAAAAGGCCTTAAATACCATGGGTGTCATGGTTAGGACCATTTCCACTCATGGGTATCTAGGGCCCACAAGCTTATTCAGACCACGTATATCTTTTATTTGATATAAAAGATATACGTGGTCTGAAGAAGCTCGTGGGCCCTAGATACCCACGAGTGGAAATGGTCCATAACCATGATACCCATGGTATTTAAGGCCTTTTTATTCACATATATATATATATATAATCTCAAATAAAGAAAACTTAACAAACTATCATTTTTAAAGTCATTCTTTCTTTGAAAGTATAAATATTGCCCTGTATATAATTAATTTATTAGTTATAATACATTGAGCTCTCTTAGGGATTTGTAAAAATCCTTGCATAAATCTGTTTGCATCAACATGAGCAAAAATTGTGGATGTACTGGAGATATTGATGATCTTAAATAGAATCATCTCCTACATACCAGTCAGTTGGACTCGTGTATGTATATATATATATATATATATATATATATATATATATATATCTCAAAACACATTGTTTGTTTACTTCTCATACTGTCATTTAGTAAAGTCACCATCAGTGGAATATAACCTACTTCAAAACAAACGAAAAATCTGGGAAAAACCAGCTGGTGTAATGGTTAGTCCCCGCCTGTCAGCTTGACAGTCAGGTTCGAATCACACACAAAGCGGTCTTCCTGTCTATAGCTCTGCTGATGAGGCCTAATAGGCCGAAATGTACATACAGATTGATTTTTCTCGATTTTGTTTAGCCTTACATTTGAATAGGTATGCCCGCCTAATTCATTAATTATTAATTAATTAATTTTCAAAATTAGGTACGACTTCAATTAAGCACATATTCTCCAAAAGAATTGTCGGCTAAAAAAGCCATATCAAAACACATTTTTACTTCTCATATCTATATATATATATATATATATGGTTATCCACAGTCACGTGTTTCGAATTATCAAGTCTCTTCAGTGTGGCTAGACATTTTGTAAGCTACCTACAACCGGAATTGAAATCCGATCGATTGGGTGTCAGTCCGGCACCTTAACCATTAGGCTGTCTTCACTTACAGAATGGGAAGGGATTTTAACTGTTTTAATACACACATCACTTTGTGTGTAAAGGCCGTCACAGAGTGCTCCATTCCTTATATAGAAGAGATATATATATATATATAATATATATATATATATATATATATATATATATATATATATATATATATATCTTTAATAGTGAACTGGAAGAAAGACTTTGGATTTATTACTTGTGATATGTAAACAGGTGTACATATTAGTTCATTCCATGTTTGTTTAATTTTTACTTTTTCTTTTTAGGAACATTTGGATTTACTACTAACAGGACTAAGAGAACAAATTCATTCTCCAAATACCAAAGAATCTATTACAAAAGCTATTGGTAAGTAAAACATTTTTCTCATACTAAGGAGACTTATTAGGATTTTATTAGCATTTCATTTGAGTTTAGATTTTATTTGAAATGGTCCAGATTTCATTTGATATAATAAAAGTAAAGTCAATGGGGCGGCCTAAAGTCGGTATCAGCCAGTCAGGGAGTCTATCCCCTTTTCAATAGCGCTAGACCAAGGAGATTGTTTTTAGCATCTGAGGTGGAGCACCACACCTACCATCAGCTCCTTACTTTACCGCACAGATCCATGTGCTACGCATACACTGAGTTGGCGAGGACCGGGATCGAACTAGGAACCTTGTGGTTTCTAACCGAACGCTCTACCGACTGAGCTAACCCAGCCCTTTTGATATAAAAATTATATATATTTACCAACTCCCCCGCACGAGCAGGATACGACACAAGGTCAATTTCTTAAGCGGAGTTCAACAGGTTTGAATTCAGAGTTTTCCTTCTCCTAGACTGATTACCTAGCCATGGTTAAAGAACCCAGTCTGCCCTGCTATTTACCCATAGCTGGAGGGAGAGTAGGATTCATACCTTTCCCAAGGGTATTAGCGCTAAGTGAAATGCAATTACCACGTCCAGGATTTGAACTCGGGGCGACGAGTCCATTTCCCATGACTTTAACCATTACACCACGCACTTCCTCTTTTCTTTGGTATTATAAATGTTAAAACTTAAATGTTTTTAGTGAACTTATTAACATAAGCGTATCTGAAGCTCAAACGATTACACCACGCGCTTCCTTGATATAATAATTATATGGGATTTATATCAAAGTGGAAAGATAATTTTTAATAAGAATCTATTATTCACCTAGGAACCACAAGGTTCTGGGTTCAATACTGACCCTCACCAACTCGGTGCATGAGTATCACAGCTTGGATTTATTTAGTAAAATGGGGAGCTGATGGCAGGTGTGGCGCAAGTGTCATATCTGTTATCCCTCCCCTCTTTTAAGTGGGGTACATTTTCAGCTGCCCATTTAGATTCTACATAATGGGTATCGCGACTCCTACTTCACCACTTATATCTTTTCCAAAGTGTATGAACGACTTTTCGTCTCCCTCTGGCATAGAAAACAAACACTGTGGGTAAGGTAATCTCTTTATTCCTTTCACCAGAAAGTGTAAAAAAACTGTTCTCTTTAAAGAACAACACAGAAAAGGAATTGAACGTGTCCAACTATGCAGAACCAGTGTGGATAAAGCCTTGAATTTACCGCTGAATCACGATAACCGGAAATGAGCGGTCGAAAGGCAAATAGTACCCTATTTACGAAAATAACACAATTGGTCTAAGGGACGTAACTCTTACCGCAGAATCGTAAATTACAAGCCAAGACAATGGGTGTCCCCAAAAGTCCTTTTATTTATTTAGAAATCAAATATTTTAATTTGAAAATTATTTTTGATTCTATTGATTCAAATTGATCTTTGATGAAATGGTTAACATTGTTAAAAAAATGGACATGACAAACAGTTCAAATCCTGGATAAAGCTGTTTGCATTTCACATAGTGCCAATACCCTTGGGAAAGGTATGAAACCAACTATTCTCCCTCCTGCTATGAGTAAATAATAGGGCAGATTGGGCTCTTTAACCATGACTAGGTAACCCGTCTAGGAGAAGGAAAGCTCTCAATCTAAACATTAAACTCTGCTTAAAATTGGCCATGTGATGCTTCATACTCGTATGGAGGATTTGGGTAAATACATATTGATACAAAAATAACATTTACAAATTGGAGATCAACTTTATTTGGGGAAAATGTTTTGATTTTCTGTTTTTTGTGAGCTTTATAAAGATTTGAGAACCTTCTTTTCGAACTCAGGAACTTCTTGTCGTAATCGGGAGCCATCACGGAACTTTGAACTTACCCTCAAGGACTGAATAAAAGGTTATCCTGTTTTCATTCCGCTAACCATAACTGGGGTAGGAGTTGTGTTAATTATTTTTCTATGTTACTGCCTCTACTCAGGATTGAACCCAGAATCCAGAGATAACTGTCACTTAGAACTGTCTTAACCTAACTACCTTATCCACTAGGCCATGAGTCCGACAAGAAATACCTGAAGAAGTCCAGAGGGTATATCAGCCGAAACATTGTACAAGTAACAATGAAGATGGGGACAATAGTCCGAATAACGCAGATAATACTAATTATCAAGCCTCATCTCAAAAATTCAGAGAAAAAGATTTGATTTCTAAACTCCTTGGGGATTTTTTAGACACACTGTATTAGTAACTGTTTTGATTCTCTCTTTTATAAATAATCAGATACTGTAGATAAGAATTTCTATTTGAACAACACAATAATAAAGATTATCTATGACTCCACATATTTTCTAATTTATATGGAGGTGCATGGTGTAATGGTTATCGTCATAGGAAATGGACTCGGTGGCCAGAGTTCAAATCCTAGATGAGACTGTTTACATTTCACATTGAGAAAATTTTGCATAAAATTACTCTCCCTCTAGCTATGGGTAAATAGTAAGACAGACTGAGCTCTTTAACCTTGGTTAAGCAACCAGTCAAGAAGGAAAGCTCTGAATTTAAACCTTAATAAATTGACCTCGAATAACATCCCACTCATGCAGGTAAAATGATTGTTTTTTTTTTTTGTTTTACCCAAATGTTGTTACTTTATGAATTTCATCTTTTTCAGATGAATTGAATAAACAGTTGGAATTTGATGCAACAGCTCTAGCAGAAATCCAACGAGCGTTATATGTTCTACAAGAAGCTGTAAGTGTCCAGCTTTACTTTTTCTTTTTCTTTCTTTCTTGTACAATCTTGAATAGTTTTAGTTTTTGTTAGATTTCTATAAATTGGGGAGGACTCTTCAAGATTTAAGATAATATATAAATTAAAAATTTTAAAAAAATCAACTAATAGTTTTGACATTTGACCTCAAAGGAAGTGTAAGAATAGTTTTTCATAATAAAGAAAAACTAATTTTCTTTTACTGGAGAACTTATTTATAATATAGAAATTTAAATCAAAAGTAAAACATTACTTAAATTGTTATGGTTTTATGAAAAAGAAAGAAAAAAAATACACATGGCAGAAAATCTTGGAATTTAAGAATTTTTTATTGAGCAACTAATATACTAAATGGAATGTTGCTCCTGATTTTTTTTTTTTTTTTTTTTTTTTTTCTCCTGGTAAATGATAAGTCTCAATTGATATTTGAAGAAGAAAGTTACTTGAAAAGTAATGGAAACTCACCATAAAGCGAGCGGGCTGTAGAATGCTCCTCATTCTAATTGCAAAACTGACGAGAAGTTCAATTCCATGATTCTTTTGTCTTGTTTGTTTTTTATATCTTAAGTAATTGATTTTGGGATCATCAGGAGAGAATGTGATTGATTTTGGGATCATCAGGAGAGAATGTGATTGATCATCAGGAGAGAATGGAGAGAATGTGATTGATTTTGGGATCATCAGGAGAGAATGTGATTGATTTTGGGATCATCAGGAGAGAATGATTGATTTTGGATCATCAGGAGAGAATGTGATCATCATCAGGAGAGAATGTGTACCGTAAATCAATATTGATTGCCAAATGCCATGAAATGCAAAAACAAAATCAATAACATTTAATAATTTTTCTTCACTCAGAAAATTCTTTAGTGTTCAGCAAATTTCACAAGAATAATGTGCTAACAAATTACCTTGTATGCCGTTTAACTCTTAACATCCTGTTGAGAATTTTCTAAGTCCAGAGCCCCTATAAGGATTTATCAAAAGATGGCTAAAAATGGCCTTTACATTTAAAGTTATCTATTATTTCACTTAAACCAAAGACTCCTAAATATGTTTAATATTACATTTAAACAAAGGCTATTGTTTGGGGCAGACTAGGAAAATGAATGTGACTTCTGGCCGGGCGGAATGAGGTGGTATAGGACATTAAGAGTTAACTAGTAATTCAAGAGGTTAACTTTTTACTTGCTCAGTGTTTAGGTGTCCCATCATGGTGTAATGGTTAGTAAGCTAGTCTCTCAGATCCATTATTACTGACAAAAACTACTGAATACATTCTTGGCTGAATGCCCCCATACTTTGCAACCTTGTCACATCCTACCTTTTATTTACGTTTTTTTTTTTTTTTTATTTATTTTTTTTAAGGACTTTTTCTAGTTGTTTCCTGGCTTTAATCTTCCCTTCAATTACTATGCTGGTCACATGACCAAAAAAGGAACTATATTGAATTTTATTGAGATTACCTTTACCCGGTTATTTTTCTTACACCGTTTACAATGTACAGGAAGGTTAACATTTTTTGATATCATTGAGATGTACAGACGGTTTCAAAAGAATTAATATCATGACCAATTCTCATTTAAATGATCTCAAATTTTAACATGTATAGAAACAACTCAGATGCTATGTTTAATGTTTAAATGCCTTTTCTTTTCCACTGAATGGTATTATTGAAGTCAGTTAGTCTACTGTTGGTTTTAATAACAGCAGCTAAGTAGTGTCCAAGACAGTTGGTATAAATAGGACTCAAGAATGATCCATCCACGAATTTGGGTGATTCCATTCCTTGAGTTCTGATTGGCTGCTTGACTGATTGATTTGAATGACATTGTGGAGTCTTATATACACTTTGTCATTCTGCAGTGGACTTTGTAGCTATCAGGTTTGCATTTCAGTTACAACCGTTTGCTGCCTTGTCACCCCAGTTCGACGGTAATTGGAACTTTAATTATTCTTCAGGTATTTCTATATCTGAAAAGAAACAAAAAACCCATCAAGCATAGAATTTTTAGTTGTTTCTACATGTTATTAAAATTTGAGTTCATTTGAATGGAAATTTGTCAAGTTATTAGATTGTGTAATGATATCAATTTTTTTTAAATGTCTTGTATATTGATACTTTTTTAAGTGATTAATTATGAATGAACTAAATTGGTAACTTCCTTGTTGAGACTGTTCATGCACATTCAAGTGACAGCAGTAGTGCATGTATTTAATTTAATAATACAGTGTGGGGAAAAATGATCCAATACATTTGTAAGTTTAATTAAAGCAAAATAGAATAGATAATGAAAACATTTTTATCTTCCAAATGAACATGCTACCATTTTGTTTTATTTTAAAAAATGTTTGTTAATTGTCCATACACTGATGAAGATGTTTGCGAAAGTTGTTCATAACTTGAGGGGTCATTTCTTGTGGAATGGCATCTTTTGATTTTTCCATAAACTGAGAGCGATGGCTGGATACTTTTTTTTTTTTTTTTTTTTTTTTAAATATCCTCATAAAAAAAAATCACATGGGTTCAAATCAGGGGATCAGGTGGGTCAACTGATATCACCTTGATATCACCCATCAAGTTATGGACAACTTTCGCAAACGTCTTCGACAGTTTGTGGACAATAATAGCAAACATTTGACTAACGTAATTTTTAAAACAAAATGGCATCATATGTAAGTTAAGTAAAATTGTTGGGGTGGCCTAAAGTCAGTATTATCCAAACAGCAAGGGAGTCTATCCCCTTTTCACTACACTAGACCAAAGATATTGTTTTTGCATCTTGGGTGGAGCGCCACACCTACCATCAGCTCCATACTTTACCGCACAGATCCCTGTGCTACTCGTATGCTGAGTTGGCAAGGGCCAGTATCAAACCAGGAACCTTGTGGTTCCAAGGCAGACACTCTACCGACTGAGCTAAAGTTGCCCTTTTGGAAAATAAAAACACTATTTTTCATTATTTATTCTATTTTGCATTTATTAAACCTACAAATGTATCAGATCATTTTCCCTATCCTGTATATTTGACTTATCAACCAGGAACATGCCTGCAGTCAATGTGGACCACCTCCTTAATTCTTCATTCACAAAGCCAAACCAAGTCATATTTAAGAGCATCTAGCCATTTGACAATGATAAAATTTAATATTTTGATGAGTTAAATCTTTAAAAAACCTTTTCCTATTACAGTGATGCTGATAGCTTTTTGATTTAGTGCGTCCTGCGACACACATATTTGCTTTGAATGAGTCCCCAGGAAAATTAATTGGTCCCAACTAAAGCCATCTAACTCCTACCTTGTAACCTATCCTGTGTAATTCATTTCTAAGAAACTATTGAAATATATTTACAGTTAGCTGAAATGGTGAGAAGAAAAAAGAAAAACACTGGGACACATGGATATGATTTTACTGTGTCCTTTTAGATGTGTACCTATCAGCATCTCTGTAATGCTTAAGTGTATCTTGTCTTTTCTTTTTTTTTGCACAATTTCCTTCCTTCCATTTGATATTATTTCCTCATTTTTTTTTCACAGGCCAAGGTTTGTCTCAAGTCTCACAATATTCAACCCCACTGGATGTTTGCACTGGATAACCTTCTTCGATGTTCTATAGAATCTGCCATTCATATCCTTGCTCCTGGTAAAAATATTTGCTTTACTTCCATTTTGCAATGATTATTATTATTATAATAACACTAGGGTGATTCAAAAGTTTTGCAATATATTGATAACATGAGATATAATTTGGCAGTTCTGGATAGATTATGGTCTAATCACATTGAAAGCACCAGTTTATTGCTAGATCACCAAAGTTAAGCAGCGTTGAGCCTATTCAATACTTTGATGGGTGACCATTTAAGCAATAGCAGGTACTGTAAGTAAACCGAATATCAAAATGACTTGATTCAGCATTAAATTGTTACATAATTCGTGGGTTGTCTACGAATTATGTGTAGTTAAATCTAAAATAATGGTATTCGTAAATGGAAGTTACTATTAAATCATAAATGACTATTATAGAGTAATTGACAGTAGTTCACCTTTCACTGACCTAGTTGGTGATTTCTCATTGGCTAAAGGCAAACTGTGTGAAGGGAACTTAGACTTAGTCAAATTTTGGCGGGTCATTGATGGGAGCAGACACAATGGTCATCTGTCCCCAAGTAAGCCATTTTCTCACTGCGGTGGTTGAACTCTTTTGGGCCTTCGGGTTTAATAAAGATGTTTAAGAAAAAAAGAAACTAAAATCATTACAACTGGAGCCCAGAACAAAAGAAGCCCAAATTAACCAAAGGAAGAGACCAGGGAAATCAACCCAAAATAAAATGGCCAGCCAAAAGAATAGAAAAAGACAACCCTTAGAACCAGTTATGGCCTCAAGTTAAGGGCTATGCAACAAAATGACCTGAAAAGGGTTGGTATGCCATAAAACGACCGACCCACCAACTGTTCTGGATACTCTTGGTCCTGAAGGTGACAAACCATACTGGACTGTGAGATGCAGAGCTTGCCAGATTTACCTCTGATTTAGAGCACAGCCTCAGAATCCTCTGTTTTAGGACTACCTGTGATCTTACCTGATCATTAAGGTTCCTACAACCAAGCAAAATTTCTTGAACCACCTGGTTACTGAACTGTGATCAAATGTGCTTTCACTTTTCGTACAACAAATGTTTTTTGGTTGCCTCCAGTGTTATGGCCCACTTCAAACTCATAAAGCATAAGTTCACACAGTGATTTAATGCACAACATGTAAGCACACCAACTACCAGGATACTACCAACCATAGCGGGTGTAAGATTCAAAGTGATAATACTTGAAGATAAAACTCCGACAAAGGTTGATAGACAAAACATTTTATATACAGCACAGAATAAACAGGGTACATAATACATAGAGGTGTACATGAACATACATACATGAGTAATACAAAGTTACACGTAAAAGGATAAACATAAAAGCAACAGACATGAGACTAGGAATAGTCCATGCTGTATGAATCACTTACAGTAATGTAGGGGGGGAAAGCCCCAACAAGAGGGGGGTAGACCAGAGTCTAACCCATAGTGTCTCGTAGGTCAAGCGGCGGCAAAGAGAGAGAAGTTCAAATCAGCCGCTTAAATACACCCGAGGCCCCTAGCGGGAACCAGCGAAACTAAACGGGCAGACAACTCTCCAGGCAAATACGAAAATAACGCCACACGGGTATCTTCCACAACTTAAACTGCCTTAGTTACATGATATTCACTCTGCAATATAGCACATACCTTAATATTGCAAAACTTTTGACTCTCTGTAGTAGTATATACTAGTAATAGTAATTGTAGTAGTAGTAATAGTAGTAGTAATAATTGATTTCTTAGTATTTGAATATCTTATTATAATGGAGATTGTGTGTTTTTCTGTCTGTAACCGAAACTAAATCACTACTCAAGTCACAACCCTGAGTTATTGACCTCACATTTCCATGATTTTATTTATTTTAATTTAACCTCAATTATTAATAAATTTCTTACATTTTAATACTGTTAACCATATCTACATACATAACATGCTATTGTATTTATATACAAAAAATAGCGGTTTACAGTGTGAATGGGAAGGCTAATTTGCATATTGATATTAAAAATGTGATTTTAATAAATACGTGCTTAGTATTATTGATTTCTAACTGTTTGGTTTTATTTTAATGAATATAAAAAAAATCTCTTCCATGAAATTAAAAGAAATCCATTAACAAGAAAAAATAACTGTCATTTTATTCTTTATTTCCTAATTTAACTAAATATTTAAATAAGTAAAATTAGCAATGAAAGACAGGAAGTGATGGAAGACTAAGTTTCATTCTATTTTTCTATTATACCCCCACTCTGTTAACATATCTTTTTGTCTGCCTAATTTAATACGATATTCATTACATTAAAACTTAAATACTTGCACCCGGAGGGTGCATATATTTGCTAGTTTATTTAATATGAATCTATAACTGAAAGATATTGTTGGAAGTAAACAAAATTCTAGAGAGTTAGAAACTTTGTTTTGTTTTTTTAAACATAATCTCCTTTTTGTTAATTCACATAATTCACTAGGGAATATTAATCACAAAAATCAAATATCATACAGTGAAAATTTCAAATCAAAATTAAGTCAATAATAATCAGGCTTATAACCTTTATTAAACCATGTAATTTCTGTATTAATCGATGAGACAAAAATGATTATCTATGAATTTTTTTCTGTGTTTCAGAATTGGCTGCTAATATGGCAGGTACTCAAGAAGAAACCGCCCTGGGGTCTGCCATTTCTCTATCAAGTTCATATAAATCTAATCAATTTCAATTTCATGGAACAGCTGCTGCTGTTGAAACATTACACCATGCCAAAGAAGAAAACCAAAAGTAATTATTTTTCTCTTTCTTTTTTCGTCTGTTGTCTTTTGTCTTTTATGATGATCTCAGTCTTTATTATAGGCATCTTCCAATCATTAATTAATTGCTTTTCTTTTCTTTTTTTTTTCTTTTCAGACTTTTACAACAACTGATTGATGTTATTCAGTCTTACAATCAGACAATTACAGAATGGATTAAGGACAAAAAGTTACAGAGTGACCATTTCAAGTAAGTATATAAACTATGAGATATATATATATATATATAATATATATATAGGGGGTCGGTTTAGCTCAGTCGGTAGAGTGTTCGGCTAGGAATCTCAAGGTTCTTGGTTCGATACTGGCCCCCACCAACTCAGCGTATGAGTAGCACAGGGATCTGTGCGGTAAAGTAAGGAGCTGATGGTAGGTGTGGCGCTCCACCTCAGATGCTCAAATAATCTCCTTGGTCTAGCGCTAGTGAAAAGGGGATAGACTCCCTCGCTGTCTGGCCGATACCGACATTAGGCCACCCCGACGACTTTACTTTTACTTTATATATATATATATATATATATATATATGAGTAAGAAAGGTGGAATGAAAACATCACACAATGCTGTTAAAGAAGAAAACAATTTATAATATAATCATAGCTGATATTGATCAATATTTCGATTTTACAAAAATCATCATCAGAGCTCATTCACTCCCGTAGTTGTTTGGGTCGGAGAGGAAAGTCAAAATGAGTTTACAAAACAAAAAACCTTAATACTGCAAAAAACGAAAGACGTTACAATATTCACCAACGTGGGCATTTCGCGCCATATATATGTCGGTCATGTTCCATGTATATCTTTTGACACAAATGTAGCGAATTTAATAATAATTTAAAATAATACCTTACATTAGATCCAAATCGCTTAACATTATCTAAAATAATAACCAATTCCGCCCATAACCCTTTTTACTTTATATATAAAATCAAAACACAATAAATATTTAATCATTTATTAAATACAGAACTTAATAATAATAATAATTAGAAATTTAAAAATAATTAATCGTAAAATAAAAATATATAAAAACTCCTTTTCTAAAATATTAACATATTCCGCTCATAACTTTTTCACTTTATATATAAAAACTAATTACAGTAAATATCTAATCATTTATGAATTACAGAACTTAAAAATAAAATTTAAATAATAAAAACATTTAATCGTAAAAATTCCTTTACTAAAAGTCTTTTGAATTCCAACCGTCACATTTCTTAACACCCATCCCCTTCCGTTTAAATTGTTTTCGCCTTGTTGCCAACATCTCAAAAATTCGCTACATTTGTTGTCAAAAGATATACATGGAACATGACCGACATGGAGCGCCACACAAGGTCAATTTCTTAAGCGGAGTTTAACAGGTTTGAATTCAGAGTTTTCCTTCTCCTAGACTGGTTACCTAGCCATGGTTTAAGAGCCCAGTCTGCTCTGCTATTTGCCCATAGCTAGAGGGAGAATTGGATTCATACCTTTCCCAAGGGTATTAGCACCATGTGAAATCTAAACAGCTTTGTCCAGGAATTGATCTCGGGTTGTCAAGTCCATTTTTCATGACTAACCATTAGACCACGTGCCTCCATATGTAGTAAAAGTAAAAGTCTATATAAATTTATGTAGACTTTCACTGGTAGGAAAAATTAATATCTTCAATGTAAAGTTGTATACAGGATTATTATGAGAAAGAAATGGTCATAGGTTGCTAATTCAACAATATTTATTTAATGATTAAACAAGCAATAAAACTAAGAAAAGAATATAATACTGATTTTTAGGAAGTATATCTAGTAAAGACTTATTCGGCTTAGATATGAAAATATAGTATTTGGAGTTTTTCAAACTTGATTTAATCAGCAACTTGAAGATTCAAGTTCAGAAGAGTATGATATATAGATGTGTTCTTCCAATCTGCTTTCATGTCAAATGACATTTTGCCAGACTGCCATTTGGCTGTTGTTGTAAAATAGTGTTGCTAAAACTTGTTCTATATTACTGTGTTGTTGTGTTCCCCTTTATCCGTTATAGTTTCTGTGTAAATAAACAGGAGTCTTTACTTTCAAAGCTTTTCCTTGTCAAAAATATCAAAAATAATTTTACTCCCAAATGGAAACCTTTTTTTTCCTGACTACAGAAATAAGGTTAAATGTCTGTAGAGAAATTTGATTTTAAATTGGTCAAAATGGTTATGTAAATGACCTTCTTATTTAAAAAGGTTAGAGTGGATAAATATTAAAATGTTGATAGAACTTAGTATAAATATCTCTGATGATTGTTATAAATGATTGCTTACAAATTATCAGTTAATTGAAACCATATAACTATTGTAATTTATTAGTATTCTAGTCCCATTTATTATATATATAATCTCAATTTCTGCTAGAAATTCTGTGTTTGTGGGCAGGAGTTAATTTTCTCATTTTCCCTCATTATCTATAAGTAAAAATGAAATTTCTTTTACATCTTTCATGAAGCTATATATATATAGTTTCATGAAAGATGTAAAAGAAATTTCATTTTTACTTATAGATAAGGGAAAGTGAGAAAAGTCATCCAACTGACCCGACATTGCATAGGAAGAACTGGGTAGTCAGATTAAATGAAAAAAAAGTAAAATTTGGTTTGTTTTATGGCATATCAACCTTGGTGGGTCATTTAATGCCGACTAAGTTTTGGGTTCATAGCGGTAGTTTGGTAGAATACAAATGTATATATTTATAGATTTTAACTATTGTTTAATTGTTCATGTTAAATAAATAAATTCAGGGTGTTTCTCCTGCCACTCATATGTATTGCTTAAACTTATTTTATTGTTTTAATAATCTTTAGAAATTAGATTATTTTTGTTGTAGAGTAGCTAGCATTCCTTCAGCACTCTACCAGATGGTCTGGCTCATAGCCTTGAATAGTCTACAATTAAGGACTTCGCACAGTAAATTACTAAGCTGATTAATATTCGACCAGATTTTACTGCTATACCGCATTTGATATTTCTCCCACTTCTTTTAGGAAATGTAAAATCTTGGATGGTCTTATTTTTGTGAAAATGTAAAAGAAAAGGTAAAAACTGCATGTCATTATTTTTTTAAATTTTTTTTTAATTTTTTTTTTTTTGCTTTTTCATTCACCATCTAAAAATCTTATTGAAATAATGTCTTTGATTCTTTTACAGAACCCTTTTTAATAGTGATACTGAGAGTTGTCCTTCTCTTGATTCTCCTGGTAAGTAACAATTTCTTATTACTCACTCTTTAAAAAAAAAAAAAAAAAAAAAAAAATAGTCTTCAAAAATTTGGAGTAAAAATCTCCTTTTACATTTGGGAATCGGCATCATTTTTTTTATTTTTTTTTATTTTTTTTTATTTATTAATCTTTTTAATTTATGAGGAGTTCCCGGTTTCCTGCCTCAAGAGTTGCTGCCCGGTGACTATTAGAATAACAACCCAGCTCAGTCTATTCAAACTATCCATCTATCTATCTATCTCAATTTGTTCATATTTATCTATATGACTTTAATACTAAGATTTTTTTTATTCATGTTTGTTTTAAAAGTTTAATGTCTTGTTTTTAGTTTAAATAAACAAGAATTACGACAAAAAAAAAAGAAGCGAACTCCCCAAATACATTTACTTGTCGAAAATATCTATCTCCATTTGTTCGTATCTATGTATATTATTTTGTTTATCTATCTATCTATCTCAGTCTATTCAAAACTATATATCCATCTTCATATCTAAACAAGAATTACGACGAGCTGGGGTTGTTATTTTGATAGTCACCGAGTAGCGGTTTTTGAGGCGGGAGACCAGGGCACACTTCCTCATAAATTACCATCTTTTTGCTGCTGCAGACAAGATAACAATCTTACTTGGGCTAGACCTGCAGTCAGAAAGGTCACATTGGATCAATTAGCTGGTCATGTCAAGCCCTAGCATCTATATGATTGTCCCGACCATATTCTTCAAATTAGTCTTTTAGTGTTAGTAAGTAATTGGTTTAGTACTGTGGATGAGATAGGTTGTCTTAGTGTTGGATAGCCTCTTTACTTCTCTTCATATTCTTATACTTTTCTTAGCTAGCTGAATATCTCTTCTATGCTGTCTCTTCTATTCCTTCTGTTTTGTTTTTTTGGGGCCTGGGTTGACTTCCTGGGTATTTCTTCATTTTGTGACCATTGTCTTATTAACAAACACCAGAGTTGGGATATTTTTTGAGACATCTTTATTTAGCCCAAGTTAACCAACACGTATGGAGGGAGAAATAGCTTACAGAAAAATGACACCATATTTGCATATGTTCCGTTCAGTCACCCAGCTAAAACTGGAATCTCTAACTTTACTTCCTGTTCACAATTGGCTTTAACCAATCAGAACAGCTACAAGGCCAGTGAAAGGTTAAGCCATGTCAATTATTTTACAGGTATTTTCCATGACTCTTTTTTTACACCGCCCTGTCAGCTGGGGCGTTAGAATGCAGAGGGTAAGACTCCCCCAATGGGGCCACCTGTTTGCCGTGGGTGGCGACCCGTGATGCTTAAGGATAAAGCCCAGGTGGATGAGCAGTTCATGACATGCAATACTCCACTTTGGCCCTATCTTGGGCTAAACGGGCGGTCTGAGAGGCCCCCTCCGATCAATCGGCTGGTCACGTCAAGCCCTAGCACCTATATGATTTTCCCAACCCTATTGCCCTTATGGCAAGCCCCAACCCCTTTTATCATATGAGTGCTAGAAGGCGGTGGCTGCGGGTCTACATGTCCTGGGAATGACGTTAAACTCTATCTGATGGTGAGGTTCCAGTTTTGGAGGTTTGGGGAATGTGGAGCACCCCTTCATCACCATTGCTCCCTGGTCCACTCTGACCCGGAGTGGTAGTACCTGTTAGGGTCCCATCTATGGGGTTAAATAGAAAATGTATTTATAAAAAAATTGTATTATCCATTAAGAATTGATTTATTTCAAAACTTTATCGGCATTAAATGACCCACTGAGGTTGATATGCCGTAAAACAAAACAAACCAATCTTCGTTTACAGTTACCAGTTACATGTGAATGTGTGATACTGCATGTGTATTTTATTGGACTAATGATTTTAATACGATAAAAAAAATGTAGCCATTGTAACATTCTACATTACCATACACAATTAATAGGCAACCTATTATGTAACATTAGCAACATGGATGTGATAGGGTATTGGTTTAGAAGAGATTAGTTTTACAATAGTGTGCTGCTCTGTCAGCTGGGGCTTTTGAATATGCCGACTGCCTCTCTGGAACACTTATTGACTGTGGGTGGTGACCTATAATGTCTGTGGACAGGGTTGTGGTGGCTGAGCAGTCTGTGACACGGATACTAAGTGGTCCTGTAAGATGCAAAAACTCTGAAAGGCCTGACCCAATTCATCAGTTGGTCATGTCAAACTCTAGCACTTATAATTGTCCTGACTGAATTGCTCTTATGGCAAACACCCAACCCTTTTTATCATATATATATATATATATATATATATATATATACATACATATACACACACACACACACCAACCCCTCCGCACGAGCAGGATGCAACACAAGGTCAATTTCTTAAGCGGAGTTCAACAGGTTTGAATTCAGAGTTTTCCTTCTCCTAGACTGGTTACCTAGCCATGGTTAAAGAGCCCAGTCTGCTTTGCTATTTATCCATAGCTGGAGGGAGAGTAGGATTCATACCTTTCCCAAGGGTATTAGCGCTAAGTGAAATGCAATTACCACGTCCAGGATTTGAACTAAGGGCGACGAGTCCATTTCCCATGACTTTAACCATTACACCACGCGCTTCCCTTTTTATCATATAGGTACTACATTGCAGTGGCTGAGGGTTTAACACCTGTTTAATACACATGAAATTAATGAAAAATCTAACAAAAAATTATTTCTACCAATTTAGTGTCCTGGATATGAAGCTAAATTGCATCTAGTAGTTCCAATTTTGGAACTCCGGGGAGTGTGTGCTTCATTGCCATTAATTCCGGTTCCACTCTGACCTGGAGTGGTATTTACTGTTAGGGTCTCATCTATGGGTCAAATAGATCTGTTTGCTAGTTAGTGAAAATCATTTCTTCCAGTTTATTGATACACATGAAGTTAATGAAAATTATTGGTGCTATTATAGTATGTGTCCTACCTCAGTAAGAGTATATTATAGATATAAATAAAGGGTACAAAATTTGTTAAAATAATAATTTTTATATCATTTTCATTACTAATATTGACAATATTTCAATTTATAGATATAAGTAGTAGGCAATTTATTGAAACTAATTATTTTTCACATATATTCAATTTCAAGAAATGCAATTCAGTCATAAGCTGTATATAGTAATTAAGAATAATTAAAAAATAATTTATCCATAATTTACATGAATCAGAGATCTATTTAATTCTAAAATATTCTAAAATTCTGAAATAGGGTTAGGGATTATTATTATAACCTTATATGCTTTTTATGGTAGGCCACATACTATAAGAGAGACATGATTTTGTAGGCCACATTCAAAAAGTAGGCCACATACTATAAGAGACATGATTTCGTAGGCCACATTCAAAAAGAGACATGATTTCGTAGGCCACATTCAAAAGGTAGGCCACATACTATAAGAGAGACATGATTTCGTAGGCCACATTTCAAAGGTAGGCCACATACTATAAGAGAGACATGATTTTGTAGGCCACATTCAAAAAGTAGGCCACATACTATAAGAGACATGATTTCGTAGGCCACATTCAAAAAGAGACATAGACATTCAAAGGTAGGCCACATACTATAAGAGAGACATGATTTCGTAGGCCACATTCAAAAGGTAGCCACATACTATAAGAGACATGATTTCGTAGGCCACATTCAAAAGGTAGGCCACATACTATGAGAGACATGATTATGGTACCTTATACCGGTTTATAAAACTTTACAGGAGTTGGGCCACTGAATTAAATTCTTCTATTCCCTAGTGGTTTTATTTTAAGATTTTTAAAAAAAAAATGTTTTTTCTTAATTTTTAAATTTTAGAACTTGTGGATGAGCAACTGGTCAATTGGCTGAAAGAATGCCCTGTGGATGAAGAGACAATTAAACTGGTAAGAAATTTTAAAATTCAACTCCCCCTCCCCTTTTTTTTTCCTTTCTTTTTATCTTTAAATTTGTGAATGTGGGTGTAAAATATGGAAAAGAATCCAACAATATATTAACTCTTAACATCCTGTTGAGAATTTCCTAAGTCCAGAGCCCCATTTCTATAAGGATTTATCAAAAAATGGCTAAAAATGACCTTTTCATTTAGTTACCTGTTATTTCCTGTAAATCAAAGACTTCTAAATATGTTTAATATTATATTAAAACAAAGACTTATCGTTTGGGGCGGATTAGTAAAAACGAATGTCACTTCCAGACGAGCGGAATGAGGCGGTATATGATGTTAAAATTTGAAAAACAAATATTCCAAAAGAAGAAAAAAAAAGATGAATTTATTTTTATGTTGACACCAATGCTTAAACAATTCGGTTTGTTAAACTTTCCTCAAGGCAATATGATAGAAAAAAAAGATTTTTATACAAACACTCATGAATGTTTTTAAATGACTATAATTGGAAATGTGTATGGCGAAAAAGGCTCATAAGCATTTTTTTCTCCATACACATTTCCAATTCTTGTCATTTTAAGACTTCACCGTTTGAATTTGTGAATGTGTGATATACTGCATGTGTATTTTATTGGACTAATAAATGATTTTGATATGATAAAAAAAAAAAAGATATAGCTGTTGTAAGAGCAATTGTAGCTGGACATCTTATTAAATAATGTTAACTGAATTCTTTTTCTACTTTTAATACAGATTATCTATGAGCAATACACATTTGATGATTTTGTGGAATTTGTAACGCTGGAAGAATTACGGTCTTTACACATAAAGTAAGTGATTCCTTTACTTGCATAGTTCAATCTCTCTCTCATATATATATATATATATATATATATTATATATATATATATTATCATTATTATTATCCATTTGTCTGGTTTCCTTATCTAATTTAAAAAAAATTTTTGTTGAATTAATTATATTTGAATTAAATTTGACTAAATAGATGTTAATACTACCACCCCTTCATCGATACATACCTAATATGACTGGCCTTTGTTTTCCTGACATATACATTCTGATTATTTCCTGTTTAAATAGATACCTTTAACATGTCATGCTGATATTTCTATGTCAAGGTGATATTTGCTTCTAACACACTTGTGGATTCTGGGTAAACTTCTTTTTTTTTTTTTTTTTTTTTTTTTTTTTTTTTTTTTGAGGTTGTTAATTCATTTTTTTGTGGTGTCCTGTCTGATGAGCCTAATAATTTGGGGGGGGGGGGGAGTTTTAGAATTTATTTAAATTTCTAAAAGCCCCTTAAGTTTTAGTCGAAGTAAATTTATTACAGAATGATGGTTTTTTGAGTTTTTTCCTTCCTTTCAATGATATATATATATATATATATATATAGGCAATTTCTTTTCGAGTTACTGTTAATTTTAAAATCTAACTACACTACCTTACAAAAATGATAGGCTATACCTACTATTATGTAACACTATAAAGACAATCATTAAAGATTGAATTATAAAGATTTTGGGTTTTTTACGTCCCTTTTTACTCAATGTAATTAGCTTTCCAGTATTAATTCATACAAATTGTACATTAACATTCTTTTTTTTTCTTTTCTTTTCCCCTTTTTAGAAGAGGAGTCATATATCGGATATGGCGAACCCTGAAAGCGTTAAGAAACACACTCGACCAAACATCACCAAGTCAATCCCTTAAGAGGAAAAGCCCAACAAAGAATTCTAGCAAAATATAAAAAAAAAATTTTAAATGTCCTTTCTGAACATGAAGCCCATGTTAGTTTATGATTCTACCTCTTGTTCCCTCCCCCTTCCCCCCCCGACTCACTTCCACTGCCAACAAAAAAAAAAAAATTTGAATGAATAAAATAAAATAAAAACTAGCTCCAAATTTTCCCCCACCCCACCCCAGGTTCTTAACATTAATCAGCAGTAATGTGAAATGGCAATATATTAATAATTATAATACACACTTAGTTATTTTACTAAGTATAACTTAGACCTAGCCTAAGGCCACAAGTATGGAAAACCTGATGATTACTCAGTAGTTGATCTGTGAGACCAGCCACTGCACCAAGATGATATATATATATATATATATATGAGGTGAATGTTAGTATTTGTATCTGTTGTAGGAGATATTTATACCAGGTTTGGGCTTAGGTGTGAAGCATTAACGTACTTATTATGCTAATATTGTTACTAACATATTACGCTAACAATATTAGCATAATAAGTACGTTAATGCTTCACACCTAAGCCCAAACCTGGTATAAGTATCTCCTACAACGGATACAAATACTAACATTCACCTCACACACACACACACACACACACACACACACACACACATATATATACATATATACATATATATATATATAATATATATATATATATATATATATATATATATATATATATACGCACCAGAAGCATACGGAGACGAAAAATCCACAACACACACACACACACACACATATATATATATATATATATATATATATATATATATATATATATATAATCGATAGTGTGTCTTGAGAGACATGCAGGATGAATATGGCAGCCATTCATATGGCACTTTAACTTGGTTGTGGTATGGAGGTCCCTGATGAGAATTTAGTAATGGTTTGCTTGTCTAGTTTGCTAACCATTACACAATGCAATGTGCTCTTTTGATTAACTTAAATTTGGCACAAGTCCAGCTTGTTAACCATTACACCAAGAGAAGGTAACTCATACATACATGTGTCTACACATACACTTGCACGCACATACATATATGTATATAATTATTATTGTCAAAGTTGGCCTGTTTGCTGCTGTCTGCTTTTCTATGTTGCTAAGCAACTGGTAATTTTTGATCAGTTGATTTGGCTACATTCTGAGTAATTGAAGAAGAAAGAAAAAAAACTCCTTCCTCAAAACTCCTTCACTCAAATCCCATAAAAAAAACAAAAAACACAGCCACTGACTACTCCCTACTCCCTATTCCCATTCTCTGCTCCCTTACATTGAAAAAAAAAAAAAAAAACAAACAAAAAAAAAGTTTTCTGTCTCAGTGATGACCACAATGTCAGCACTTGTGTTGGCCAGTGTCTCTGATAAACTGCTGTGATAAAATAAGTCTGCTGTACCCATCAACACGCTTAAGTTCTTTTTTTTTTTTTTTTTTCTTTTTTCCTTTTTTTTTTTTTTTTTTTTTTTTTTTTTTTTTTAAATAAATTAAAAAAAAAAAAAAGCATTGAAAGAAAATGTTTTAATATTTGTGAAAAATAAAAACTTCACAATTAAAAATAAACTTGTTCTGTTTTTAAATTTTTTTATTTTTTTTTTTTTTTTTTTAAATTTTAATAATAATGAAATTTATTGTGTACAGTGCTCAGGTGCACCACAACTCATCAAAGTCTCATGCCTAAGTACATAGAATAATGTATTAGTGTCAGGAACATGAATAGTGTACAGTAATAATATGCATGTATTTTTATTTTGTAAAATCTATTTATCAAAGTGTCATTGAAGTCTGATGCCCTCAGGGGTGGTAATTTTTTTAATTTCATATTTAAAGTTCACATTGAAAGTTGGGATAAATTCAATAAATTTTTAGTATACTTGCTTAAACTTTTACTTAAACTCTGTCCAAATCTTATTATAATGGAGATTGTGGGTTTATTTGTCTGTAACCGAAACTATATTACTATAAATGTTACAAATCCCTTTGTTATTTACATCACATTCTCCATGATTTTATTTTTATTTAAACCTCAATGATTAATAAAATTGTTTTACATTATCAAATACTGTTGACCATATCTACATACTAATAACACGCAATTGTATTTATATATACAACAAAATAGCGGATTACAGTGTGAATGAGAAGGCTAATTTGCATATTGATTTTTAAAAATTGATTTTAATAAATATATGCTTAGTATTATTGACTTCTAAATGTTTGGTTTTATCTTATTGAATATGAGTAAAAATCTCGGGGATACATCTTAAAAGAAATCCATTAAGAAGAAATAACTGTAATATTATCCTTTACTTCCTATTTTAACTAAATAGTTAAATTAGTTAAATTTACCAATGAAAGACGGGAGTAATGGAAAATGATGGAAGAGTTAGTTTCAAAGTTGTTCTATTTTTCGATTATACTCCCTCTGTTCCAAATCTTTTTATCTGCATTATTATTCAGTTTTATGAGCCTTTCTAATTTTACATGATATTTTATTATATTAAAACTTAAAAACTTGCACCCGGAGGGTGCATAAATTTGCTAGTTTAAATAATGTATAAAAGAAATGAGACTTTTTAACCCTTCAATGACATTTTTAATTTTTTTTTATTTGGAGCCAGTTCAGTTGGTAGAGCATCTGCATAGGAATTGCAAGGTTCAATACCAATCCTTTGCCAACTCAGTGCATGGGTAGCACAGCTTGGGTAATCTGATCTGTGCGGTAAAGCATCTGAGAATTGACGGTAGGTGTAACACTACCCCACAACAACAACAAAAAAAATCTCCCTGGTCCAGCATAAGCGAAAAGGGGATAGACTCCCTTGCTGTTCACCTGATACAGACTTTAGGCACTCCACTGACTTATCTTTTATCTTTTATGTGATTAAAAAAGAAAAAAAATATTAGTTATAAGTATATATTAGTATATATTATATTAGTATATAAGTATATATTTGTAATAAGGAATAATAATCAATTTTTAGATTTTTCTTTAGAACGTTATGTTCCAATGTTTTTTTGTTTTAAGTTAACTCTTTGCCTACCAAATTTCCACTATGGCTGTACCAAATTTTCTTGTTATTTTTTTTACCTGTATGATGGGATATTTCAAAGTTCACTATTCGCCTCAGAATCCATTCTATTAAAATAAAGTCTTATTATTGTAATCTGAATCCTTCTGCTCAATTTTATAATTGAGCAGAACTAACCAAGCAGCAGTTCATGGTAGGATCACAGTGGTGGGAGAACCGCTGCGAGCGGTTTAAAGTAGGCAAAGAGTTAAGGTGTGCAATTTTAGTCTTTCAACAATTGAATGCCACACAATGGTTTGGAAATCCACGAAAGACTTATTCCCCCCCCTTCTACCTGTGTTAAAATCCTGAGTGTTATAACTCCTTCTTATAAAAAAAAGTTACACTAACTCCTTTTTTTTCCCATCCATAGCTTGAACTGTGATGTTGCTATAATATGCTAAATATGGCCCAGGAGCCCAATTCTAGAATGGCTGTATAGAATTGGAAGGATAGAGAGTTAGAAGTCCAGCAGAAAAACTGAACCGGAGAAAGAAACTTGTTGAGAAAGCTGTACAGAATCACCAAAGATAAGTGACCCCTTTTGGTTCCTGAAGTTGACAAGACGTTTCATTTTTAGTGTTTTCTCGTGAATATTGATGGGTTTTCTTCTCATTGTTTGTTCCTGCAGAAAAGACTTGTTTTTGCTGGTTTTCCCATGAGCAAACTGTTTCTATTTGTATTCAATAAAATCAGTTCTTTTTCTTTTATCAGCTTACCCTCACTTCTAGCTTGTTGCTATTGAAATATGTGTTTGGTAATCTGAACATTAGTTACATAAATGAGAGTAACCTCCCCTTGTTTGAGGAAGCTGTGTGTTTTTGTTGGCCATTTTCATTTCACTATAAATCTACACTGAAAATACAAATTTGTTTGAATCAATACAACTGCATGTTTTAACACGAAAATATCATTAAATGTGTTCTTAATTGTACTTGTTCATTATTTGAAATGAACTTAATTGTTATTAAGAACACATTTTATGATATTTCGTGTTAAAACATGTAGTTGCTTAGATTTATGGTGAAGTAAAAATGGCCAACCAAAACATAAGGCTTCCTCAAAGTGAAAGAAACAAGGGGAGGCTACTCTCATCTATGTATCTTATGTTCAGAATACCGCTTTTTCTTTTAAAAATAATAAACTGATCAGAATTAGGAGGCCCCATACACTGAGAATTTAACATAGGCAACCAGTCTAGGAGAAGGAAGTCTGAATTCAAACCAGCTTTACTCCCCTTAAAAATAAATTCACCTTGTGTCATATCCTGGAGTCAGAAGTTGTGTAAATATTTACTGAAAATTGAACTCTCTAATCATTCCACTATGCAAGGCACCCAACTTATCATACAATTCAATGTTCATATTTTTATCTTTTACAACTTTTACAAAATTGTGTACCACAGGTAGGATATGACGAGGTCGCAAGTATAGGGCTTCCAGCAAGGATTGAACTCTTCTATTCAGTAGTCTATCCCCTTTTCGCTAGTGCTAGACCTGGGAGATTGTTTTTGCTGAGGTGGAGTGCCATACCTACTATCAGCTTAAATCGGCCAATTTAGCTCAGTCTTGGTATCACAAGGTTTCTGATTCGATACCGGTCCCTGCTAACTCAGTAGCAGATTGGATAATCTGATCTGTGCAGTAAAGTGGGGAACTGATGGTAGGTGTGGCGCTCCATCTCAGCAAAAACAATCTCCCAGGTCTAGCACTAGCAAAAAGGGGATAGACTCCCTCACTGTCTAGCTGATACTGACAATAGGCCACTCTGCCAACTTATTCAGTAGTAATGGATCTGAAAGACTAGCTTGCTAACCATGACTCCACAATGGAATGCCCTACAAAATTGTGTAGTAATTTCATGGTCAAAGTTTTGTGTTGGGTGCCTAGCATGTTTTGTAAACTTGGCTCGATTCTTTTGGCCTTGTGCCAAACTAAACTTTGTAAATTACAAGTGCTTGGGGGGAGGAAATACTATAACATACACTGATCTGATCCTATCAATAATCAGTTTTTAAAAGTCATATCCTATATAGTTATTTACCAAGCGCAGTATATTGATGTCAAGTGGTAGCAACATGTTTCAAACAGGACCATCCTGAAGAGAACTGGACTCCCTAGCATGCACAAAATACTTGTCCAACGCAACCTGAGATGGGCTAGCCACTTAAACAGACTTGGGGATAACAGACTGCCAAAGCAGATTTTTGTACTCTCAACTGGAGAGGGATCATGTGCAATCGGTAGACCAAAGCTCAGGTACAAAGATAACATCAAAAGAAACCTTTAACCTCCCCATAGGCAGTTGGCAAGACAAACCAGTGACCGAATAAATTGGAGATTCAGTAGACCAAAGCTCAGGTACAAAGACAACATCAAAAGAAACTTTAACCTCCCATAGGCAGTTGGCAAGACAAACCAGTGACCGAATAAATTGGAGGAAAAGGATTTGCATGATAGCATCGGATACAATGGACAGCAAGTAAAATAGTAATAATAATTTACCAAGCTTAGCTTAGATGTGGCACAAGGCCAGAATTATGGGGCACTCAATGAGAATCAAACTCACTAACAATGGTCTGCAAATCTAGCATGATAACCATTACACCATGTGAGGTGCCATAAATAAAGTTATTTACCAAGCTTATATAATATCAACTTTATAAAAAATCGTTATGGATTATTTGTACTAATTCGGGCCCCAGTTTTACTTTTGTTTCATGTAAGTAAAGTAGTCAGAAGAGCCTATTGTTGGTATCAGCCGGATAGAGAGGGAGTCTATCTTCTTTTCACTAGCACTAGACCAAGGAAATTGTTTTTGTGCCTGAGGTGGGGCACCACACCTACCATCTGTTCCCCACTTTACTTTTTTTTTCTTTTTTGTATGTTCATGTAAGAAAAGTTGTCCATATTAGCTGGACAACAAAGGAGTCTATTCTCTTTTCAATAGGGCTAGACCAGGGAGTTTGTTTTTTGGTGTCTGAGGTGGAGCACCACACCTACCATCACCTCCCCACTTTACTACACAGAAGCTGTGCTACTGATGTGCTGAGTTGGTGGTAATGAACCTGGAATAATCAGTAGAAAATTGAAATTCATCCTCAGTCATTTGATTAGCATTGTAAGATTCAAGGTTGATAATTGAATAACAGCTCCGCCACGTTGTGAGACAAAACATTTAATATATATAACAGCACATGGAAACGATAAGATACATAATGTATAGGAGAATAGAACATGTAAATACATATACAATATTTAGGTATAAACAAGATACCCAAATGTACGTAAAATATAAATGTTACAGACATGGAACTAAAGGATAGTCCATGCTGTATGAAGGACTTACAGTAATTTAAGGAGGGGGGAGGCAAAAGCCCCACCAAGAAGGGGGGTAGATAGAGTCTAGCCTCTAGCCCATAGCAGTTCTTAAGATCCAGCTAAAAAGAGAGGAAGCAGCGTTTGAATGAACACGATTAAATACCAGAGGTCCCCTAGTGGGAACAAACAGCAACACAGCAAGAAGATAACTCTTCCAGCAAAAGGAAGATAATCCCCTACAGCATTAACACAATAATATGTATTGTGTTAATGCTAACAAAATGACTGATAATGTATTCATTTTTCTACTGATTACATGTACACAAAGACCTGTTTAGCTAAGTCAAGGTTCCTAGTTCAATACTGGCCCTAGCCAGTATTCAGGAACCTTAGCACAAGTACATAAGTAGCACAGCTTGGATCTGTGCAGTAAAGTGTGTGTGTGTGGGGGTGCTGATGACCTCAGACACACAAAACAAACAAACAAAAAAAAAAACTCCCTGGTCTAGCACTAGTGAAAAGAGGATAGACCCCTTCACTGTCCAGCTGATACTGACAAATTTCATGTAAGTAAAGTAGGCTGAGTAGCCTATTCTCAGAGAGGGAGTCTATCCCCTTCTCGCAAGCACTAAACCAAGGAGATTGTTTTGTGTCTGGAGGTAGAGCACCACACCTACCATCTACTCACTACCTTTTTTTTTTGTTTATGAACACATTGCCAAAATATTGAAAAATAACAAACAAGATTTTTTTTTTTTTTTAAATTAGTTTTATTCAAATGTGAGTCAATATATACATGCACTTTTGTCTTGATTCCTTTAGAAAATTTAACCATTATTAAACACTCATGTCATCAGGAAAAACAAAACTTTCATTTGCCACTTGAATCAAGAATTATAAATACAAAGTAGCAGTGAGAGATGAACCAAACAGCCAGGCCAGCTGATCTTTTAATCAAGTAGGAAAAATAATTCTATTTTCAACCTTTTTTTTTTTTTTTTTTTTTTTTTGTTTGTTTTAATCAATAATAATAATATGCCAGACTTTACCCAGTTCTGTAAATTCTCAAATTGAAAGACATTTTTTTAACAGCTGAAGTGCACATTGCATTCATGTGAAATGAACCATTTTTTTTTTTTTTTTTTTTTTTTTTTAACAAATTCTCTCTTTCTCTCACACACACACTCTCTCTCACTCTCTCTCACACACACACACATCTCACCACCCCACATAATTTTCAAATTAAAAGCAGTTTAAAAAGGTTTATCACTTAATAATTAATCCAGTTGATATTAGCAGCATTATGAGGTATCAACGATTTTTTTTGGTTTTTTTGTTTTCAACAGTTGCCTAATGCATAAATACTTGAACATGTTCATCAGGCCGTATGCACTGAAAATCCGCAAAATAATTAAATAAATAAAAATAACATGAATGCATTGAATCGGCTTAGTTTAGATATACATCGGCTAGAAAATCCACTCAAAACGGATTGCACTGAATTTTAATAAAATTCAACCAGTTTCTCTTAAAAAAAAATTTAAAAAAAAAAAATTGTAAAAATAAAATGTTTAAAATTTGATTTGGAGTTTAATCTTTGATATATATAATAAAATATTCAAAAACAAAAATATGATCAATTAATATTTTGGAAACTAGAAAAAACAAATTATTGTGTAAACTGTTGAAATAATCTGATTATTTCATTTAAAACGTTTGGACATAAAAATGTTCATTGGAATATCTTTCTTTTTTTAGTCTAAAATGTTCATACTAGTGGCAATAGCAAATACTTTTTACATATCTAACTTTTTTGAAATAGTTCTTAAAGAATACATGTCTAACGTAATAGTAAAAATTTTTCAGTTTATTAAAATAGTTACTGTAGCAAGAGAAATAACTTATCTCAGAGCTCCAAACTATTAAAATTATCTACTCATTTCATTTAAAATTTTTGAACATAAAAGAAAGAATGAAAGATGTTTATTGGAATATCTTTTGTTTAAGTCTAAAATGTTCATACTAGTGGCAATAACACAATAAAATCAACAAATTCTCCATTTTCTTGTTTTGTCACAATTTCCATTCCTTATTTTGAATAATCTTTGAAGAATTCTTCATCTTTTATTAAAAAATGAAGTTATTAACTCAAAAACCCAGTAAGAATTATTCAATGGAAAATTTTTTTTTTTTTTTTTTTTCAATAATTAGCAGGAGTGGGGATTCTTCCAAAAATAATGTATATAAAAAGTTTCATCTCAATTATGGATCATTGGCAGGATCTAGAATATAAAATGTAGTAGCACTTTGTGTAAAGATCTTATAAATGAGGTGATAGTTTCTATTGGGTTGATATGAAGGATAATACCTCTTTTCTTTTTTTTTTTTTTTTTGAGTACAAGACCAAAAATATTGATTCTAAGCAAGTCTTTTTCTTTTTTTCATCTACTGTATCAAAAAAAAAAAAAAAGATTTTAAGACATAAAATGAAATTAGCTGAAAGATCTTTAATAATCTGGTAAAGATAATATAAAATGTATAAAACTATTGCTAAATTTTTTTTTTTTACTAGAATATTGATTTCTTTTAACAGTTAAAACATTAAGGTTTTACAATTAGTATGTGGTTGGTCCATTCGTTTGTTTTACAGCATATCAACCTTTTTTCGGGTCATTTAATGCTGAATCAAGTCATTTTGATCAACAAAAGACTTGGGTTGCTTAAGTATTGAACAGGCTCATAGTTTCTTCAGTGATCTAGTGGGAACTGGAGCTTTCAGGCGTGACTTGACAGTAATCAAATCATATTTTACTAAAGCAAACAAAGAAGTTTAATAAATTCAATCCTAAATAAAATAGCAAGACCTTTGGTTACTTAAATATCATTTGATCTTTAATATAGAGAAAAAAACGTTGAGGCCAGAATTTTTCCCCCTATTTTTATCAATATCTACTTAATGAATCTTAACCATTTGACGCCGGAGCCTAAATTTATCCTTTGCCGTGATCTCCACACCAATAAACCAGAGGTGGGAGGGAATTTAAAGTATCACTAGTATACTGCGATCAAAGGGTTAAATCAAGGTGTTAAAAAAAATAATTATCAAATCAATATTTAAGTATTAGGAGAAAATCTTTTTTTAAATAGAACTTTAAAAAAATCACTTTCTCTTATTCATATGTTCTAACATTTTTAAAAAAAATCACTTTCTCTTATTCATATGTTCTAACATTTTTAAAAAAATCACTTTCTCTTATTCATATGTTCTAACATTTTTAAAAAATCACTTTCTCTTATTCATATGTTCTAACATTTTTTAAAAAATCACTTTCTCTTATTCATATGTTCTAACATTTTTTAAAAAAAATCACTTTCTCTTATTCATATGTTCTAACATTTTTTTAAAAATCACTTTCTCTTATTCATATGTTCTAACATTTTTTTAAAAATCACTTTCTCTTATTCATATGTTCTAACATTTTTTAAAAAATCACTTTCTCTTATTCATATGTTCTAACATCTCACTAACAAGACAAAACTATTCCTATCATTTATTGTGAAAGTAGTAAAAGACATCAATACTGCTTTTCTTAAATACAAAAAAATATGGTTGTTTAATATTCATTCAATTCTGTTTCAAGCTAAATCTTCTTTTTACTTTACAGACTGGTCCGAAAGTCTTGTCACCCCTACATATTGTTTTAACTTTCATTATTTTTTTGTTTTAATAATATAATAATTTTGCACCACTCTTTACATCAAAAATAAATACCTTCTACAAGTAATTGCTTAATGTTCCAGTAATCTCATTGATACTGACTTAATATTTTTAAAATTAATTTGTAAAATCTAGGACTCATCAAAAAAAAAGAAAAAAAAAGGTTGTTTTAATTTATCTATAAATATATTTGTACACCAACTTATTTCCTTTTTGCCACACTTGATAAAAATTTAAAAAATGCAGAAAAATGAGTTTAGAGATCAACTAACAAATCCTGGTGCTACACAATCATAGATTTCATGATGTACTCCATAGATCCTTTGGCAATCAAATTTATTTTTAACCACAATGCTAAACTTTTTAGAAGAAAATGGTTCTAATAGTTAAATAAGAACAAGGCTTTTTAGAGAAAAAAAAAGTTTTGTATCACTCAGTAATAAGTAATTGAGAATTACCTCCCTTGTTTTATTATTAACTCCCCTTTAGTGAACTCTTTGGTGTTTCTAAGAGTATATAAGCTCTCCATAAACTTTTAACATTATTCAAAGTAGAATAAAGCTTTCTTAAGCCTATCCGTGCTTTCTTTTATCATTACACTATCATTTTAACAAGATTTAGGCACTGATTTATATCAACAAATAACATCAAGTTGTTTTTTAAAAATACAATGTTACAAATATTCCTAATTTTTTTTTTTTTTTTTTTTTCAAAAAGGTTTGAGCCATTAAATATTGATTTCTTTAAGCAAGAAATCAAGCAGATAATTTATCAAATTAATATTACAAGCTAAAAACAAAAATAAAGAAAAGAAATAGAAAAGTTTCTTCATTAAATAAATCTAAGATGTAAATCAACAAAGATGAGCTGATGAAATTGGCGGGGGGAGGGGAGTGACATCAACATTTTGGGGCTGCAAGATAATTATCAACAGAGCTGGCATTAGATAACTTGGCAGTAGTTGTTTCAAACCAAGAAAAAAAGAAGACAAATAAAAAAATTTTAAAAAAACATAAAAAGGTGGGGGGAGTATCCATTGGATAGAATATTTAACATCAATCTAGACAGTCGGTCTGCCTAGGAAACAATCAAGTATTTACCTGAAAATCACAACTTTGAACATTTTTTTTTTTGTTGTAAATAAAATTGATCAAGAACTAAATTAACAGGTAAAAAAAAAAAAAAAAAAAAAAAATTGTGGAATGTCTTTTCATCTTTATAAATGGCTTGGAATAATTAAGGTGTGCCATTTAGAGTTTATTTATTCGACACTTCACCCAGGTTCATATCTTCATCAGAAACCTAAAAGAGGGAAAAAAAAGTTTTAATGTCATTTCAATATATAACATATTTTATTACACACTAGCAAAAATAACAATCTCCATAATGTTATTATTATTTATATTTATTTTATTGGTAATTTATGAGGAAGTGCGTCCCGGTCTCCTGCCTCAAAAATTGCTGTCTGCAGCGCCATATTGAAGTCAGTCTACTGTTGGTTTTAATAACAGCAGCTAAGTAGAACTCAAGCAGTGTCCAAGACAGCCGGTATAAATAGGAATCAAGAATGATCCATTCATGAATCAGGGTGATTTGGGTCATTCCATTCCTGAGTTCTGATTGGTTGCTTGACTGCATTTGAAGACATTGTGGAGTCTTATATATACTTTGTCATTTTGCAGTGGACTTTGTAGCATCGAGTTTGTATTTAAGTTACAATCGCTTGCTGCCTTGTCTTCCCAGTTCGACGGTAATTGGAACTTATTCTTCAGGTGACTATTAAAATAACGACCCAGCTCAGTCTATTCAAAACTATCCATCTTCATATTTATCTATATTACTTTAAATACTTAGACTTTCTTTTATTAATGTCTTGTTTTTAGTTTAAATAAACAAGAATTACGACAAAAAAGAAGCGACGCTCCCCCCACCCCAAATACATTTAATTGTCGAAAATATCTATCTTCATTTGTTCATACCTATCTATCTACCTCAGTCTATTCCAAACTATATATCCATCTTCATATCTAAATAAGAATTACGACAAATTACGATAAATAAACAAGAATTACGACGAGCTGGGGTCATTATTTTGATAGTCACCGGGTAGCAATTTTTGGGGCAGGAGACCGGGACACACTTCCTCATAAATTACCATTTTATTATACACTAGTAAAAATAAGGACCTCTGGGAGGTGTAAAAAAAAAAAAAAAAAAAAAAATTTTTTTCAGATATTCAATTTTTTTTCAAAAATTCAATGTCAGATGGTTTGTATCATAAGTAAGTAAAATTATAAAATTTATTAAAAGGAGTAAAAAAAAATTTGAAATGGAAACTTAATTCTGTCCCCCTCAAATAAAATATTACATGCATCTATTTATCATTAATTAATTATTTTACATATTTACTAATAAATTTTACACAAAATTGTAGGTATTTACTTATTTGTAAAGTTTTTAGTTAACCTCTTGATACTGAAAAAAATGATTATTTCTTGTTTGTAAAGAATTTTCTCATAAAACTCTATACATTAGATCACTTTAAATATATATTAAAATAAACCAAACTATATATAAATATATAATACCAGGCATGAATTTATTAAAATTTGTTTAAAAAAAAACACAATGAGGACTGTCTAAGGTGGCATTCTCAAATTTTGAATGTATATAATACAAGGTTGTTCTTTATTTTATGTATTGACGATATTGAGTATTGTGACGTAAGTAGTGACATCATTTCGGTTACAGACAAATTGAGACCCAATCTCTTATTAAATACAAAAAAATGGGATATAGTCCTATAATTTGTAGTGGATAGAATAACACTAACATTACGTTCTTAGAAAATCAGAACTCTCTGAAATGAACTCTCTTACTTGCTTATATGAGCAGTATACAAACCTCTGTACTCTCATAGGTATCCTATGCTAGATAGAAATCTGATCTCTGATAAGACAAAGCAAGAATTCTTCCAAGCTGTAACCATTACCCCAGTAAGATGAACACATGCAGGAGAAACAAGGACAAACTCATAAGTGACATTCTCTTGTGGACACCTACACATGTACACACCAGTGTAGGCCGACCAACGAAGACCTACAATCAATCAGCTCTGTGAAAAATCTGGATGCTGTGCAGAAGACCTGCCAAGAGCAATGACTGATAGATTTGAATAGGTGATAAAATAGAAAGGATTTCTTGATGAATAAGCATGTTTTTAATGTCCATCATAAAAAGAAGTATTTGGTGCTAGTACAATCAGGTCAGTAGATAAGTATATTTTTAAGTACTTTAATTTTTAGGCCACATCTTATTATAATGGAGATTGTGTGTTTTTCTGTCTGTAACCGAAACTATAATCCTACTCAAGTCACAATTCTCTTAGTTATTGACATCCCATTCTCCATGATTTTATTTTTATCTAAACCTCAATTATTAATAAAATTGTCTTACATTATTTATACTGTTAACTATGTCTACATACTGACAACATGCAATTATATTTATATATACAACAAAATAGCAGTTTACAGTGTGAACGGGAAGGCTAATTTGCATATTAATATTAAAAAATCGAATTTAATAAATATGTGCTTAGTATTATTGATTTCTAACTGTTTGGTTTTATTTTAATGAACATAAGCAAAAATCTCTTCAATGAATCTTAAATGAAATCTATTAACAAGATAAAATAAGTCATTTTATTCTTTACTTCCTCTTATAACTAAATACTTAAATTAGAATAAATAACAATGAAAGACGAGTGATGGAAGAGTAAGTTTCAGTTGTTCCATTTTTTATCATACTCCCTCTGTTTCAAATCTTTTTATCTGTATTATTTAGTTTCATTAGCCTTTCTAATTTAATACAATATTTTATTACATTAAAACTTAAATACTTGCACCCAGAGGGTGCATATATTTGCTAGTATATACTAAGATGGGAAAGGTTGGTTGATTATTTTTCTGTTCTTACAGCATATCAACCCTTTTCGGGTTATTTAATGCCAAATTAAGTCATTTTCATATCCAGTTGCTTACAGCACCTGTTGTTTAATAAATGGTCACTTATCTAAGTATTGAACAGACTCATTGCTGCTTAACTTCAGTAATTTAGTGAGAACTGTTGGTTTCAATGGGACTTGGCTGTAAGCAGGTGGGAAAGGTATGAATCCAACTATTCTCCTTCCAGCTATGGGTAAATAGTAGGGCAGACTGGGCTCTTTAACCTTGGTTAGGCAACCAGTCTAGATGAAGGAAAACTCTGAATTTAAACCTGTTAAACTCCACTTAAGAAAATTACCTTTTGTCACATCCTGCTTGTGCAGAGGGGTTAGTAAATATATAAAAGTAAGTAAAATTAGTGGAGTGGCCTCTTGTCGGTATTAACCGGACAACAAGAGAATCTATCCCCTTTTCGCTAGTGCTAGACCAGGGAGATTGACTTTACTGAGGTGGAGCACCACACCTAATCAGGTTAAGTGAGACGCTTGGTAGTTACAGCTGAAAGCAAAGGGCTGGTTGTGAAAATTTTAATTCATCTTTATACAATAACTGACACACACACATACACAAAAAGGGGGGGGGGTAATGTGTTAATTTACCTTGGGAAAAAAAAAGGGGGGGGTGTAATGTGTTAATTTACCTTGGGGAAAGGATGATTCAGCAAATCATTGGCTGACATTCGTAGACTTGGATCAGTTTGTAAACAATTCTCTAAGAAACTTTTGCCTTCTGAACTGAGATTATCTGGAATGGCAGGAATATCTCCCATGCCGACCATAAACATTATCTGGTAGGAATGTAGTTCATGCCAAGGCCTCTGCAAAGAAAATAGATAAATAAATTATTAGCATATAAAGGGGATTACAATTTTATTTGCTTAACACAGAAACTATTCAAAAGGATTTCCCAGATTGAATCATTACTTGGATGCACAACGTAAACCTGAAGAAGGCAAGAGGGCACAACAGCCGAAACTTTGTTTGGTTTGGTTTGTTTTGTTTTACGGCATATCAACCTCAGTGGGTCATTTAATGCCGATAAAGTTTTGAAATAAATCAATTCTTAATGGATAATACAATTTTTTTTATAAATACATTTTTCTATTTAACCCATAGATGGGACCCTAACAGGTACTACCACTCCGGGTCAGAGTGGACCAGGGAGCAATGGTGATGAAGGGGTGCTCCACATTCCCCAAACCTCCAAAACTGGAACCTCACCATCAGATAGAGTTTAATGTCATTCCCAGGACATGTAGACCCGCAGCCACCGCCTTCTAGCACCCATAGGATAAAAAGGGGTTGGGGCTTGCCATAAGGGCAATAGGGTTGGGAAAATCATATACGTGCTAGGGCTTGACGTGACCAGCCGATTGATCGGAGTGGGCCTCTCCGACTGCCCGTCTAGCCCAAGATAGGGCCAAAGTGGAGTATTGCAGGTCATGAACTGCTCATCCAACTGGGCTCTATCCTTAAGCACCGAAACTTTGTGTTTGTATATATCATGATAAAGATATAAACAACAATTCGAAAAATCAAATATGTTCATTGTCTACATTTTTTTTCTTAATTTACTGCCATGACTATGTTCAAAGTGAATAATTTACTAATCAGTGGGCTAATATAATAATAAGCATAAAAAAAAAATATATAAAGTCGTCGGGGCGGCCTAATGTGGTATCAGCCAATCAGCAAGGGAGTCTATCCCCTTTTCACTTGCGCTAGACTAAGGAGATTATTTCAGCATCTGAGGTGGAGTGCCACACCTACCATCAGCTCCTCACTTTACCGCACAGATCCCTGTGCTACTCATACGCTGAGTTGGCAGGGGCTGATATCGAACTATGAACCTTGTGATTCCTAGCCGAACACTCTACCGACTGAGCTAAACCGTCCCTGTCTTGGTCTGTATTTATGATTCTGCGTTAAGAGTTACGTCCCTTAGACCAACTGTGTGTTTTTTCCTAAACGGGATTATTCTTGCATTTTCACCGCCCTTTTCCGGCTAGCATTATTCAGCGGTAAATTCAATCCTCTTTCTACCTCGCCACGACATCCATCAGACGTGTTGCTGACTTCTCCCTCTCAGAAGTTTATTACGGGCACCCGGTAAGGAAGATTTCTTATCTTCGCTCCCTAACATTAAATAGCTAATTTGTTACCGGCTATTTTCTACTGTTTACTTTTATCTGTTGTCCAACCTTGAATTTCTCTGTTCTATGTGAGAAATCTTGCCCCTCGTATTATTTTCTATTATTGCCTATTATCTTCCCGGACCCTTGTATGACATGTATTGTTAGTAAAGTTATTTCGTATTCACTAGCCTTTGTTGACATGGTGTTTATTCCGAGAATACATGCTATTCTTCACCGCTGCTTCACACTTAGTTATGTCTGTTCGAACCCAGCCATTCAGTCGAACACCTTCCTCAGACACTTGTCTCAGAAACACCTCGTTTCATTTTCCTACTCTCAGTACAAATATTGTCTCTTCTCACTCATGTTGAAATAGCACTATTCTGAGTGAATCCCGGTCCACGTTCATAAGGGACCCTCGAGTTTATCGTTCACCTCCTCCTCCTACTTCCTGTGTCCCTGCTACTATTAACGATGTTATTGTCTCTGCCTGCTCTGACCATTTACCTTGTGTCCCTTATCCATTCCCTGTAATTTCTTATAATTACCTTGCCTTTTGTACCTTGATTTGCCTTGTCTGTCATATGTTTATTTTTTCTTTCCAGCTTTTTACCTCTTTCCTGCTGAATAAATTCATTATAACTACACCCAAAGGTTATTTGTGTTTCCTGGCAGGAGGGGTTAACTACACTGCGACGAAATTGTGTCTCGATCCCTGGCAATAGAGTCAGATACAAATTCAAGAGGCGTGATAGTCCCCTTATAATAATAAGCACAATGTTCCTTAAAGAAGGTATTGTCACACACTCACCTTGCCTGTAGTCATTTCTAATACAACACAACCTAAACTCCAGATATCTGCAGCACGTCCATGTCCTTCTTGGTCATTTTTGGAAAAGACTTCTGGTGCCATATAAGCTAAGGAAAAAAAAAATATCTTAATATAAAATTGTTGACTAAATACATAGAAAAATAAATACAAATACAGAAATAAAAAAAGATATATATAAATTAATACAAATAAATCAATTCTCAAGTTCTAAGAATATTTTTCAGTCTCTTATCTTTTCATTGCTGACAATTTTCTAAAAATTTTAAATGTAAAGATTCACTGATTATGTTTATATTTCTGTATGGGATTTTCTATAAAAATCCATTAATAAAAATTTTTAATAAAAAATTAATAAAAAAATTTTAATAAATTAATAAGTAACGTGAACTAATTATTTTCATATTTTCATATTTATATTTGAATATATATTTGAATATTTATTAATTTTAAAAATTAATAAAAAATTTTTTAATAAAATTTTTTTTATAAAATTGTTGACTAAATACATAGAAAAATAAATACAAATACAGAAATAAAAAAAGATATATAAATTAATACAAATAAACCAATTCTCAAGTTCTAAGAATTTTTTCAGTCTCTTATCTTTTCATTGCTGACAATTTTCTAAAAAATTTAAATGTAAAGATTCACTGATTATGTTTATATTTCTGTATGGGATTTTCTTTTTAAACAGATTCTTGGTCAATTTATGTTAAACCATAATATCTATATATAAAAGTGTAAATGCAAGATAATTATCTCCCTTGTTTTGTTCGGCCATCCTATTGCGTGGGTACAGGCACCGTTTGACACCAGTAAAAGTCACATGTGCATGTGGGGCTAGTTTCAATTCTTATTAGCAGGCAGGAACTTGGGTAGACAAGAAGGTAAGTGCGAGCTCGGAGCTTATCCTCCTCTTTTTCGATTTTATTAGTTGTATATTAGAGAAACTACATAGCCCTTTGTATTCTATTGTAGTTTCACGTTGAAGACCAGTTGCGTAACAGGAGGATAAGTGACAACTCCCGTATTTACCTAAATAAAGTGTCTTCACCAGTCGACTGTCATTACTCATTCCTTGCCTGGTGTTGCCGTCACAAAAAGAGATTAAAAAATGCATCCTGCTCCGTTTTTGTGCATCACACACACTTCTATGCGGTAGTGCACTGTCCTCGTATTGTGCTAAAAGCCTCAAATGAATTTCAGTCCAACCAGAGAAATTGAGTCACTATATTGGTGCATACTGCTAGTGGAGTGGCCATATTTACGATGTAAAGACATTAAGTAAAATGGTACGATCAGGCTCAAACTTTGATCACATGACTACAACAGTGCCAACTATAAGCACACATGCGCAGAATGTAGTTGTGTAGATATATACTTTGCCAAGCGCGTGGGTGTAATGGTTAAAGTCATGGGAAATTGACTCATCGCCCGAGTTCAAATCCTGGCTGAGGTAATTGCATTTCACTTAGCGCTAATACCATTGGGAAATGACTCTCCCTCCAGCTAAGGCAGACTGGGCTCTTTAACCTTGGTTAGGCAACCAGTCTAGGAGAAGGAAAACTCTGAATTCAAACCCGTTAAACTCCGTTTAAGAAATTGACCTTGTGTCACATCCTGCTCGTGCGGAGGGGTTAGTAAATATATATATATATATATATATATATATATATATATATATATATATATATATATATACTTCCAAATTAAATATATATCAATTTAAGAAAGAACATTTGTTATTGAATTAAAAGTAATTGCTGGTAACTTTTTTTTTTGTTTCTTTGCTGAAAAGAATTTGCAGGATTCATAAAATTTCCACAGTAAATTCTGAAGATTTAATATACTTACCATGAGTACCAACTAAATCACAGATTTCACCAGGAACTGTCGACTGATTCTTGAGTTTTACTGAACAGCCAAAGTCACCCAGTTTAACAGAACCATTTGAAGTTAGAAACACATTGGCCCCTAAAAATAAAAATAATGATAATAATAAAACACACAATATATTCAAAATTAAATTTTGACATTTACATATCTAGTATTATTTATCAATTGTTGGAAAATAAAGAAAATAAATCACTAACTCTTTGGTAAATGCAAATTTAAAACATGTAAACCTCATTTTCAAGCAATAGTTTTTAAAAATAACTTTAAATTATGAATTTAAATATCAAGTCAAAAATTTAAAATATATTAATTCAAAAGAAAAAGAAATCCATATATATATATATATATATATATATATATAATCCAAAAGTCCAGAGAAGAAATCTTCCTTACAACACAAGAGTTTTATTTAAAAAATGTGTGCTCTTAATGTTAGAGTCACAGAGCAAATATATAAGTAAAGAAATAACAAAAGACTTAGAGATTTAGCTTATAGTCTATTTCAGGGAGCTTAGACAAAGTGTCTAACTCTCCCGACTCAACAGATGCGAATCTACATTCGCATCTGATGAGTCGGGAGAGTTAGACACTTTACCGCACAGATCCCTGTGCTACTCATACGCTGAGTTGGCGAAGACCAGTATCCAACTAGGAACCTTGTGGTTTCTAGCCGAATGCTCTACCGACTGAGCTTACTTGATATAGATATATATATATATATATAAATGAGCAGTAATCACTTACCTTTGAGGTCTCTGTGAACAATTCCATGATCGTGCAGGTGGCTAAGTGCTTTCAATATTTCACGAGTGTACATACGGATCATGCTTTCAGGAAGACCAAGTTTAGATGCTTCTTCAATAGTGCCCCGATCACAATATTCCATAAATACAATCATTTCATCCTACAAAAAGAAGACCATCTTATTTGTATAAACACTGGTGATATTTTCTGGTAAAATCTTAGATCAATGGAGGAATTAACTCTTAACATCCTGTTGAGAATTCTCTAAGTCCAAAGCATTCCTATAAGGATTTATCAATAAATGGCTAAAAATGGCCTTTTCATTTAAAGTTACCTGTTATTTCCCATAAATCAAAGGCTGCTAAATATGTTTAATATTACATTTAAACAAAGGCTATCATTTGGGGTGGATTAGGAAAACAAATGTAACTTCCGGACGGGTGGAATGAGGCGGTATAGGACGTTAAGAGTTAAATAGTACTCTAATCTTCACCACAGAATTATGTATACATATATAAATATGTGAGTAAATAAAAATGGAATTAGATCCGACAATTTGAAGAAAAGATAAAAGAAAAAACAATAGTACAGATTGTGCTGACATACGCATGTTAATACAATGTAATCTAAATTAAATTATTTTTTAAAATATGAAATAAAACAATAGTGGAAGGCATTGTATAAACCTAAAAATTGGTTTATAAAAGCATTTTGGCCCAAGGAATCTAAAAATGCTATGAAGTTTTAAAGTTAAAATGATCTTAAGTTATTAATGAATTCTGATTTTCTAGAACTCATTTTACAGACAAAATAGATTACAAAAAGTCGCCATTTTTTGTGAACATCTCAAAATTTGGAGAGCGAAAAATCAGCATAACTTGGCCAATTTTTGGAATTGGAAGCTCAAATTTTTGAGATTATCTAACTTTAACATAGTCCACACCTGGACAAAATTTCAGAAAAAAATGCTCCTAATTTTAATATATAAAGTAGCATCCAGATTTTAATTATACATACATAATTATTAACTAATTAATTTTCAAAAATTAGGTATGACTTCAATTAAGCACATATCCTCCAAAAACAACATATAACTTTACCTTTGGACAAGGTTTGGATGATTGATGCCTTCTAGATTTTTCATTTCATCCACAACACCCTTCAGCGGGTTTTTCATCTTATCACTTGGTCTTAGCTTCATCTGTACAAAAATAGAAATCAAATAAGTCATTAAACTATTTTTCTATTTCGGATTTTTAAAATTATTTTTACTACTACAACTGACTTGGTAAACACCCACAAAATTACTAGCCATCTTGCCAACAGCGACCCTGAACACCTTTTTGATTTCCATGTGTCTAATACACGTAGACATGCCTACTAAGTCAGAAAACAGCACAACTCCTATGAGTTTTGGAAACATTTTTTCACACTCAGAGTTGCTGAAGCATGGAATAAACTACCTGCATCAGTTGTTGGCAGCTGAGACACTGCGTTCTTTAAAACCTCCAGGATTCCTGAAATTTGCCAACATTTCCATCCTCCATACATACATACATTTATATCATGACTTATACACTGTTTATGTTTCCTGACATTTGTACATTATTCTATACTAGCAAATATATGCACCCTCCGGATGCAAGTATTTAAGTTTTAATATAATAAAATATGTTAAATTAGAAAGGCTAACGAAACTTAATAAGAATGCAGATAAAAAGATTAGTAACAGAGGGGGTATGATTGAAAGATAGAACAACTTTGAAACTAACTCTTCCATCATTTTCCATTACTCCCATCTTTCATTGGTAAATTTTCCTAATTTAACTATTTAGTTAAAATAGGAATTAAAGAATAAAATAACAGTTATTTTTTCTTGTTAACGGATTTCATTTAAGATTCATTGAAGAGATTTTTGCTTATATTCATTAAAATAAAACCAAACAATTAGAAATCAATAATACTAAGCACATATTTATTAAAATCACATTTTTAATATCAATATGCAAATTAGCCTTCCCATTCACACTGTAAAGCGCTATTTTGTTGTATATATAAATATAATTGCATGCTTTTAGTATGTAGATATGGTTAACAGTATTAATAATGTAAAATAAATTTTATTAATAATTGAGGTTTAAATAAAAATAAAATCATTGAGAATGTGATATAAATAACTAAGGGAATTGTGACTTGAGTAGTAATATAGTTTCGGTTACAGACAGAAAAACACAATCTCCATTATAATAAGATTAATTCTTAATTGATATTTATTTCATTCTAATTTCAACTGCTTTTTATTACAGTGTTGGTATCCTTCCGTCTGCTAAAGACAATAGTGTAGTGTCCAAATCTTTTTTTTTTTTTTCATCTGCATTTCTGTGAGTGGCTGAACAGGCGAATTTTTGAATGGCAGTCTCTAATGCAGTGACTGCATACAAACAGTCATGTTTGCTAGGGCTGTTGTTGTCTCTCCTTCCTTCTGGCTCTCTTTGCTGTGGTGGCTACTTTCCTTTCCGTTTCACTCCTTTTCATGCCTTGTTTGACAAGGAGGTGCCAGGCCACTCGGGATGTGGTATGTCTCCATGTTTTTCTTGCAGACATCATTGAAGCATTGGCATGATCTTCCTACTGGTCGGGAGCCTTCTACTAATTCACCATACAGTAGGTATTTGTAGATGCAGCCTTTATCTATCCTCCTGACATGCCAACCCAGCACAGGTGCCTCTCACAGATGATGGCAAACATGCTGTTCATGTTTGCTCAGTCCAGCACATCTGTGTTAGACACTGCCAGTTGCAGACCATCAATTATGACGATTATGTGAATCAAAATTAAAGAATAAGCTTTAAAGCTCTGATAGAAATATTAATCACTAATTCTCAGCTAAATGCAAAAGTAATTTTAAGCAAACATTTTTTTTTAAATAACTTTAAATTATGAATTTGAATATCAAGTTAACATTTTTTTAATAGAGTAGTTCAAAGAAAAAGACATCCAGATTTTAATTATACATACAAGAATTTATACTTTTTAAATTAAAATTGACAAATTTTGAAAAATCTTTACAAAAAAGATTTTAGCATAATTTTCTCTTTTTTTTTTTTGACATATAGAATATCACTTTAAAGGATTTAAATTTTAGGATTTAAAAAAAAAATTAAATTTAAAAAAAAATTAAGTATAGAAATTTAAAAATTTTAGGATTTAAAAAAAAAAAATTAAGTATAGAAATTTTAGGATTAAAAAAAAAAATTTTATTAAGTAAAATTTTAGGATTTAAAAAAAAAATTAAGTATAGAAATTGGATTTAAAAAAAAAAAAAATTAAGTATAGAAATTTAAAAATTTTAGGATTTAAAAAAAAAAAAAAAAAGTATAGAAATTTAAAAATTTTAGGATTTAAAAAAAAAAAAAAAAAAAAAAATTAAGTATAGAAATTTAAAAATTTTAGGATTTAAAAAAAAAAAATTAAGTATAGAAATTTTAGGATTAAAAAAAAAAAATTAAGTATAGAAATTTTAGGATTTAAAAAAAAAAAAAAATTAAGTATAGAAATTTTTTTTAGAAAAAAAAAAAAAAAATTAAGTATAGAAATTGTTAAGTATAGAAATTTAAAATTTTAGGATTTAAAAAAAAAAAAAATTAAGTATAGAAATTTAAAAATTTAGGATTTAAAAAAAAAAAAAAAAAAAAAAAAAAATTAAGTATAGAAATTTAAAAATTTTAGGATTTAAAAAAAAAAAAAAAAAAAAATTAAGTATAGAAATTTAAAATTTTAGGATTTAAAAAAAAAAAAAAAAAAAAAATATAGAAATTTAAAAATTTAGGATTTAAAAAAAAAAAAAAAAAAAATTAAGTATAGAAATTTAAAATTTTAGGATTTAAAAAAAAAAAAAAAAAAAAATTAAGTATAGAAATTTAAAAATTTTAGGATTTAAAAAAAAAAAAAAAAAATTAAGTATAGAAATTTAAAAATTTTAGGATTTAAAAAAAAAAAAAAAAAAAAAAAAAAGTATAGAAATTTAAAAAATTTAAAAAAAAAAAAAAAAAAATTAAGTATAGAAATTTAAAAATTTTAGGATTTAAAAAAAAAAAAAAAATTAAGTATAGAAATTTAAAATTTTAGGATTTAAAAAAAAAAAAAAAAATTAAGTATAGAAATTTAAAAATTTTAGATTTAAAAAAAAAAAAAAAAAAAAAAATTAAGTATAGAATTTAAAATTTTTAAGTATAGAAATTTTAAAATTTAGGATTTAAAAAAAATTAAGTATAGAAATTTAAAAAGAAAAAAAAAAAAAGGTGGCAAATAAAGCAATATTTTGTTCTATTTTGTAAATTTTCAAAGAATTAAAAAACCGAACACAAAAAACAAAAGAAAACCTATACAAACCTCTTTCATTGCCATCAGCTCTCCAGTATCAACATTGACAGCAGTGTAAACTTTACCAAATGTTCCCTCCCCTAAATTAAAGAAATAAAATTACATTCATATTAAACATTTTCTAGATTTATTCAACTCTGGAAATATATTTTATGTGAAGCAATATTCTAATTGGCTACACCAAAGACAATTCTTTAACTCGAGCAATAAAATCTAAATTCAAGGAATATTTGAATAATGTGAAGGAATAAAATGTGAAAGTATGTAGGAAAAAATAATTTTTTAAAAAATAACATGTAATTAACTATTAACATTTACTTTGTTTTGTTTTACGGCATATCAACCTCAGTGGGTTATTTAATGCTGATAAAGTTTTGAAATAAATCAATTCTTAATGGATAATACAATTTTGTTTAACTCATGTTTTTCTATTTAATCCATAGATGGGACCCTAACAGGTACTACCACTCCGGGTCAGAGAGGACCAAGGAGTAATGGTGATGAAGGGGTGCTCCACATTCCCAAAACTGGAACCTCACCATCAGATAGAGTTTAACGTCATTCCCAGGACATGTAGACCCGCAGCCACCGCCTTCTAGCACCCATATGATAAAAAGGGGTCAGGGTTTAACATTTACTATAAATTTTTTAAATATTTAAAAGAATATATTATAAAAAATTGTCATCCAAAAGAATTAATTAAAAAAATAAAATAGAAAAGAAAATATGAATTATTTAGATTTTTCAAACTGTTGTACTCATCTTTATTGTTATATACAAAACATTTCGGCCAGTTTCACATATGGTGCAATGGATATAAGGGTTGGGTTAATACAGTTCTAAGTGACAATCATCTGTAGGTTGCGGGTTCAATCCTGACTACAGGTGAAAATAACATAAAATACTTAACATAGCTTAACAGAATGAAAAGAATCTATTCCAATGGATTAAATAAAGGTTTCAGTTCGAAGTTCCATGAAGGTTGTGTTGATTGATAAATATTCATTGTACTTCTTCATAACTCTTCTTCACATCTATTAATAATGGAGATTCGCTTCCGGTTTTTGTCTGTAACAAAAACTATGTCACTGCTTATGTCACTATACCCGAAATTGTCATAACATAGAATAAATACACTCAAAATTTGAGCATGCAGCATTAGACAGTCTTCATTGTTTTTTAAAACAAGTTTTGATAGATACATCCCCAGTATCATATATTTATATATAGTTTGTTTTATTTTAATAGATATTCAAAGTTAATAGAACTTAGTTTCGATTTCAAATTGTTTTATTTTTACTCCTTTAATAAATTTGATGATTTATGGTTCAAACTCTCCAACATTTAATTTTTAACTTCCAACTCCTCAAGCAATATCTTTCAAAAATTTATTTTTACATCGCCCGGAGGGCGTTTTTTTTTTATTTTGCTAGTTTTTTTTAATGTTTACATAATTCTTAATAATATTATGACAGGAAAATTTTAACATGCTGATTCCAAGGTGCCTGGAAAGGAATTCAACTAACAAAGAGAGAAAGAAATGGGGGAATAAATAAATAAATAAAAGGCATACTGACCTATTTTGATGCCTCTTTGCCACCTGAAATTGACCCTCCTGGCCCTTATACCCAAATTAAGGTCAGCCATTCTGTCTGTCTTGTAACCAATAATATGTGACATTTGTAGTTTCTTGTTACGTTCATTTTCCAGTTGGTTGATAGCATCAATGATACGAGAATGTCGGTTACCTCTGGATTTTAGCGGATATATAGAGGCAGAATCAGCAGAAATAGCTGAAGACGAAAAGAAAAAAAAAGATTTAAACTTGGTAAGTCAAAGATTATCGAATAATCAACAAACAAGAAAATAACTTTCATTTTAAATATTTTTTATGCAATATGCCCATGTAGAAAATATATCTTTGTCTTTTTATGAATATCCTGAAAAATCCTGAGGATTATCCAGAGATATCTTGGCCATATTGACTGGAAACTACTTTTCTAGCAGCTTTTTTATACTGAGCTAATGAAAAAGGATTTTTAAATTGGAAAACTTACTTCATTTATGGGATCTTTACAAAATAAATTGATTAGAAAAAGTGTCATATATTACTGGGTATGAAGCAAAGTATTACATATGCTTTCATTGTATTGCTTGCATTGGTACTGTTTTTTTTTTTTTTTTTTTTTTTTTTTTTCTTTTTTTGTCTGGGCACAGATGAGCCACTTTCTTGTTGGATCTTTTTCTTCTTAGAAGGAAGAATCTCAATGAGAAAATGCATATCTTTGTTATGTTTGTTGATTGCATTTTTGTGATACGCACTGATATATCCATTATATGGAGGCGCGTGGGCTAGTGGTTAGAGTCGTGGAAAATGGACTCGTTGATTCGAGTTCAATTCCTAGACAAAGCTGTTGGCATTTCACATAGCACTAATACCCTTGGGAAAGGTATGAATCCATATATTCTCCCTCCAGCTATGGGTTAAATAGTAGGGCAGACTGGGCCCTTCAGCCTTGGGTAGGTAACCAGTCTAGGAGAGGGATAACTCTGAATTCAAAATTCCTGAGGTCGGTCGTTGATTGGGTTTGTGGCAACCCACCAATTCTTTCCTATCGACTGTGCCAAAAAGTGTGGATGGTCCAACACAAGCCTTCACCACTATAAACAAATCACTGTGTGTGTGTTCATTGTACGATCCCTCATGTGTCGAAACCGACGAGAGAGTCCATAATATCCATTATGTTCAGAGTTGCAGAAGCATGGAAGAACTATCTGCATCAGCTGTTAACTGCAGAGACACTGCATCCTTCAAAAGATCCATGCTTCCTGAAATTTGCCAACACTATAGCTGATACCACACACACATATATATATATTTTTTTTTTTTGGAGGATATGTGCTTAATTGAAGTCATACCTAATTTTGAAAATTAATTAGTTAATAATTAATGAATTTAGGCGGGCATATATGTTCAAATGTAAGGCTAAACAGATCGAGAAAAATGTCAATCCCTGAATGTACATTTCGACCTATTAGGTCTCATCAGCAAGGTTATAGACATGGGAGACTGCTCCGTGTGTGACTCGACTGCCAAGCTGAAATTGTCGGCTAAAAGCCATATCAAATAAACACATTGTTTGTTTACTTACTCTCATATATATATATATATGATTGGAACCAAAGTTCATTAATAATAATAATAATAATAATAAAATAGTCAACTGGTAGGCTTTGCAGTCCCAGCAGATCACAGGGTGAAGATGAAAGAAACAGTCCCCAAAAGCTTAGAAAAAAAGACAAAAGGAACTGGAAATCAAAAGAAGAATTGAGACCATCCAAACAATAGCATTGTTGAGATTGGCTAGTCCTAGAGACCTGAGGACACTTGTCCCTCAGACTCCAGTGAAAGACCATCAGCTAACGCTGATGTGAAGAACTCACAAGGAGTGAAATAATAATTTTCAGAAAATATTCAATGCAAAAGAAACATTTTAAAATAAATGTTCCAAAGAAGATTTAATGTACCCTGCATTTTTTGGTTCTTAGTTTTAATGTTTCCTTTAGGATTAGGGTTAAAGTTTATGCTTTCTATCTGTAATTAGTTTTCGGCATAGTTTTCTCAAATCAAAGGGATCTGCAATTTTTGGTGACCTAAACTGAAAGATTGTCTTGGGTGTTTATATTGTCAAAAAAATAAACAAAAAACAAGAAAAAGAGAACTTGTCAACTGGTAGATTTTGCAGTTCCAGCAGATCACATGGTGAAGAAAGAAATGGTCCACAAAAGCTTAGAAAAAAGACTAGAGGAACTGGAAATTGAGACCATGCTGACAACACCATGGTTGAGATTGGCTAGAATACTCAGAAGAGTCCTGGAGATGTGAGGAGACTTGTCCTTCAGATTCCAATAAAAGACAATCAGCTAATGAAGCAATAACTAAATGTACAAAAAGAACATCTTCAATTTAATTCAAAATGAAAATTTTGACAATTTTTTTTAGTTAAAAAAAATAGATAAATAAATAATTCAAAATGTACTAACATCTTTTAAAAATTATTATTTAATAATTAAAAAAATTTTTTTACTATATTTTAAATTATCTATTTATCTTTTTTATTTTTATTTTATTTTCATTCTCTTATTTTATTATTGATTAATCTTTATTCATTTCATGAAGTTTATTTCTTGATCATTAATAACAGTTATTAATTAAACAAAATTTTAAAAACAACAAGAATTAGAATGTCAAAGAAAAAAAACTGGGAAATAAAAAAACTCACGTGGTGTACACAAAATAGACAAATTTGTAGCTCGGGTTTCTTCAGCACTTGGGAATCGTAAAGTTCCATGAACTTCAGGGCTAGAGAGATAACCTGAATAAAATAGGGAATATATAAAGTTATATACATACATACATATATACATACATATATATATATATATATATATACACATACACACACACAGTTGAGCATCAGCTTTTTAAAACAGGGAAAGTACCATTAAAAGCATCTTCACCGCAAATAAATTCATACTGGATAATTTTCGGGGTGGGGGGGAGCAAAACTCTTCTTTTTTAAAAAATTTTTATTTCAAAACTGGTTGCAACTGCAATGTCGGTGAGGATTGCCCTTTAAATGGTAAATGCCTCACTTACATCTATTTTGTTTCTATACAGAATAGTTTTAAATCTAGATGAGTCTATACAATAAAAGGTATGAGAACAGCACCCACTTGTCTAAATATAATTGGTATATCAAAGAAAGGGTGTTTTTCCTTAGATTAAAGGGTCTATTGTCAAACATGTTAAAGCATATTCTGGTACTGAACCTTGTAATTCATGCTTAGAGGAAAACTTCAGATCTTGCTTTTTCACAATAAACAGCAACCTTGAGCACCTTTTTGATCTCCATCTTTCTAACACACATGGGCATGCCTACAAAGTCAGAAAACAGCACTGCTCACATGACTTTCGGAAAGATTTTTTCACACTCAGAGTTGCGCAGACATGGAATAAACTGCCTGCGTCTGTTGTAGGCTGCCGAAGCACTGAGTCTTTCAAAGCCTCCATGCTTCCTGTAGTCCGCCGACACTATATCTGATGCCACTCTCCACATACATATGCACACACGCACACACATACATACATGCATATTACTACTGTAAACTGTTCATGTTCCTGACACTAATACATTATTCTGTGTACTTGACATGAGACTTTGATGAGTTGTGGTGCACCTGAGCACCGTACACAATAAATTTCATTATTATTATTAAGACTAGCAAATATATGCACCTCCGGGTGCAAGTATTTACGTTTTAATGTAATAAAATATTATATTAAATTAGAAAGGCTAATAAAACTAAATAAGAATGCAGATAAAAAGATTTGAAACAGAGGAGGGTATAATCGAAAAATAGAACAACTGAAACTTACTCTTCTCACATCTTTCATTGTTAAGTATTTAGTTAAAAGAGGAAGTAAAGAATAAAATGACAGTTATTTTTCTTGTTAATTTTTTTATTGAAGAGATTTTTGCTTATATATTCCAAACACAATAATACTAATATTTATCACATTTGCAATGCCCTTTCCGTTCACACTGTAAACCGCTATTTTGTTGTATATATAAATATAATTGCATGTTGTCAGTATGTAGATATGGTTAACAGTATAAATAATATAAAACAATTTTATTAATAATTGAGGTTTAAATAAAAATAAAATCATTGAAAATGTGATGTCAATAACTAAGGGAATTATGACTTGAGTAGTGATATAGTTTCGGTTACAGACAGAAAAACACACAATATCCATTATAATAAGATAAACTATTGAATTAATATGCAAATATCACCATAAACCAAGATTTTGCTATTAGAACCTGATTAGGCATTCAGCTTGTCATTCTCCTTTAATTGTTTTGGGATTGATTTATGGATTGTTTTATGGATTGATTTGCATCTGTTTTTATTATTGGTATCATACTGATCAAATTAGTAAAGATCAATACATTTAAGGTGCGATTGTTACCAATGACTAGTCGATAAGTGGCTAACATGCTGCTTTGAAACCAATGGTAACAATTGCCCTTAAAAGTATTGTACCCTCTAACAAATAAATACAGCTCTTACAACCGTAATCGAGCACTTTATTTTCAATTCTACAATACTAGAAATAACTATATATATATATATATATATATATATATAAAAAAACAAAAGATGTTTCAATATATCAAATTCACACTGTCGGATTAAGTTCCTTTTATTTCTCATATATATATATATATATATATATATGTTGTAAACACGGTTTGTTTTGAATGGCTTTTTGCCGATAATTTTTGGGAGAATAAGTGCTTAATTGGAGTCGTACCTAATTTTGAAAATTAATTAACAATGAATTAGGCGGGAACACCTATTAAATGTATGGCCAAACAAATCGATAAAAATCAATCTCTGTATGTACATTTCGGCCCATTAGGCCTCATCAGCAGAGCCATAGATCGGAAGACTGCCCTGTGCGTGATTTGAAACAGGACTGCCAAGCTGACAGGCCGATCCCATAACCTGTACACTAAACGGACTTCTTAGATTTTATGATTTGTTTAGAGTAGGTTAATATTCCACTTCTAGTGACTTTTATTACACGACGATATGATAAGTTGTAAACACGGTTTGTTTTGAATGGCTTTTTATATATATATATATATATATATATATATACACATATACACGATGAATAAGTACACGATTACCTCCCCTTGCCTCTAGCTTTGTTTCCGTTTGTAAATACATGATTAAAACACACAAGAGATTTGCTGTCTTTCTCTGACTATGTGAATTTTACTTGATTGTATTACGTGATATATTGCATTCCTTCTTTTTTCTATCTTCTAATAATAATCTTTTCCATTAGGATCAGATATCTAAAATCAGCAACTAGTTGAAAAAAAGAAAAAGAAAAAAGTTAACTAAGATTTTTTTCAGGTCAAAACATTCTCTTTTCAAAAAGTTAGGACTTACCTAAAGTAGGACTTCTTGGATTAGTATTCGATCCTCCAACTAAATGTTCAAGAAATATCTTAATCTTTGATGTCAAGTCCTAAAAGCAAACAAATAAGCAACAACATATCAGAAAATATATCAGTTAAAAAGGAATAATGAATAAGAAAAAACAAATTATATTGCACAATATTAGTATGACATTACTATATAACTAGTTTACTTCAGTCATTAAAAAAAGACTCAATAGTCAAATAATTTTGGAATTAATAAACATCAAAAGTTTTATGTTCTGTATGGGCCGGGTTAGCTCAGTCGGTAGAGCGTTCGGCTAGAAACCACAAGGTTCCTAGTTCGATACCGGTCCTCGCCAACTCAGCGTATGAGTAGCACAGGGATTTGTGCGGTATAGTAAGGAGCTGATGGTAGGTGTGGCGCTCCACCTCAGACGCCAAAACAATCTCCTTGGTCTAGCGCTATTGAAAAGGGGATAGACTCCCTCGCTGATTGGCTGATACCGACTTTAGGCAACCCCGATGACTTTACTACATTTAATGTTCACTACTTTTTAAATCTATAAAGGCCAGTTTGTGTGCATGTATGTCCGGAGGAAACTATGAAAATAAAACAATTAATGACAAAGTAAATGTATTTACACATTCACTATCACCAGATCTTGCTTTTTGAAGAAAGATAATGAAGATTTGATTCATATTCGTGAAAAATAAAATTTAAATGATTACAGCATGGAATTTCTTTTTTTGCATTTAGTATTTTAAATAAGAGATATTCATTTTTCTTTTCAGAGTGTCTGGATCAACGCAAGATTTTTTTTTTTTTTTAATCTTTTTTTTTAACATAGGAATTTTAATAGGGCATCCTGCGAGGATCCAACTTGCGAGTCAACAATAATGAATGTGCGAGACTACTTTTTTTTTTTTTACCTCCCTCTACCTAGGCGATGCCAGGTAGCCGCTTCTAGTATTAACTCTTAAAGTCCTATACCATCTCATTCCACCTGGCTGGAAGTCACATTAGTTTTAACTAATCAGCCCCAAACAATAGCCTTTGTTTAAATTTAATATTAAACATATGTAGAAATCTTTAATTTAAGGGAAATAATAGGTAACTTTAGATGCAAAGGTCATTTTTTAGCCATTTTTTTATATATCCTTATAGGAATGCTCTGGACTTAGAAAAATCTCAACAGGATGTTAAGAGTTTTAAACTAAAGGTAAAATTAAGTAAAGATACACAATATGTCCTTTGTCTGGTTACCTGGTTATTAACTCTTAACATCCTATACCGCCTCATTCCACCTGGCCGGAAGTCACATTCGTTTTCCTAATCGGACTCAAATTTGTTTAAATATAACATTAAACATATTTAGAAGTCTTTATTTTAAGGGAAATAACAGATAACTTTAAATGAAAAGGTCATTTTTTGCATTTTTAATAGATCCATATAGGAATGGGACTCTGGACTTAAAAAAATTCTCAACAGGATGTTAAGAGTTAAAGAAAACTAAATCTTGATAATCAAACACCTTACAAGTTTACTTATCACAATCTAAGAATTTCTTAACACAGTATTATATACCTGTTTCATTATTCAAACTTGATATGAGAAGATGGAATGGGAACTTACCACAAATTCTTCTTCAGTGACTTGTCCAGTAAATTCAGGTTCGCAAACTAACACCAAAAAGTCCATTCCTTGTTGAGCCCATCTATTTTTTAAAAATACACAAAAATTACATAGAAATTTTATTTCAGTAAAAGAAAATTGAAATCTAAAAAGAAAAAAAAAAAAAGAAGAAAAATTAAGACAACATTTGATATTTAACTTTTGAACAAAGTAAAATTTGTGCAGATTTAACATCCTCACAAGCAGTAAAGAAGATTATAATTGCAATGATTTTTTTTTTTATATTTAATAATCTTATTATAATGGAGATTGTGTGTTTTTCTGTCTGTAACCGAAACTATATTACTACTCAAGTCAGAATTTCCTTAGTTATTTACTTCACATTCTCCATGATTTTATTTTTATTTAAACCTCAATAACTAATAAAACTGTTTGACATTATTAATACTGTTGGTCTTATCTACATACTAATAACATGCAATTGAATTTATATATACAACAAAATAGCGGTTTACAGTGTAAACGGTAAAGCTAATTTGCATATTGATATTAAAAATTTGATTTTAATAAATATGGGCTTAGTATTATTGATTTCTATTTGTTTGGTTTTATCTTAATGAATATGAGCAAAAATCTCGGAATCTTAAAAGAAATTAATTAAGAAAAAGAAATAACTGTAATTTTATTCTTTACTTCCTATATTAAGTCAATAGTTAAATTTGCAAAATTTAGCATTGAAAAAACGGAAGTGATGGAAGAGTAAGTTTCGGTTGTTCTATTTTCCGATTATACCCCCTCTGTTTCAAATCTTTTTATCTGCATTTTTAATTAGTTTCAATAGCATTTGTGATTTAATCTAATATTTTATTACATTTAAACTTAAATACTTGCACCCGGAGGGTGCATATATTTGCTAGTAATAATAATAATGAAATTTATTGTGTACAGTGCTCAGGTGCACCACAACTCATCAAAATCTTATGTCAAGTACACAGAATAATGTATTAGTGTCAGGAACATGAACAGTTTACAGTAGTAATATGCATGTATGTGTGCGCATATGTATGTGGAGAGTGGCATCAGGTATAGTGTCTGCGGACCATAGGAAGCATGGAGGCTTTGAAAGACTCAGTGCTTCGGCAGCCTACAACAGACGCGGGAGTTTATTCCGTGTCTGCGCAATTCTGAGCGTGAAAAAATGTTTCCGAAAGTCATGTGAGCAGTGCTGTTTTCTGACTTTGTAGGCATGCCCACGTGTGTTGGAAAGATGGAGATCAAAAAGGTGCTCAAGGTTGCTGTTGTTAAGATGATTAATGACCTTATGAGCGTTTACCAGGTCAGTTGCCAGACGCCGAAGTTTCAGCGAATCCATTCCCAGGGCAGAGAGACATTGAGAGTATGGTAGATGCCTGATGGAGGGTATCCGCCTGGTTGCACGTCTCTGTACAGTTTCTAGGAGGTTAATATTCTGAGCAAGATAGGGGTTCCAGACGGGTGATGCAAACTCCAAGTGTGGCCGCACCATAGCTTTGTACAGCTTCAAATAGATAGCCGGTGAGTGGCTGAGTGACGCCAGGACACCCTCGGCTTTTTTGGCAATTTTGGAGATGTGTTTCGTCCAACGTAAATCACTGCTGACAGTAATACCCAGATCCCTATGCATTTTCAAAAGTTTCATATATATATATATATATATATATATATAATCATTTTTTTTTTTTTAATATTTAAGAAAAAGATATTTTTTTTTTTAATTCAAAAATGCATTAAAAAAGATTTTTTTTAAATTTTTAATTCAAGAGATTTCTGGTGAAACTTAGAGAATTTTATTTAAGGTGCAATTGTTATCATTGGTTTCAAAGCAGCATATTAGCCACTTATTGACAAGATAATCGTAACAATCGCTCCTTATATGTATTTATTTGAATCAGAAAAGAAAAATTCTTCGATAAGAAATGAGTTTTGTAATTACAAGTCAACATTTACAATACACTAAGATGAAAAAGACCAAAATACTTACGTCGGTCTTCGTCCACGTCCCTTTTCCCATTTCTCCATAACAAATTTCATCCAATCTTTAGCAAAGCTGATCATGCTCCTTCCCAACTGGGCTTTATGTTCATCTGACACAAGTCGTTGCAATTCTTTGTGGTACTAAAACAAAAAGAAATTTCAGTCAGCACATAAATCTCATACATACAAATTGCCTTCAAGCAAAAATATAAATAATAATATATACTTTATCCAACAATGCTTCTAAAAAACAAACATCCAAAATCTTTATATATATCTTATTATAATGGAGATTGTGTGTTTTTCTGTCTGTAACCGAAACTATATCACTACTCAAGTCACAATTCCCTTTGTTATTTTCGTTACATTCTCCATGATTTTATTTATATTTAAACCTCAATCATTGATAAAATTGCTTCACCTTTTTATTAGTGTTGTCCATATCTACATACGAATAACATGCAATTGTATTTATATATACAAAAATAGTGGTTTACAGTGTGAATGGGAAGGCTAATTTGCATATTGATATTAAAAATGTGATTTTATTAAATATGTGCTTAGTATTATTGATTTCTAATTGTTTGGTTTTATTTTAATGAATATAAGCAAAAATCTCTTCAATGAATCTTAAATGAAATCCATTAACAAGAAAAATAACTGTCATTTTATTCTTTATTTCCTAATTTAACTAAATAGTTAAATAAGTAAAATTCAGCAATGAAAGACGGATTGATAGAAGAGAAAGTTTCATTTCTATTTTTCTATTATACCCCCACTCTGTTACATATCTTTTTATCTGCCTTCTTATTAGACTTTCTAATTTAATATGATATTTCATTACATTAAAAATTAAATACTTGCACCTGGAGGGTGCATATATTTGCTAGTATATATAAACTAATTTTTGGTACAACTAATTTTATACCATACTTTTTATTAAACCATGATCAGCTAATTAAAAGGGAGGTTTAGAAGAGGAAGAAAAAAAAAAAAAAAAAAAAACTCAAGAAAATAGAGACTTAAGGGCCATTTGCATTTTCAAAAGTTTCAAACTAGTACAAAATAAAACACGACCTCCGGAGATTTAAAAAAAGATTTTTGAAACATATTGCCTGAGGGGTGGGAGTTAAAAATTCAATGTCAGCGAGTTTGTACCCTAAGTAAGTAAAATCATCAAATTAAAGGATTAAAAACTAAAACATTTGAAATGTAAACTTTAAATATGTATCAAAATAAAACAAACTATATATAGATATATAATACCAGTATAAATGTATTTATTAAAACTTGTTTTAAAAAAACAATGAGGACTGTCTAATGTTGCATGCTCAAATTTTGAGTGTATTTATTCTATGTTATGACGGTTTTGGGTAATGTGACGTAAGCAGTGACGTAATTTTTGTTACAGACAAAAACCGGAAGCGATTCTCCATTATTAATAGATAAAAAAGAAGAAACATTTAAATGCTTAGATGCTATTAAAATATTTTGCTTTAATTTAATCTTTTTTTAATGGATTATTATTTCAGTTTTATATAATAACTGATGTCAAAAACACACACATAGAATTCATGTGAGTTAGAGAAAAAAAGTACAGGGTGGTCCGAAAGTCTTGTCACCCCTACATATTTTTTAGAAGTAAAACAATTACATAATATAACCTGAAATTCTAGAAAATAATTTAATTTTTAAAGATTCTATTTTAGAGGTAAAATAATTACATAATATAACCTGAAATTCTAGAAAATAATTTAATTTTTAAAGATTCTATTTTAGAGGTAAAATAATTACATAACTTATAGATTATTGAAACAAAAAATAATGAGTTAAAACAATATGTATGAATCGCCCATTAGACCACTTTTGGACCACTCTATACTTTTTAAATAGTTTTTAAAAATTCCTTTTTTTTTTTTTAATGCATTAAAAATAGTGACTTATATTAATTGTGTAATATTATTGACTGCCTTATTACTTATACCACACCGGTCACAATATTAATATTTTAAATCAGTTTTTAAAATCCTGTAAATTAATAAGAAAAGTTTAGGTAATAATGTTAAAAAAAAATTTTTTTTTAAATAAAAAAAAAAACAGTTAAAGGGATTCTATTTAATTTGTTTTAGGTTCTTAATTTAATCCAAGTAAATTAAAGGTGAAAATATTTACCTCAAAGCCAAAATTATATCCTTTATAAATTGTGACGCAATAAAGATTGAGCAAATGGCTTCTTTCCTTATAATCCATCTTTTTCATTTCAACAAAATACAATTTTTCACTCAGCTGCGTTATTGTAGAGGCTATTTTCCTTCGTAAATTCATTGCTGTTTCCTGCAAGAAAAAAAAATTTTTTTAAAAATAAAATCAATGAATAAAATGAAAGCAAAAATGAAAATGTAAAACTTACAAAAATATCTTAAATTCATTATAAATTTAAAACAAACAGAAAATATACAGGGTGTTTTTTTAGAGGTAAAATAATTGTAATCTGAACATTAGCTACATAAATGAGAGTAACCCCCCTTGTTTCTTTCACTTTGAGGAAGCCTTATGTTTTGGTCGGTCATTTTCATTTCACCACATATCTACACTGAAAATACAAATTTGTTCGAATCAAAACAACTGCATGTTTTAACATGAAAATATCATAAAATGTGTTCTTAATAATAATTAAGTTCATTTCAAATAATGTGCAATTACAATTAAGACCACATTTTATGACATTTTAGTGCTAAAACATGCAGTTGTATTGAGTCAAACAAATTCATATTTTCAGTATAGATTTATGGTGAAATGCAAATGGCCGACCAAAACATAAAGCTTCCTCAAAGTGAAAGAAACAAGGGGGGGTACTCTCATTTATGTAGCTAATGTTCAGATTATCAAATAATTACATAATACAACCTGAAATTCTAGAAAATAATCCAATTTTTAAATATTTGTTTGGGAGATAAAATAATTACAGAACTTATATGGATTCTATAATTGTTGAGGCATTTTATACTATGAAGAGCCAACAGGAACCTTCAAATCAAGAAAAAAGTTAAGCTTCAACATTTCAAAAACATCTTGTGCAATGAATGACCCCTTGTTTTTGAAAATTTTTAAAAGTTGTTCATTACACAAGTACATATAACAGTATTTATTTTGTAGATACACTGTATTTTCTGGCTTCTAAGATGAAATAGGTTTCACTGGACAAATAAATAACTTACCTTTAGTTCTGCTAAAGATTCAGAAATCGCCTGGTGGCAAGAAATCTGTTCTTGAACAATGTCTACAGAATCGCCCATCAGTTTAGAGAATTCCTCACGTAGAGCAGGAAGTAGGGATGAACGAGTCACAACCATCATTAGACCATCAACCTTAAAGATAAAAGGAATTTATTTTTGTTTTACAAAAAATGTTTACGGTTTCTAAATATTCTTTTTCTTTTCACTTTAAAAAAATATAAAATTGTATATATAAAAAAAATTCACAAACCATCATTAGACCATCAACCTTAAACAAAGATCAAAGAAATTTATTTTTGTTTTACAAAAAAAAAAAAAAAATCTATGCTTCTTTGAACCACGTATCTTTGTTATGTTATGCCTCAAAAATACTTGGTTCAAAGTTAACTGACCTGAAAAAATGTAAAAGTTTTTAAATAAAATAACTGGTGCATTATATCTTTTATTCATTAATATATCAACACTGAAAATTTAATTAAATTCGGTTAATTCCCTGATTTTTGGTATTTTTTTTTTCTTTCGGCGGGGTAAAATACGATGGTGGAATTTAGGTCTGTTAAATTTGATTTAACCAAATTGTACATATAAAACAAATACACAAACCAAAAAAAGGTATTAAGAAAAACAACATATCATTTATTAATAGAAACTTCTGTAGCATTATGTTAAAACTGATTTCCCAAGTTTTTATTCAAGATCCAATTTGTTTCACTACCCAAAACAAGAAGCACTACCCACAAATCCTAATTTTTTTGTTAAGTGATACCAAAGAGGAAGGATTATTTCATTAAATTTCAAGAATCAGTACCCCAAAGTCAGTCAGACATTTGTTGTCCAATTTTCAGCCCCATATGGCAAAATTGTTATCTATTTGAATTATTATTACTACTATAACCCTTCTACACATCTACCAGTGGTAACCACTTGTTAGATCATGTTATAATAGACTGATGCTCATAGGGAGTAACAAGAAAAATCATGCCAGATCACACTCACTTTAAAATGCCCAGTTTTAAAATTTCTGTATTCAACAAAATTAACCATTAAAAAAAATAGGAAAACAGAAGAAAAAAGAGAAAAGAAAAGAAAAAGGAAAAGAGAAAAAAGAAAATGACAAAAATAAAAAGAAAAATGATAAAAAAGAAGAAAAGGAAAAGAAAAAAGAAAGAGAAAAAAGAATAAAAAGAAAATGATAAAAAAAGAAAGAAAAAAGAAAGAGAAAAAAGAAAATGACAAAAATTATAAAAAGAAAAAAAAAGAATAAAAAGGGGGGAAAAAAGGGCTGAACTTGCACAATGGTGTCAAAATTAATGTGACCCAGAAAAAACAGAACCCACAAATTTTGTAATAAAACTTAATTTTAACTATGGGGGTCTAGGGTTAGGTTTAGGGTTAGTTTAACGGGAAAATACCTTTTATCTTTAAGGTTGATGTCTAATGATGGTTGTGACTCGTATTAATTTTAACAAGGGGGGGGGAGTAGGCTTAGGCTTTAAGGTTAGTTTAATGGGAAAATAAATAAATAACTTGGGTTCTGTTTTTTCTGGGTCATCCTAATTTTGACACCTTTGTGCAAGTTCAGCCAAAAAAAGGATAAAGAAAAAAAGAAAAAAAAGGATAAAAAGAAAAAAAAAAAAAAAAAGAAAAAAAAGAAAAAAGAAAAAAGAAAAAGGATAAAAAAAAAAAAAAAAAAAAAAAAAAAAAAAAAAAGGATAAAAAAAAAGAAAAAAAAAAGGATAAAAAGAAAAAAGAAAGGATAAAAAAAAAAAAAAGAAAAAAAGAAAAAAAAAGGATAAAAAAGAAAAAAGAAAAAAAGAAAAAAAGAAAAAAAAAAAAAAAGGAAAAGAAAAAGGAGAAAAAAAAAAAAAAAAGGAGAAAAAGAAAAAAAAAGGAAAAAAAAAAAAAAAAAAGGAGAAAAAAAAAAAAAGGAGAAAAAAAAGGAGAAAAAAAAAAAAAAAAAAAAAAAAAAGGAGAAAAAAAAAGGAGAAAAAAAGAAAAAAAAGGAGAAAAAAAAAAAGGAGAAAAAAAAAGAAAAAAAAGAAAAAAAGAAAAAAAGAAAAAAAAAGGATAAAAAAAAAAAAAAAAAAAAAAAAAAAAAAAAAAAAAGAAAAAGTTGAGTGTGGTAAATAAAAATCCTAATACTTAAACCTAACCTAAACCTAAAATTCATATCCGCTTAATTAAGGGTCAGTTCTTTTTTTTTTTTTCCAATATTGAAAATAATTATCACTTCATGCTGTTAAAATTTTAAAAAAAACAAAAAAAAACAAAACAAATAATTTGTTTACTTACTGCAATATGAGACAAAGCAATCGCAGTTTGTGCAGTAGCATCAACAGGGACAATTCGCTCTTTCCATAACAAATTTTCTTGTTCATCATCACATTGCATCATCAATAGATAACCTTTGTCATGTCCATCATACTGACTGTAGGATTCTTGTTGGGGTGAATAATCCTCTTTACCACAAGTGACATTCAACAGTTGCAATATAAGGCGTTTTTCTGATACAATTCTTTCAGGAATGAATATCATATAACCAAGTTTTGGAGGAACAGTTACCTGGAATTAAATTTATTAAAGAAAAAAAGAAGAAAAAAAGAAAGATTTAACTGATGTTTATTATTATCAATTAATAATGGAGATTCAGTCTCTTTTTGTCTGTAACCGAAACTATGTCACTGCTTACGTCACAATACACAACAGCGTCAATATTAGAATAAAGAAAAATTAATATTAATAAAATAAAAACTGCTCCTTATAAATCAACATTTGAATCCTTTCCATTGTAATAATGATAATTTAAATAAATTTATATATCATCTTATTATAATGGAGATTGTGTGTTTTTCTGTCTGTAACCGAAACTATATTACTTCTCAAGTCACAATTCCCTTTCTTATTTACATCATATCCTCCATGATTTTATTTTTATTCAAACCTCAATTATTAATAAAATTGTTTTACATTATTAATACTGTTAACCATATCTACATGATATTTTCCACGTACCCCACTTGTACGGGTCAGGCACAAAGTCCCTATTAACGTGGGACCACCCACAAGCCGAGACTCATGGAGTGGCAGATGAAAAATTGCGTCGATCGGCATTCCCCCTCAAGGGAGGCGCCTCAGGCGCTGGGCAATAAACCCAGCCCTGCCCCTTTAAATCAAGGGGCAGGTGTTGCCTGGGGGGATGGCCCCCTGGGATCGACGCTGTTAATTATATCAATGGTCCAGAGGCCGAAGCCACTGTTGACCATATCTACTGTATTTACTGCGTACCCCACTTGTACGGGTCAGGCACAAAGTCCCTATTAACGTGGGACCACCCACAAACCGAAGCTCATGGAGTGGCAGGTGAAAAATTGCGTCGATCCCGTCGGCATTCCCCCTCAAGGGGGGCTCCTCAGGCACTGGGCAATAAACCCAGCCCTGCCCCTTTAAATCGAGGGGGCAGGTGTTGCCTGGGGGGATGGCCCCCTGGGATCGACGCTGTTAATTATATCAATGGTCCAGAGGCCGAAGCCACTGTTGACCATATCTACATACTAACAACATGCAATTATATTTATATATACAACAAAATAGCGGTTTACAGTGTGAACGGGAAGGCTAATTTGCATATTGATATTAAAAATGTGATTTTAATAAATATGTGCTCAGTGTTATTGATTTCTAACTGTTTGGTTTTATTTTAATCAATATAAGCAAAAATCTCTTCAATGAATCTTAAATGAAATCCATTAACAAGAAAAAATAACTGTCATTTTATTCTTTACTTCCTCTTTTAACTAAATACTTAAATTAGAAAAAAATAACAATGAAAGACAGGAGTATTGGAAGAGTAAGTTTCAGTTGTTCTATTTTTTCGATTAGTATAATCGAAATCAAATCTCTGTTTCAAATCATTTTATCTGCATTCTTATTTAGTTTCATTAGCCTTACTAATTTAATATAATATTTTATTACATTAAAACTTAAATACTTGCACCCGGAGGGTGCATATATTTGCTAGTTTAAATAAATAAAGTATATAAACTATGAAGTTAATCAAAAAATTGTATTATTACGTTAAATGGAAAACATTATTTGTGAAATTTGTAATCAACTTGAATTTTTTTTTTTTTTTTTTTTTTACTCTCGCCCTTTTTTCAGTAACAAGAAGTTAACTAAAAAGTTTACAAATAAATAAATACCTACGATTTTGTGCAAAATATTCAAAATAATTATTTGATTAATAATTAATAAATGCACGCAATATTTTATTTGAGAGGAACAGAACTAAGTTTCCATTTCAAATTGTTTTATTTATTTTTCTTTTAATAGAAAACTGATGCCTAAAATTGGCATAAAATTTTTTTTAAATGGTATGGTCAAGTTTTAATCTCTTGCACAATTCATAGTGGATCACCTTTCCCACTCAGTCATGTTTACTAATGTATTCTATTTGTGCTAGTTTCCTACATTTCCTTTAAAATTATCAAGTCTAATAGCTTTTAGTATTTTAAACACACTACCGGTTTAGTTCCATTGGTAGAGCATCCGCCTAGAAACCACAAGGTTTCAGGTTTGAGACCAGCCCATGTCAACTCAGTGCATGTGTAGCACAGCTTGGACCTGTGCAGTAAAGTAGAGAGCTGATAGTATGTGTGGCACTCCATCTCAGACGTTGGGTCTGTTGGATTATTTTTGTATATAAGGTGTGCTGGAAACTGCCACTTAAACTTGTGGACGGGTGGACTAAAGCCAGCCAATCATCAGCTCGAATACGTGGTTAGTTAACTATCTAATCGCCAAAAGCCATTGATTTGCACATATTCGACATTGACAAATGGGCCTTCAACCAAAGGATTTTACTCAACAATAAGGGACACCAAGGAACAACCAAAAGATTCTCCACTAAAGATCAGCTCTCTGCTTAACACAAGGGATCTCCACTGTAAAGTACTCTCACTTGAAGCCTAAAAATGGCCACAAAAATTGTAACAGGGTCTAGTGCTAGTGAAAAGGAGATAGACTCCTTCACTGTCCAGCTGATAAACTCACCTTGATATGTTTTGTTTGTTTAAGTTTTTGTAACAGTTCCACAGTAGAAATGTTGATTTTAAAAGCAGCAGCAATTTCAAGATCCTATAAAAAAAAAAAAATTATTTTAAAAATAAAGATAAAGTTAAATTAAAAATTAAAATGTGTAAAACCAAAAAAAAAAAAATAAAAATGAAAAACAAAATATCAAAAACCAACATCAAGAATTTATGGTAAATGCCAATATTACTTTTCTTAGCATTTTAGCAAAGCCCAAAGCTTTTGATGATCTTTCTCTTCCTTCACGGAAAAGGTTTTTGAAATCCCGAAATGTCTGCTGAATACGATGTCTGAAAATAAAAACCAAAAAATGAATAATTTCAGAAAAATTCAGCTGGACATTAACTTAGAAAAATTAAAAAAAAAACACTAAACTTTATTATTTCTCTGAATGTTTGAGATGAGGCTTGAAGATTATCTGCGTTATTCGGGCTATTGTCCCCATCTTCATTGTTATCTACACAATTTCTCTGAATGTTTGAGATGAGGCTTGATGATTAGTATTTTCTGCGTTATTCGGACTATTGTCCTCATCTTCATTGTTATCTACACAATTTCTCTGAATGTTTGAGATGAGGCTTGATGATTAGTATTATCTGCGTTATTCGGACTATTGTCCCCATCTTCATTGTTATCTACACAATTTCTCTGAATGTTTGAGATAAGGCTTGAAGATTAGTATTATCTGCGTTATTCGGACTATTGTCCCCATCTTCATTTTTATTTGTACAACGTTTCGGGCCGATATACCCTCCGAGTTCCCGAGTCCGACAAGAAATACCTGAAGAAGGCCGGAGGGTATATCGGCTGAAACATTGTACAAATAACAGTGAAGATGGGGACAATAGTCCGAATAACGCAGATAATACTAACTTAACTTTATAACAGTGAAGTTTTTTTAAAAAATCATACCTGTATATTTATTTGATAAAATAAGCAGTTTAATTATAAAACTTTAGATCGTCTAGACTGTCTAACCAATGCTAAAGAACAGAGTCTCTCTAACTATTTACCTGGGGTCTCTAAGAATTTGGCTAGAGTCACACATAGTGAAAAAGGTTAAAAAAAAAAAGAAAAAAGAATGATTATAGAAAGTAGATTATTACCTTAACTTGGAAACTCTATCTTTGCTATAAATATCATCATCAGTTTTATCTCCACTGCTGTCTTCTGCCGATTTTTCACAACTTCCTTTCAGCATTTGTGAATCACTTCTGCTGTACTTTTGGGACCTGGAGTTTATTGTCTCTTCACTTTCCCTACCTTCCGCTTCTCCCTGATTATTTTCACTGTCCTCATTATTTTCACTAATGTGTTTTTCTTCTTCATTCTCGTATTCCTCATTGTCTTGGGTATAGAATTCATCAATACCACTGTCCAAAAAGTCCATTATAGAAGCCAGTAAACTACTAGCCATTGCACTAAAAAGATAAAACAAAAAGAAAACTTCAAGCATAAGCTGAGAAAATTTTTTTTTTTTACTAATGATTAATTTTATAATGATTAATCTTATTATAATGGAGATTGTGTGTTTTTCTGTCTGTAACCGAAACTATATTACTACTCAAGTCACAATTCCCTTCGTAATTTACATCACATTCTCCATGATTTTATTTATATTTAAACCTCTGTTATTAATAAAATTGCTTCACCTTTTTATTAGTGTTGTCCATATCTACATACGATATTTACCGCGTACCCCACTTGTACGGGTCAGGCACAAAGTCCCTATTAACGTGGGACCACCCACGAGCCGAAGCCCATGGAATGGCAGTTGAAAAATTGCGTCGATCCCGTCGGCATTCCCCTCAAGGGGGGCGCCTCAGGCACTGGGCAATAAACCCAGCCCTGCCCCTTTAAATCGAGGGGGCAGGTATTGCCTGGGGGGATGGCCCCTGGGATCGACGCCATTAATTATATCAATGGTCCAGAGGCCGAAGCCACTGTTGACCATATCGACATACAAATAGCATGCTATTGTATTTATATATACACAAAATAGCGGTTTACAGTGTGAATGGGAAGGCTAATTTGCATATTGATATTAAAAATGTGATTTTATTAAATATGTGCTTAGTATTATTGATTTCTAATTGTTTGGTTTTATTTTAATGAATATTAGAAAAATCTCTTCAATGAATCTTAAATGAAATCCATTAACAAGAAAAAATAACTGTCATTTTATTCTTTATTTCCTAAATTTAACTAAATAGTTAAATAAGTAAAATTCAACAATGAAAGACGGGAGTGATGGAAGAGTAAGTTTCATTTCTATTTTTCTATTATACCCGCATATTTTTCTATTATACCGTTACATATCTTTTTATCTGCCTTCTTATTAGACTTTCTAATTTAAAACGATATTTCATTACATTAAAAATTAAACACTTGCACCCGGAGGGTGCATATATTTGCTAGTTATTATAATTAATATTCATGAAAGTAATGAATAATCTAATATAACCACCAATTTATTACAACACAAAGTTATTTCTTCTAATTCATTGATACTTATTAAGTTAATAAAAACTTATTTCTACTACTGTATTGATATACATAGAGTTAAATTTTGATTTCCGTTTGTTTTGTTTTTTTGGTTTTTTTTTTATTATTTTAACTCTTAATGTCCTATACCACCTCCTTCCACCCAGCCAGAAGTCACATTCATTTTTCTAATTTGCCCCAAACGATAGGCTTTTGTTTAAATGTAATATTAAACATTTAGAAGTCTTTGATTTAAGGGAAATAATGGGTAACTCTAAATGAAAAGGCCATTTTTTAATAAATCGTTATAGGAATGGGGCTCTGAACTTAGAAAATTCTCAACAGGATGTTAAGAGTTAATGTCTTGGTTGGTTGGTTGGTTGGATTTTATGGCATGTCAACTCTTCTTTGGTCATTTTAAGCCGAAGACATTTTGTTTTATTTATTCTTGATGGGTACTCATTTCTTTTTTTTTAAACTCATTTTGTTCTATTTAACCCATAGATGGGACCCTAAAAGGTACTACACCACTCCGGGTCAGAGTGGTCCTGAGAGTAATGGTGATGAAGGGGCACTCCACATTCCCTGGGCTTCAGAACTGGAACCTCACCATCAGATAGAGTTTAATGTCATACCCAGAACAATAAAACCCTCAGCCAACACCTAGTACATATAGGATACATTTTGATGGGTATTCAATTTTTTTTTTTTTTTTTCAAACTCAATTTTTTTAAACACATTTTTTTTTAGAACTCATTTTGTTCTATTTAAACCATAGATCTGTCCCTAACATGTACTACCACTCTGGGTCAGAGGGGACTAGGGAGTAATGGTGATGAAGGGGTACTCCACATTCCCCGAGCTCCAGAACTGGAACTTCACCATCAGATAGAGTTTATTTGTTTGTTTGTTTCGTTTAAGGTATATCAATTTCGGTGGGTCATTTAATGCTGATAAAGTTTTGAAATAAATTAATTCTTAATGAATACTCAATTTTTTTTTTTAATAAACACATTTTTCTATTAAACCCATCGATGGGACCTTAACAGGTACTACCACTCAGGTTCAGAGTGAACCAGCGAGCAATGGTAATAAAAGGGTGCTCCACATTCCCCAGACCTCCAGAACTGGAACCTCACCATCAGATAGAGTTTAATGTCATACCTAAGACAATAAAACCCTCAGCCAGCACCTAGCACATATAGGATAAAAAAAGGGTTGTTGCTTAAATGTCTTAGTGCCGATTTTACAAGCTTCCCAACATGACACTACATTTCTGGAGATTGGATTTCAGAATATTATTTCTATCTTACTGAATTTAACCGTATTATTAAAAACATTAGTGTGCCTATACTGTCAAAAATTACAAATCTCTAATAAATACAAACGTCAGGGTCACATTTTTTTTAGGCCGTCTCCATGAGCAAATTAAAAATATCCCAGGCTGAATCTGGACCCACATTCCTGAAATTTTGGATTCCCAAATTTTAATTACTACAATTGTTATCAGCGATTTTTACAACAATTTTTTTTACATATCAATTTTTATAACTTGGAAATAAATTTGTGAATAATCAAAATTAATTGCAGAATATAGCAAAAGTCACCCTGGCACAATTAAGAGACCTCCACAGGAGCTAGCTGAATTGCCACCTTATAAGGAAGCTTTTAAGCTAGTTTTTTTAATAAATTTTCAATCGGATCATATTTACAGTATTGCCAAATAAATACACATTTATTTACAGTATTGCCTAAATAAATACACCCAACAATAAAAAATAAATACACATTTATTTACAGTATTTCCTAAATAAATACACCCAACAATAAAAAAAAAAATTAAAAAATTTTTTTTTAATTTTCTTTAATAAAAAGTTAATTTTTTTGTAAACAAAAGATACAAGAATTTTATTCTTTCTGTTTTGATTATACAATCAAAATGGATATTATTAGGCATTATTTATTACCAAATTTGACAGCATTTAAACTCTGTAACCAAAAATATGAATATGTAAAGGTAAGTAAGTCGACAGGGTGGCCTAATGTCAGTATCAGCCATGCAGCGAGGGAATCTATCCCCTTTTCACTAGCGCTAGACCAAGGAGATCATTTTAGCGTCTGAGGTGGAGCGCCACACCTACCATCAGCTCCTTACTTTACTGCACAGATCCCTGTGCTACTCATACATTGAGTTGGCGAGGGCGGGTATCGAACTAGGAACCTTATGGTTTCTAGCCAAATGCTCTATTATTGTAAAAATACATCTATAAGATGATTGAGGGGGAAGTCATCAGCGTTGTTATATCCTTGGGATCATTGGAAATTTCTGGTCTTTCAACAACGAATTTCCTCACCCAAGGGACCAATCGGGGTTTTATTTTTTTTATTTTCCCAGTACCCCACTCGTACCAGGTCAGGCACGAAGGCCCTATTTACGTGGGACCACCCACAAGCCGAGACTCATGGGTGGCAGGTGGAAAAATTGCGTCGATCCCGTTGGCATTCCCCCTCAAGAGGGGCGCCTCAGGCGCCGGGCAATAAACCCAGCCCTGCCCCTAAAGGGACAGGTATTGCCTGGAGGGATGGCCCTCTGGGATCGACGCTATTAATTCAAGCACACCGATCCAGTGGCTGAGGCGCACTGGACCCCCGTCCCGAAGGACGGGTTGGAGGTGGACAAATCGGGGTCAATCAAACCTCGACCCTTTCCCCTCAGCAAATGACCTCGCCTCCTGATGACCATAGTTTTATAGTACTGGTCACCTGACCTTCAGCCAATGGCAATAGCGCTCTAGAAACAAGCTTATTTTTGTTGTGGATAACCATGACAAAAATGAAAAATCTCTAATAATCCGTGACTTTAGTGTTTTTTTATTCCATTTTATATTAATTCGCTATTGATTAAGTGTTTAAACCTAAAAACATGAGTAAATCACTTTTTAAAAAAAAGATCAGGTTTATTCTTTACCGTTATCTACTCAAAGAAAATAAATGTATAATAAAAATTATACTAGAAATAAATGTAAAAAAATTCACCTGAAACGTTTGCCTGCTTCTGCTTCTCCTCCAATCACATGAGGACAAATGATTTTAGTAAAAGCCCATTCTTCTTCTAAAGTGTTTTTTAAACTGTGTGACGCATCTGGAAGGTTCTGCAAATTACTCATCCAATGTTGTAAGTAATTGAAATAAACCTTTTATGAGAAAAAAGAAAACAGGTAAATTATTCTATAAAAAGATTTGGTATATAAAAGAGTACAAGTTGTTTACTTCATGATAAGTCTTTTTTTTTTGGGGGGGGGGACAATAAATGTATATATTTTGTACATAATTATCAGAAGGCGTTCCTGTTTATTTTCGTTTGATCCCGTTGACAGCTTTTGGGTTTTTTTCAGCCGAGTTGGAACAGAGACAAAAACAGCTTTCCGTCAGGGCCCTATAGTATTGTATCATCCAACACAACGACTGTAGTACTTAGCCGGAGCATCGTTCCCATACATACATACCTTGAGACCGTGCCCCAGGCAAAGTATTATAGTGGTTAAGATTGCATTGCAGATTGTTCTTTAGAGAAATGTATCTTATTACCAGGTGCAAAATATACAACAAGCAAGTAATAAATAAATTCATTAATAAATCAAAATAATACAGTCAGCCTATTATAAGCCCCACTGATAGGGCTGCCATAACTGGAGAGAGAATAGTAGGATTCATACCATTCCCAAGCACTATGTGAAATGCAAACAACCTCATGTCAGGTTATCTGACTTATCAATCCACTCTTATTGTTACATAATTATTAGATTCCTAATACTTGTGTACAGTAGTGTAGAAACCAAAATGGCTGTTATAAGTTGCAGCCCACAGCCTTGAAGGATTGAATGACAAGGCTTGACTTCATCCTGATCCTTCCGGTGGATACCGTGAGAATCGGTGGAGAAGACTCTCTTCCGGTTTAGATTAGAGAGAGTTTTAGTCAGATTGGCCACAACCACGACAGTGGGAAGTCGTGTTATGCACGCTGCCGACTCAATCTGCGCAGTTAGACTGGTGGGGATTTCAGAATAAAATATGATCTAAGTTAAATCGAAGTCTTGTGTTATTATCTAAAAACTACCAATGACACAGGGCTTCTGATAAAGAGAAATCCCCAATGGAAGACCAGACACAAAGTCCCCAAGACGAAGTCCAGACGCTAGAAGAGACGCTAGAAGAATAGAAGTAAGAAAGTAAGGAAAGAGGTATGCAACATTATAAAACATACTTAGCAGATTTTGTGGTAAATTCAGTTTGTATAGGTTGTTTATTTTTACAGCATATCAACCCTTTTCAGGTCAATTATTGCTGAATCAAGACATTTGGATATTGGGTTTCTTATAGTAATTGCTATTGCTTAAATGGTCACCCATCTAAGTACTGAACAGGCTCATCACTGTTTAACTTTGATGATCTAGCAGGAACTGGTGTTTTCAATGTGACTCTAGCGTAAACCACAGTTTATATAGAAATAGAACAAAAAGATAAATTTGTATATGTATATTTACCAATCCTTACACATGAGTAGGATGCGACACAAATTCAATTTCTTAAGCAGAGTTTACTAGTTTTCAATTCAGAGGTTTCCTTCTCCTAGACTGGTTGCCTAACCAAGGTTAAAGAACCCAGTCTGCCCTAATATTTACCCATAGCTGGAGAGAGCTTTCCCAAAGGTATTAGCAATATATATATTTACCAACTCCTCCGCACGAGTAGGATGCGACACAAGGTCAATTTCTTAAGCGGCGTTTAACAGGTTTGAATTCAGAGTTTTCCTTCTCCTAGACTGGTCACCTAGTCATGGTTAAAGAACCCAGTCTGCCCTGCTATTTACCCATAGCTGGAGGGCGAGTCGGATTCATACCTTTCCCAAGGGTATTAGCGCTAAGTGAAATGCAATTAACACGTCCAGGATTTGAACTCGGGGCGACGAGTCCATTTCCCACGACTTTAACCATTACACCATGCACTTCCTATTAGGTATTAGCAATATAGGTTACTTTGTTTTACAGCATATCAACCCTTTTCAGGTCATTTAATGCTGAATCAAGACATTTTGATATTGGGTTTCATACAGTACCTACTGTTGCTTAAATGGTCACCCATCTAAGTATTGAACAGGCTCATTATTGCTTAACTTTGTTGATCTAGCAGGAACTAGTGCTTTCAACATGACTCGAGCATAAGCCACAGTTAAACAGGTTTGAATTCAGAGGTTTCCTTCTCCTAGACTGGTTGCCTTTCCTAAGGGTATTAGCAATATGTGAAATGCAACCAGCCTCATCCAGGATTTTAACTTGGGTTGACAAGTCCATTCCCTATGACAATGACTATTACAGCATGCACCTCCACTTTGTATATGAATGTATAAGAAATAAAATAAATACTTACTCCTAACATTTCTTTCATATATTCATCAAATTTTTCAAGATCCATCACTTCATCAGCTTCATTCATATCAGTGTCCCAGACAACAGTAGAAACCATTTTTTGATAGAACTGTTTCATGTAGATGCCACCACGTAAAACATCTTTACATTCACGTATTAACTGAAATATGTTGTAGTTAGGAAAAATATAGTAAACTCATTTTTTTTTAAATCTTTTTTTAAATAATTACAAATTGTAAACCTACAATTTTTTTTTTTTTTTTTTTTTTTTTTTTTTTTTTTTTTAAACAAAATTTTTTAAATAATTACAAATTATTTTTTTTTATTTTTTCAAATTTTTTAAATAATTACAAATTATTTTTTTTTCAATAATTTTTTCAAAATTTTTAAATAATTACAAAATTTTTTTTTCAATAATTTTTTCAAAATTTTTAAATAATTACAAATTATTTTTTTTTCAAACTAATTATTTTTTTTTCAATAATTTTTTCAAAATTTTTAAATAATTACAAATTATTTTTTAAACAAAATTTTTTCAAATTTTTTAAACAATTACAAAATTATTTTTTTTTTTTTTAAACAAAATTTTTTCAAATTTTTAAACAATTACAAATTATTTTTTTTTTTTTTTTTTTTTTTTTAAACAATTACAAATTATTTTTTTTTTTTTTTTTCAAATTTTTTAAACAATTACAAATTATTTTTTTTTAATAATTTTTTCAAATTTTTTAAACAATTACAAATTATTTTTTTTTAATAATTTTTTCAAATTTTTTAAACAATTGCAAATTAAACTAACAATTTTTTTTAATAATTTTTCAAATTTTTTAAACAATTACAAATTGTAAACTAACAATTTTTTTTAATAATTTTTTCAAATTTTTTAAACAATTACAAATTGTAAACTAACAATTGTTTTTTTAAACAAAATTTTTACAAATTGTAAACCAACAATTTTTTTTTTTTTTTTTTTTTTTAAAAAACAAAATTTTTTTAAAGAAAAGTTAATAGATACCAGGATTTCATTTCTAGTAGAATGTTATCCAATCAAAATGGGTATTTTTAGGTATTACCAAATTCTACAGCACTTAAACTAACCAAAATAAGTAATAAATGTACTTATTTTTGGACTGCTATAGGAATCACAAGGTTCTAAGTCGATACCAGTCCTCACCAACTCAGTGCATGTGTAGCACCTGTGATAAAGCATCAGCAAAATAATCTCCCTGGTCCAGTACTAGCAAAAAGGGGATAGACTCCCTTGCTGTTTAGCTGATACTAACAATAGGCCACTCAGCCAACTTTGCTACTACTTACTTTACATATTCATATACTTATGCAAGTTTATTTTTGGTTTCATGGGTGATACTGTATGAGAAAAAATGAATTAATAATCATATCTATTAATAATGGAGATTCGCTTCCGATTTTTGTCTGTAACAAAAATTACATCACTGCTTACGTCACATTACCCAAAATCATCTATTAATAATGGAGATATGCTTCCGGTTTTTGTCTGTAACAAAAATTACATCACTGCTTACGTCACATTACCCAACATCGTCATAGCATAGAATAAAATTCATTCTACGATTTTTGGCATGTTTAAATTTTGAGTGTATTTATTCAATAAATACACTTAAAATTTGAACATGCAGCATTAGACAGTCCTCATTGTTTTTTAAAACAAGTTTTAATAAATACATGACTGGTATTATATATCTATATATAGTTTGTTTTATTTTAATACATATTTAAAGTTTACATTTCAAATTGTTTTAGTTTTTAATCCTTTAATGAATTTGATGATTTTACTTATTTAGGGTACAAACTCGCTGACATTGAATTTTTTACTCCTACCCCTCAGGCAATATGTTTCAAAAATCTATTTTTACATCGCCCCAAGGGCGTTTTTTTATTTTGGTCTAGTGAGAGTAAAGTATAAAAAAAAAATTTAAAAAAGTAAATTCAACAGAGTGGTCTATTGTTGGTATTAGCCAGACAGCAAGTGATGACAGGAAGATTGTTTGTGTGTCTGAGGTGGTGTGCCACACCTACTGTCAGCTCTTCACTTTAGTGCACAAATCCAAGCTGTGTTACTCAAGCACTGAGTTAGCGAGGGCCTGTATCAAACTAAGAATATTGTGGTTCCAATGTGAATGCTCTAACAACGGAGCTAAACCAGCCCTTAAAAATAAGGTGTATAAATATAAGAATTCTATTAAATATGTGAACATTTCCCCAGCACATTTTTTTTTAACAAGTCTAATGCATTCATCAATAAAAGGGGATTAAAATCCAATAAAAAAAGTTAATAAATAAACAATCTTTTGATTGAAATGTATAGAACTCACCTGTCGTACACTAAGAGCGGATGGCTCCCCAGCAGGTCGCTGTTCAAGACGTAACCGGAAACATTCATACATAACATCAAGAAGAACACGAAGCAGAAACAAGAAACTAGGGCAAAAAGAAGGCAAACCCATTTCTTGAAACTGCTTACTCCTTGTTCCATGGTCTATGAGGCTGGTACTACGCCTAAGATCAGGTTGGTTTGAACTTGTTACCGGTGAAGGCGTTAATTGGGGGGATAACAAATTCTGACCATCATTGAAATTCTGTAAGCAATAAAATTAAAGAATTTAGATTTAAACAAACACAAATTACATAAAGTAAAATGGAAGCTTACCAAAGTAAAAAAACAAAAAACTATCAGTTTAAATAATAAAAAGAACTAAGAGTCTAAATTAAAAATATTTTATACCATGGTAAGTTAAATAGAATTAATTTCTTTACCAAAAAAAAGCCATGACACAAAATTCATTATGTTGAAACCTAAACACTGAAGGCAATTTTTTTCAATTGTCTCCTAGCCTTATGTTCAATATAGTCTTAATTTTCCGTTTCATGAAATAAAATAGACTAAAAACAGGTACATGGATGTTTATACAGCTTAAAGAAGCCATTTTGTAAAAAGTTTTTATGTACCAAACTATGGAATTTTTCAAATATTGTCCTATTCTTAAACATATTCTTAAAAAAATTAAAAAAATAAAAATTTTCAAAATTTAGATTTGGGAAAGAAAGAAAGAAAAATTTGAAAAAAAAGAAAAAAAATTAAAATTGAATTAAAAAAATTTGGGAGATAAGTGGCCATACAGTTCTTTGTTTATCAATATTTCTTTTTTTTTTTTTTGCTTGTTTTTTTGTTTTCTTTCTTTTTTGGTAATAGTGGGATGGGCGGTATTGATTAAGGTGGTGTTAGTAAGAGGTGGCAGTGATTGTAGTAGTAGGAGTGACAGTAGTAGTAGGGGGGTGATTGAGGATTGTAATAGTGGGATGGGGTGGCAATGAGTAAGGTGGTGATAGTGAGGGGTGACAGTGATAGTAGTAGGAGGAGTGACAGTTAGGGTGGTATTAGTGGGGTAGGGTGGCAATGATTAAGGTGGTAGTAGTGAGGTTTGCAGTGATTGTAGTAGTAGGAGTGATAGTGGGGTTAGTAATGATTCTGGTGGTGGTTGTGGGGTGGTAATAGTGGGGTGGGGTGGCCATAATTAACATGGTGGTAGTGGTTGTAGTAGTAGTAGTAGGAGTGACAGTGGTAGTGCGGGTGGCAATGATTGTGGGGGTGATTGGGCGAGGTAATAGTGGAGTGGGGTGGCAATGATTAAGGTGATGTTAGTGAGGGGTGGCAGTGGGGCTGCAAATAATTGTGGTGGTAGTGATCATACTCACAGGCATTGATTCAGCGGAAGACAAATTATTTTTGGGAGGCATCCGAAGAGATTCCTCAGCTCTCCGAAGAGATCCATCCAAAAGATCTAATAACCTTTTCATCAGTTTGTGCATGCCCATCTTTTTCAAGCCACGATCAACATAGCTGTGATAAAATGATATCTTGGGATACAACTCATCAGACGAGTCGGCATCATAAATGTAGGAGTAGCTTTGGCATGAGGTGCCGCATGAGAATTTGGTAATATTATTTAGGGGTGGAGCTGTAGGGTTTGTGGTTGGAGAAGGGCTGGCTGCCCGAGAGGATCGTTCACTGTCACTTAAATTAAATTTCACTTCGGGTCGCGGGAGGGTTAAAACAGTTGTGGGTGGCTGCAATGAAGAGGACGATACGGAAGTGGATAAGGATGTTTCGGATGAGTTTTCATCACCTGAGGGTAGGGCACTTCCATCATTTGATTTGGTCTCTGTGATATCTAACAGAGAGCTTGAATCGGCTGGCTCAACTCCACCCCACAATTGACTAACTGACCAGCTGCTTTCATAGCTACCAAGAAGTAACTTTTCAATGTCTATATCTTCTCCTAACCATGGCCAATCTGTCAGCTCGAGTTGATTTTGTTGCAGGACTCGTCCAAGTAATCTAATTTTATGACAGAGTTCTCGGGTTATACTTAACCAAAGGCACAATGATTTCACCCTGTACACAAAATCATCTCGATTATAAAGGCTGTGTGCTAAACCCAACGCCTTTGTTGTCGGATACTGCCGTTCACAAAAGTCCAACTTATCTAATAATTCGCTGACACGTTTTAGAGCGTATTTCTGAGCAGTGACTATTTCAGGCGTTAGTGTAAAAATATAGCGACCCCGTGGTAGAGCATTTTCTTTGGGAACACCATTAGAAAAACTGGTATCGGCTCCACCGATACTAGCACCGGAATCTATGTTGACATTGAGATTAAAATCCATGATTTCTTCAAGAATTCCTGGAATTTTCTCTCGATTCTGTGCCAATATTTTGTCTTGCTGTACCAACGTGACATTGTTGTACCAAGCTTGGATGTTTCGCCAAATCAACTCATTGCACCGTTTCTGTAGTTGAACTTGTTCATTGGTGTTGGAGAACCTACCCAGCCGAATTAGCGTGGAAAAGTTTTCATGGAATTCTTTTAAGTTTGTCCCCTTTATGTGAGGACGACGAGTGGGATAGGAGTATCTGGGGTTGTTGTGTTTCTTTTGCCCACTGATGGAGTCCATCTTTTTCTTAAGGGCCCGTGTGTCCCTTTTTCTTTTGCTTTCATGGAGAGAGTCGGAATCTGTACATTCATCAGAGTCTGTGTAACTGAGATTGTAATACGTTGCATCGTATGGGTGTTGTTGTTGTTGTTGTTTGATAATGTCAAAAGGAACTTTTGGTTGGCGCTTCTTGCGGCTTCTCTCTTTTTTTCTGACCGCTGGTTCTGGAGTCAAGTCTTGGGGATTTATAACAAAGCATTTTAATTCCAATTCTGTAGAATTAAGTCTGTCATCATCAACTCGCTCATCAGCTTTACTACTGGTATACCTGAAATATACAAATGGATTGGAGTTAAAATCAAATCAAATTTAAGTCTTACAAGTCAATCATAATAAAAATCATCTAAAAGTTTCATTCACAAAAAATATGTCCAAAAAAAAAAAAAAAAAAAAAAAAAAAAAACCTTTAGAAAATTCAACATTATCACCAATTCATTTCAAAAACATAGTCGGCATTAAATGACCCATTGAGGTTGATATGCCGTAAAACAAGAACAAATCAATCAATCATAATAGGGAGGCATTTGGTGTAATGGTTATCATCATAGGAAATGGACACAAGCATGTATGTATGTATGGATGCATGTTCATATTTATGAATGTGTATATATATGTCCTTACACACACATACACATATATATATGTAGACGTGTAGTGTAATGGTTATCATCGTAGGAAATGGACATGAGACGAATACAAATCCTGGATTAGGCTGTTTGCATTTCCCATAGTGCTAATATCCTTGGGAAAGGTATAAATCTAATTATTCTCTTTCTGCTATAAGTAAATAGACTGGGCTCTTTAACCTTGGTTAGGCAACCAGTCTAGCAAAAGGAAAATTCTGAATTCAAAACAGTTATACTCCACTTAAAAAATACTTCCCCTCCCCTCGGGGGGTCCAGTATGCTTCGACCACTGGACCGGTAAAGTAAAATTAATAGCGTCAATCCCAGGGGTCTTTCCCCCACCAGGCAACACCTGCCCCCTTGACTTAAAGGGGCGGGGCTGGGTTTATTGCCCAGCGCCTGAGGCTCCCTCCTTGTGGAGGAATGCCGGCGGGATCGACGCAATTTTTGTTAGCCCACATAAAAATGGGGTATGAGGCAAATAACTACTCCCACTTAAAAAATTGACCTTGTGTTACATCTAACTCATGCAGAGGGGTTGGTAAATACGTAAAAATCAATCATATAAAAATATGCAAATTAGATACAACTATCAATTCAACTATAATTTTTTTTTAACTAAAATACAAAAAAATTTCAAAAGTTACGTTTGTTTTTTTGTTTTTTTAAATCAAATATTTACATAGTTGACCTCTCATAACAGTGGTCCTTGATTATATTGATACTTCTATATAGGAAGAAGTGAAAGATTTTAATTAGCATGATCATATAACAGGTTTTCTTATTAAATATCTGAAGATTTTATATGCTACTAGATGAAATAGCATTACCAGCACTTTTGCTGAAATCGGTGGACATTGACAAATTTGCACCTTAATCAGTTTAATTCGCAATTTCTTGAGCATTTCTGATTCAATTTTTGAAATATTTATATGTTTGGAAAGAAAAGAAAATAATCTTTCTAAATATGTAATTTCCATGTGTTTTTGTCCATTGAATTATTTTTTTATGGTGATTTAAAATGGTATTTTGCTTCGAACAGCCAAAAACACAAATGATTTTTTTAAGGTTAAATTTTACTCTTTGCAAGATCAAAAAGTGTAATCTTTATAAATACTAGCAAATATATGCACCCTCCGGGTGCAAGTATTAATGTCATAATATATTATATTAAATTAGAAAGTCTAAAGAAACTAAATAAGAATGCAGATAAAATGATTTGAAACACAGAGGGGGTATAATCGAAAACTATAACAGCTGTAGCTTCCTCTCCCATCGCCCCCGTCTTTCATTGCTAAACTTTTCTAATTTAACTATTTAGTTAAATTAGGAAGTAAAGAATAAAATTACAGTTATTTCTTTTTGTTAATTAATTTCTTTTAAGATTTATCTCCGAGATTTTTACTCATATTCATTAAGATAAAATCAAATAATTAGAAATCAACAATACCAAGCACATATTTATTAAAATCAAATTTTAAATATCAATATGCAAATTAGGCTTGCCGTTCACACTGTTAACCGCTATTTGTTGTACATATAAATACAATTGCATGTCATTACTACGTCGATATGGCCAGCAGTATTAATAATGAAAAACAATTTTATTAATAATTGAGGCTTAAATAAAAATAATTAATCGAGAATGTGATGTATGATAACTAAATGGATAGTGACTGGAGTAGTGATATAGTTTCGGTTACAGAAAAACAAACACATAATCTCCATTATAATAAGATTGTTGAAATTATACACTTAATTAGAAAACACCTTAAACTACATTGTGTAGGTTGTTTTTTCTTCTTCTTTGACCTTTGGAAGTGAAACCACTACCAACTAAAGTAGACACAAGTTCTTTCAAACAGTATAAGATGAGCGAAAAAAGAGCACTATATCCTTAATAGAAGATAGTCTCAGATTTATTTTGTTATATGTGTGACATTTGGATGATGGTTAACCGTCAGAATTTTTTTTATGAAACCTCAGTTATGGAAGAATCTTATAGCTACTAACCTGTTAGCTCCTGAAAATTAACATACAAATAGTTCAATCTACCGATCATACTCTCCAATCTCTCTTTATATTTACAGAGAAAAATAACATATATAAGGAGTAGTTAGTCAAGATATATATAGAAAGGAGGAAAGTGATAGGCAGAATGTGGGGGTAAGAGACAGGTGAGTTTTTGACTTAATTGCGAATTACGACTAATTAGAATCAAATAAAATGGATTTTTTTCCAACATAACCTAATCCCAAAACTAAGGAACATTTTGGGATATATTTTGAGACATTAAACTAAATAGGAAAAAAGCCTTTAGCAAACAATCATTGATTCACTCAGCTTTAGTATAATAATAGATATCTAGATCTTGTAGGATAATATTGTGTTCTTTTTTTCCTGTGTTTTAATTTTGGTTTGGTTTCTTTGTTTAATGGCATACTGATTTGTGGGTTATTTAATACCAAAGCCATCCTTGGAGAAGAACAGTAGTGGTACTATTTAACCCATAGCTGAGGGGATGAGGAGGTTCATACCAAGGGGATTAGTCCAAAAGTGAATGTAACAGCACAACTGGAATTCAAACTCACTATGATCTCGCAGTCCAGCATGTTAGCCACTATACCATTGGGGACTCCCCCTCTGATTTTCATAGCTACAATTAGTTAAGAGAATGTATTTATCCAACCCCTCTGTGTGAGTAGGATGCGACACAAGGTCATCTTTTAAGTTGAGTTTAACAGATTTGAATTCAAAGTTTTCCTTCTCCTAGACCGGTTGCCATACCAAGTTTAAAGAACCCAGTCTGCTTTACTATTTACTCATAGCTGGAGGGAGAATAGTAGATGAAGGTATTAGTATGAAATGCAAACAATCTTGTCCCAGATTTGAACTCTGGTTGCCATGTATTTCCTAATTAAAAATCAATCAATCTGTGGAACTCTTCACAGTTCTTCATAAGTAAGTTAAAAAAAGTTAAGATCAGCCATGTTTAAATATGACAGATTCCATAGACAAAATGGGAGTCCACATCGTGTAGTGAATAACATACTGGACTGCTGCATCAAAGTAAGCCAGTTTGAACGCCAGCCACACAATTATGTTTATTTTTGGATGAATACCCTTGGGAAAGATATGAACCAAGCTATGCATTAAATAGGATCACTACTGTTCTTTTACAAGAATGGCTTTGAAGGTTGATATGCCATTAAACAAAGAAACCAGGCGAAAATTGAATTTAATGCTTTTTCGAAAGTTAATGTTTTGTAATTTCTTACAATTATAAAATAATTCTTAATTTTTTGGTATTTCTTTTTGAACTCAGGAACCTTCTTGTCAAAGAGACCCGGAACTGCAAATTGAACCCTTTATTCAATCCACGGGGTAAACTGTTCTCATTCCATTAACCATGATCAGGTACAAGTGTTAAGCTGTGTTAATTATCCTATGTTACAGTCGCCCTTGGCCAGGATTGAACCTGCAGAGGTAACTGTCACTTAGAACTGTATTAACTCAACGCCTATATCCATTGTGCCCTATGTCCAACTGGCTAAAAGAATGAGTCTACCCACGGGGATTGAATAAAATGTTCAATTTGATGTTCTATGAAGGCTCTGAGTTCGACAAGAAGGTTCCCGAGTCTGATAAGAAATACCTGAAAAGGGAGGGCACATTGGCCAAAACTTTGTGTAGATAACAATAAAGATGAAGACAATAATCCAAATTATCAGGCCTCATTTTAAAAAAATTCAGAGAAATAGTAATCCAAAAAGGTTCACACTTTTATTTCTTAGCTTCTTTTTATTGTTACTTTTTATAAAGTGAAAAAAAAAAAAAAAACGATTACATTTTTTATCACTGTAACTCAACTAGCAATAAAGAACAAGCCTTTAAAAAAATAAAATTATGTTTTGAACCATTCACAAGTTCAGGGTTACATTTTGTAATATCTTAAATGTAAAAAAAAAAAAAAACAAATTATGTAAATATGAACATACAATGAACAAGATTCCCTAACCTCAAAGCATAAAATAACCCTAGATGGGTCAACATGCTGTTAAATAAATCCATCAATCATAGCTCCATGGTCAAGGATAAGAATTGAGATTTTTTAAAATTGAAATCTACTCCTTTATTCTGATTTTATAGTTTAATATTGACCATTTAATTGTATTAAAATAATGATGATTCAATCTCAAATTGTCTAAACAACTTAAACTTACCCCCCCCCCACACACACACACTGAGAACCAGGATGGTGCTTGATTTCTAAGACACCCTTTATATACAGATACCTGATGATTGACATGGGTCGTGAAACTGTCAGTAGTTATAGATGGCTGTGATTTTTTTTTTTTTTTTTTTATTTTGATTTTTTTTTATGGTTTTTAATTATTTTTAATCATTATCCAATATTTGACTATTAAAACTCTTAACATCCTATACCACCTCATTCCACCCAGCCAGAAGTCACATTCATTTTCCTAATCTGCCCCAAATGATAGACTTTGTTTAAATGTAATATTAAATATATTTAGAAGTCTTTATTTTAAGGGAAATAACAGGTGATTAAATGAAAAGGCCATTTTTAGCATTTTTGATAGATCCTTATAGGAATACTGGTCTGGATTCTCAACAGGATGTTAAGAGTTAAAGCTAGTTACAGCAGAATCTAAAAAAAAGATTCTGCTGTAACTAGCTTTAAGTTGTTTAGAAAAGGTATGGGGTATGTGGAGCAGCCCTTCATCACCATTGCTACCAGGTCTACTCTGACTCGGAGTGGTAGTACCTAAGGGTTAAATAGGAAATTTGTTTACAAAAAAAAAAAAAAAAAAAGAGTATAGCATGAAAATAAATATCAAATCGATTTTGGCTGTTCTGCTTATCTATATGTATAAACAGGGCGGGGAAAAAAGGCTAGAAAAAAAACCATAGCTATAAAAAAAAACTTTTAAAAAAACAAAAAACAATACAATAACAAAAATATAGTTATAGCTGAGAGCATGAGCAAGTAAATGATGAGTATATATTTTTATCATAAGGAGTTTGTACTGCCAGGCATTGCCAGAAAAATTATCATAAAAACACAAATTCAAGATAACAGAATATACAATGTTGCTGAACAAAAGGACTATAATCAATTGACTAATATTTATTCAATTTAATTCTATCAAAAACAAAAAGTTGATAATTTATGAGATTTAAAAGATTTTTTTTAAATTACTAAAATTTTTAACTAAAAAGCAAAATGGATAGAAATGTGCCCTACATTGAAGGAACAAAATCACTCAAATGATATTCAAATGTGATTTCAGACAAATAAGGACACATTTTTTTATTTCTTGGCTTCTTTTTATTGTTACTTTTTATACAGCAAAAAAGAAAATTAAAACAAATACATTTTTTTATCACTGTAACTCAACTGGCAATTAAGAATAAACCTTTAGAAAAAGAAAAATATGTTTTCAATGACCCACAGGTTTAAGGTTACATTTCTGTAAGTAAAGTCAACGGGGCGGCCTAAAGTCGGTATCAGCCAGTCAGCGAGGGAGTCTATCCCCATTTCAATAGCGCTAGACCAAGGGGATTGTTTTAGCATCTGAGGTGGAGCGCCACACCTACCATCAGCTCCTTACTTTACCGCACAGATCCCTGTGCTACTCATACACTGAGTTGGCGGGACTGGTATCGAACTAGGAACCTTGTAGTTTCTAGCTGAACGATCTACCGACTGAGCTAACCTGGTCCCAATCATAGCTAAAAAAAATTTTTAAATAAAAAAATAAATAATGTTTTGTTTGTTTGTTTTGTTTTGTTTTACAGCATATCAACCAAGATGGGTCATTTAATACTGGCAAAATTTTGAAAGAATCGTAGCGATAGTTTGGAAGAAAATTTTTTTTTTTTTTTTGTAAACAAATTTTCTATTCAACCCATAGATGAGACCCTAACAGGTACTACAACTCTGGGTCAGAATGGACCTGAGAGCAATGGTGATGAAGGGATGCTCTACATTCCCTAGACCTCCCTCCAGAACTGGAACCTCACCATCAGTTTAATTGATTAATTGGTTTAACATCGTACCCAGGACATAAAGACCCCTAACTCCCATACAGAGATGTGCAACCAAACGAATACCCTCCATCAGGCATCTGCCATACTCTGAACGTCTCGCAGCCCTGGGAATGGATTCATTGAAACTTCGGCATCTGGCAACTGACCTGTAAACACTCATAAGGTCATTAATCATCTTAACAACAGCAACCTTGAGCACCTTTTTGATCTCCATCTTTCTAACACATGTGGGCATGCCTACAAAGTCAGAAAACAGCACTGCTCACGTGACTTTCGGAAACATTTTTTCACGCTCAGAGTTGCAGAGACATGGAATAAACTGCCCGTGTCTGTTGTAGGCTGCAGAAGCACTGAGTCTTTCAAAGCCTCCATGCTTCCTGTAGTCCGCCGACACTATACTTCATGCCACTCTCCACATACATATGCACACACGCGCACACATACATGCATATTATTACTGTAAACTGTTCATGTTCCTGACACTAATACATTATTCTGTGTACTTGACATGAGCACTGTACACAATAAATTTCATTATTATTATTATTATTATGATAAAAAGGGTTAGGGTTTGCCAATAGATAATGGTAAGGGTATTTGCTTGCTCATCCCACTTATGAGGGCTGGACACAAGGTCTCGTTTTTACGTGGGCACATAAAAATTGCATCGATCTGGGGGGATGGCCCCCTTGGATCGATGCTATTAATTGTACTTTACCGGTCCAGAGGCCGAATCATACTGGACCCCCAGCCGAGCCGGGTATAGAAGGTAAGGATATTTGCCTGCTCATCCCACTTATGAGGGCTGGACGCAAGGTCTCGTTTTTACGTGGGCGCATAAAAATTGCGTCGATCTGGGGGATGGCCCCCTGGGATCGACGCTATTAATTGTACTTCACCGGTCCAGAGACCGAAGCACACTGGACCCCCAGCCGAGGCCGGGTACAGAAGGTAAGTCTCAAAGCATAGAATCTGGAACAGATACTACACTTTGATCCTCCAACCAAGGTTGTAAGTATTATATTTTCCACGTACCCCACTTGTACGGGTCAGGCACAAGGCCCTATTTATGTGGGACCACCCACAAGCCGAAGCTCGTGGGGTGGCGGGTGAAAAATTGCGTCGATCCCGTTGGCATTCCCCCTCAAGAGGGGCGCCTCAGGCGCTGGGCAATAAACCCAGCCCTGCCCCTTTAAATAAAGGGGGCAGGTGTTGCCTGGGGGGATGGCCCCCTGGGATCGACGCCGTTAATTATATCAATGGTCCAGAGGCCGAAGCCACTGTTGACCATATCTACATACTAACAGAATGCAATTGTATTTATATATACAACAAAATAGCGGTTTACAGTGTGAATGGGAAGGCTAATTTGCATATTGATCTTAAAAATTTGATTTTAATAAATATATGCTTAGTATTATTGATTTCTAATTGTTTGGTTTTACCTTATTGAATATGGGGATAAATCTTAAAAGAAATCCATTAACAAGAAGAAATAACTACAATTTTATTCTTTATTTCCTATTTTAACTAAATAGTTTAAATTAGGAAAATTTACCATTGAAAGAAGGGAGTAATGGAAAATGATGGAAGAGTTAGTTTCAAAGTTGTTCTATTTTTCAATCATACCCCCCTCTGTTACTAATCTTTTTATCTGCATTCTTATTCAGTTTCATTTGCCTTTCTAATTTAATATGATATATTATTATATTAAAACTTAAATACTTGCACCCGGAGGGTGCATATATTTGCTAGTTATGATAAAAAGGGTTAGGGTTTGCCAATAGATAATGGTAAGTAGATTTTGCTCAATTTCCCAACCTGATCAAACAATACTGTTATAAAATATTCCAAGTGTCAAATTTTGTTTTTCATTGCAGAATGATTAGACTATATTAGAGATCACTCATCCGATTGAGTTATCAGATGACTAACTAAGACACTGACATTGACTATTCCTTTCATTACTTGCAAGAATGTTTTGTAGACATGAATAATTTTCTCATAAAAATAAGACCATGCTTTTCATCTTTGTTATTTCAGGCAAAACACTCTTTCTGCTTTAAAGTTTGCAACTTATTAATTTTAAGTTATTTTCTTCCATCTTAATTTTAGTTGCTTTTTATCACCAATTTTCACCTGATGAATGCATCGCATGAAACCAATATGGTTGTGAATGTTCCTTTGTCACCCAATAAATAGATATGTAAAACCTATATATTTATCTTATTATATTATATAACAGCTCTATTTTATATTGAGCACTTTAATACTGCCTTTGGCACACCATTCCAGCAAAAGCTGAAATAGTGACCATCTCCCACTACAGTATATATATATATATATATATATATATATAAAATTTTGAAATTTATAGTGCTAATACCCTTGGGAAAGGTATGCATCCAACTTTTGTCTCTCCAGCTTTAGGTAAGCAGTAGAGCAGACTAGGCACTTTAACCATAGTTAGGAAGAAGTCTAGGAGAAGGAAAACTGAATTTAAACCTATTAAACTCTGCTTAAGAAATTGACAATGTTACACCCTGCTTGTGCAGAGGAATTTGGAATATATATATATATATATATATATATATATATATATATACCAAGCGTGTTGGTAGATCCTTGCGGAGAGAAAAAACCCAGCAGAAAGTTTGATTGTAAAAATATACTACCAAACATCAACCAGGAAGAAAAAAATTTTTGAAAAAAAGAAAGGACCAAGATATTCGTACCAACAAAAAATAATCTATTGGTACAGTATTTGGCCAAAAGAAAAAACAATTTATATGTATATATATATATATATATATATATATTCATAACCGCTAGGAGAAGCTAATATGTAAAAAGTGCTCGATACCTAAGTAGAGCCAAGTAATAAAGATAATCTAATGATCAGACGAACCTACTATTAGTTTCGCATAAAGCTCTTCAGGGCTAAAATCCGAGTCGGATTTTAGCCCTGAAGAGCTTTATGCGAAACTAATAGTAGGTTCGTCTGACTCATTAGATTATCTTTATATATATATATATATATATATAGTAGATATCTTTATATATATATATATATATATATATATATATATATAGATAGATAGATAGATAGATAGATAGAGAGAGAGAGAGAGAGAGAGATATGTGTGTGTGTGTGTGTGTGTATATAAATCATACTTCTAAAAGAAGTTCACATCCTACCAAGAACTTATCCTTTCTCCTTAAGTAGAAGCCAGCAATATCATCATTGCAGTTACAACAGGAACCCAATAGGTTCATGGTCAGTCTAGTATTTTCTAAATTTTATTATATACTAGCTAAAGTACCCGGTCCATGACCGGACTAAAATGAAATTTGGATCACCAGGGAGTGAGAGAGAAAGTGGAAGACAGTAGTTAGAGAGGGGGTAAGAGGAAAATAATTCTTGAAACTAAAATCATTGAGAATTTGTATATTTCAGGATTTGTATTTTCTGTTTTATAGTTTAAAATTATTTCATATTATTATACAACAAATTGAAAGTATTCGTTTGTATATTTGTTTGTTATTGTTTTAAATTTTTTGTACATGACAACAATTCACATTTAGTTCTTAATTGCATGTTGAGTTTAAAAAGAAGCTGAGAATCGAAAATTTAAATTCTTCGTATTGCAATATCTATTTTTGCTAAAACCTAAGATAGTATTATAGGGACCACCAATTGATCAGTTTAGGCCATCTTGAATAAAACGGAAATATTTTGTTATTATTTATAATTAATTGATTTTTCATAGAATTTAAAAAACTCTTATCGTAACTTGTTTTTAGCTACGTTAATTTTCAGTTGATTTAACAGTGCAAAAATGAAAACGTTGTTTTTCAATCATAATTTTCATTATTTCCGTAAGCTGAAAAAAAGTTAAAAAATCATCAGGAGTTTATTTAATGTTTTTTCTTTCAAATGGAAAAATTTTTCAAGAAAATATTAATTTTTCTGCAAGTTTCATAGTGTTAAATATAGGGGGGGGGGTAAATTTCACAGGGTAAAATTGGTGGTACCTTGTATTTTAAAAACATTATTTAAAAACGTTTGGTGGACCTGATTATCTGGACTCCCCCCCCCAATCTATTTTTTTTCCTTCAGTTGATTATCGATTACACACCAATCTATCAGATTGAAAAAAAATTCTTAAAAGTTCTTTATTATTTGAGTATTCACGGGTGCTCATTTCCTCGTATAAGTTTATAGTAAATTCATCCCCCATATCGGAACCGCTTGAACGGAACCCAAATTATTTATTTTCCCATTAAACTAACCCCCCCTAACCCTAACCCCTAACCACCCCCCCCTAGTTAAAATTAAGTTTTATTACAAAATTTGTATTAATTACAAAACATCAATTTTCATAAAAGTTCAAATGTCACCTATGAAATCTCTATTTAAACATGCCAATTTTTCAGAACTGAAAAGTTGCACTATAAACTCAGCGATGTTTATTGACTTCACAATAAAGAGTAAAATCATAAAACTTAAAATTTAATTTGTAAGGCAAATTCTGAGGAATATTTAAAATTGTATTTTGAATAATAATTTAAATGTTGGTTGTTAGTTGTTTTGTTTTATCAACTTTTCGGGTAATTTACTAACGAATCATGTCATTTTGATAAACAAAGCGCTTACAATTTTTCGTACTTACATATAAAAATTTGTTGAAATGTTCCAATAACTGGATATTGTCTGATAAACTTGAAATAAATTTCGTCTTACAAATAATTGACTACTTATCTCCAGTCGGGCCTTCGACTAAAGATAAAACACCGGATTTTGTCCGTATTAGTAACCTTTGTTTTTTTTTTTTTATCGTGGTTTGAGAAAATAATTAGTTAACGAACCAAAAGAAAAACAGTTTCTAAGGAAATTCGTCAATCTTATTGTTATTTTTAACCCTTTAAAACTCTAACAATAAAATTAATAAATAAATTAAAGAATTAAAAGTCATTTTATTCAAATGAAAATCTTAGTTTAATTTATACAAATATGTAACCGTACTTACGACGTAAACTGATTTTCATGATACTGTTTTTACGATTAAAATATTATTTTAATAATGTAACCGTAAAGCGTACATTTTGATTTTCTACAATTTTTATGCATTACAAAAATTAAAATTAAAATGAGTGTACTGTACAATTTAAGAATATGGACAAACTCGCTGTAAAAAATAATTTAATCTATAAAAACACATACAAATTACATATTCAGAAAGACTAAGAGATTCCGAGCTTTATTCGTATTATCGCCTATACGTAGTATTTTTTTTTTTTAACTCGCTGTAAAAAAAAAAATTAATCTATAAAAACACATACAAATTACATATTCAGAAAGACTATTTCATCTTATTACTAAAGATATAAATATTTTAAAGATTAAAATCCTAAATAGGTAAGAGATTCCGATCTGACTGTTATAGACTGCACTGCTTGTATCGCAATAATCATAGGCAGCGTGGCTATCCGAAGCCATTTTTTTAATTTTTTAACTCGCTGTAAAAAATGATTCAATTAATAAAAACTCACACAAATTACATATTTTGGAAGAGTATTTTCTTATCTTTCTAACGATATAAAAATTATTAAAGACTGGACCATAAATAGGCCATAAATTCAGAGCTGAATGGCTTAGACTGCAAAATTAATTCATTAAAATCAAAACTTCGCTGCTGTTATCGCTTTAACAATAAGCAGGCAGAGACAATATTTTATTATCAGGAGGGGCCGATATTTGGACAGTTCCGCAAATTGGGTGATTTTGGATTAATTAATCGATTAAATCCCTTAATCAGTAAAAATCAATAACCAAATTTGGAATTTTTCTTAGTTAGAACGATATCAATGTGTATGCAAGATTTTGAATCTGAGTGACCTCCCGTTTTTTTGTTATACGTCAACACGTACATACCAAAATCTCTGTTTTATATATTAGATAATAATATCCAAATACAGATTAACGTATTCAAAATCATGTAAATATATCCATATCCTAAATATGAAAAAACTGCTTCACATGAACATAATTTAAGAAGCAATATGTTAAAGTAATCTTTAACATATTGCTTTAATTCTAGCAGTAAAACATTAAACTAAGTTTCAATATCTGAGTTTTGACTCTGTTTTGTGGAAAGTCATTTTCACGTTAAAACTGTGTGTATTGATTCTCTATAAATTTGATGACATACTTCTTCGTTTATGCAACACACTGTATAAACAAAATGCAATAAAGAAATAAAATAAAAGATGTATCTTCCCATTCCCCAAGAAAGGTGACCTCGGAATCAATAAGAACTACATAGGTACAACTCTTAGTGCCATAGCTGCTATGGTTTACAATGCCCTTTTTAATCCCAACTGACAAGAAGTAAAAGTCCTTAGGAAAAATTAAAATGGGTTTTGTAGAAATCAAATCACAATTTCTCAGATTCAGACTATCCATCGAATCTTAGGAGGAGTACGAACAAAAAATCTCTCGAGGCAACACTTTTGTTTGTTGATTTCTCTAATGCATTTGATTCCATAGCAAAGTAGGTGGAGCACTACACCTATCACCAGCTCCACATTTTACTGCACTGATCCAAGCTCTGCTACTCATGCGCTGAGTTTGCAAGGGCCAGTATTGAACCTGGAACCTTGTGGTTCCAAGGCAGATGCCTTACTGGCTGAGCTAAACTCCTAGCTTATGGTCTACCCCCCCTCCAAAAAAAAAAAAAAAAAAAAAAAAAACAGTTCATGATGGTCAACAAAGACACAAAAGCAATGTCCCATTCACCTGATGGTGACATAGATTTCTTTGACGTTGTTGCTGGAGTCCTATGAGGAGATATATTAGCAACATTTATATTATTTATAATTTGCTGAGACTATATACTATAAACGTCATTAGATCTAATGAAAGAAAAAAGCTTCACACTAAAAAAGGCAAGAAGCGGGCGATATCCAGCAGAAACTATTACTGATGTGGACTATGCAGATGATCTAGCACTTTTAGTAAATACACAAGCACTGGCTGAATCACTGCTGCATATCCTAGAGAAAGTAGGAAGAGTCATTGGCCTCCATGAGAACTCAGAAAAAACAGATGTCATGTTACAGACGAGATGGAGACATCTCTATACTGGTTGAAATTAGTAAACTAGTTCACATATCTAGGTAGTAATATCTCATCTACAGAAAGTGATGTCTATATATGAATAAGAAAGCCACAGATTGCTATAGACAGATTATCACATATGGAAATCTGATCTTTGATAAGTTGAAGTGAAAATTCTTCCAAGTTGTAGCCATATAAGTGCTAGTGTATGGCTACACTACTTGGCCTCTAACGAAATGCTTGGAGAGAAAGCTAGATGGGAACTATACAAAGATGCTGTTTGCGTTCTTGAACAAAGCCTGGAAGCATCACTCCCACGAAAAAGCTTTCCGTCTTCTATCACATAAACCATCCAGGTAAGACAAACAAGACATGCTGGATACAGCTGGACTAGCAGGGATGAGTTCATGACATTCTCCTATAGGCATACCAGTGTGGGTCAGCAAAAAAAAAAAAAAAAAAAAAAAAAAAAATCTACATTGATCAGCTCTGCATGGACACTGGGTGCAATGGCCAATAGGAACAGGTGGTGAGGAAGAATCATGGAGATCTGTGCTGTCGACACATGATGATGATGATGATCTATACACTTAATTCTCCAATATAGTCTAGTTCCTTATTTGATTTCTAACAATATTTATTCTTAACTTTTTGTTGATTTCAAAATTATTAATAATAAATATTTAATGCTAAAACTTTCATAAGCTTTTCATGACATTTCTCAAAGTGATAATAATTATACAGGATGGTCCAGAAAATATTATCACCCCTACATATTGTTTTAACTTATATATTATATTATTAAAACAACAAAAAATAATGTAAGTTATGTAATTATTTCAACTTAAAAAAAAAAAAAATTTTTAAATGAAATTATTTTCTAGAATTTTTGGTTGTATTATGTAATTAATTTACATCTTAAATTGTACAGGTGGTCCGAAAGTACTGTCACCCCTACATATTGTTTTAACTTTATTTTTTGTTATCATAATACGATGCATAAGTTATGTAATCATTTCTCCATTTAAAAAAAAAAAAAAAATAAAACTTTAAAAATGAAATTATTTTCTAGAATTTCGGGTTGTATTATGTAATTATTTTACATCTTAAAAGAAAAAAAATAAATACAGTGGTGATAAGATTTTTGGACCACGCTGTACAGGTCTAATTGTTTAAACATTAAAAAAAAAAAAAAGGAAAACTTAATACTAATATCAATCTTTCAGTGAATTCGAAATCTGGTAGTTTTATTTTTATAAATAGGGAAATCTTTTCTGTGTTCATCAATAATTTTGTTTTATTTTCACAAAATTAATGATTATTTTACGTTTTTCATATCAGTATTTTTTTTTTTTTTTTTTTTTTTTTAAATAGCATCAATTTTTGGTGCTGGTACTTATAAAAGAATTACATTTAATTTTCAACTCTGAATCGAACTCACAATAATTAAATTTTCATTATTAACAATGTGGAATCATGAATAAAAAGTCTTTGTTTTGCTGGTAATTAAATTTTCCTTTGGTAGAAAATAAGTACTGAAAATCTGAAAATGTAAAAAAAAAAAAATACATTTTTTATGCTCTTGTTTATGTATTTTAGATTATTAATGAAAACATTATACATCAATATTTGTTCTGTTTAACATTTCAATCGATTTTCACGAAAAATTATTAAGTAACAATACTAAAGTAGGTTTGTTATTAAATAGATATTGGTTTTTAGAAGCTAAAAATATGAAAGTTAAAACTTAAAATTTGGCACTTTATATTTTAAATGAATTTTATCTATTTATTATTTATATAAATTGTTGCTCTAAATGCTCATATGAATGCAACAAATGGTAATATCTATTCTAAAGAATTTTGATTTATTTCTATTGAATTAGTTTGATTGAAATGATTCAGAAATATAAAAAAAAAAGAATTCATTGATTAATCAGTCAACACTGAAAATTTTATTTAAATCAGATAAATCCCTGATTTTTGGTATTTTTTCATTTTTTTAAAAATCACTTGATGCTGAACTCAGTTGCTGGATCGGAAAAGCTGCCTCAACTTTTGGGAAGCTCACAACAAGAGTGTGGGACAACAACAAGCTCACTATCCATACAAAGGTACAAGTGTATAGGGTATGTGTTATCAGCACCCTCATGTATGGAATCAATCTGGGCCTCTGTATTTTTCTAAACCTTTTTTGTAAACAAAAAACGTCAGATTTTTTTTTTTTTTTAAACTCTTTAGTTTTTCTACATGCTTCGAACAAAAAAAGAAAAAGAAAAAATTAATTTGAATTAATATAAAAAAAAGTCATTTTTCTGTACAGTGTACATAGTGTATTTAATATTTTTTGTTATTGATTTCTAAGAAGAAACTGTTATAAGTCTTAAATAACGTGTGTTTTAGTATGTATACTTCACACAAAGCGCCCATTTTAGTAAAAATTTTAGCAGAATTTAATGTTTAAAGTGTATTAAAAATCAATTACATAGGTAATATTATTTAGTTTTTGTCTTCTTTTTTTCTTTTTTTAATGATGTTCATTATGTAACTACTTTTCGACTTCAACAAAAATTTAACCTTGAATAATCGATTTAATTAATTTTAATTCGTTTTAAAATGAAAATCGGCAAACATTTTGGTGGTACCTATTATTTTAGCCTCCTTTTGATGTTTACTCCCCCCACCCCCGCCGCCCCATAATTTAATAAATGTAATTGTTTCCTCGAAAAACCCCACCCACCCACAATTCGGACTAGCAGAAACAATCAGCAAGGCTGCTAATGTCAGATAACATTAGCAAACAATTAAAAAAGAAATGTCAGAAATCGTGACCACTGACCAAGGTCTAAAGTATACTTATTTTAATGAATATCTGAAGAAAAAAAATGCAATGAACTCGAGAAAAAATAATGCATTGTGAAAGTTTTTTTGTTTTGTTTTGTTTTTGTAAATAGATATGGATAACGATGAAAATGCATTATTTTTTAAAGTGTAAAAAAGTGAAGTTTACTCTCTCTCTCTCTCTCTCTCAACAGCTGCTAGGAAAGAGAGAGAGAGAGAGAGAGAGAGAGAAAGGTAAGTTTCATAAAAGTCCGGGAGTGTGAACAAACATTAAATAATAATGCACAAAACATAAATACCCCCCCCCCACCATAATTTGTTTTAAGTGCTTATATGTTATTATTGCACTTTTAAAATCAAATCACCATTATTAACTTTTAACGAAGCTCGAAGCAACTTGCATAATTAGCAAGAACTAATAGTTTGGTTTTGGTATTCCACTTTTCACGCCTCGTGTTTTTTGGTGAGTCCCGGGACAAGTAGCTAACTTTAACGAAAACAGCAAGTGAGCAAAATCTTTGTTTTTAAGCTAAAATAGATAAATAAAACAAATAAATCTTAAAAACTAATTAATATATAATATTATTCTACAAATAAAAAGTAAAATTTTCTGACGTTGGTCAAAAGCTGTTTTTTTTGTTTGTTTTTTTGTTTTGTTTTTTTGGGTTTTTTTTTTTCAGTGTAATTTTTATTTTATTTTATTGATCGATTTTTTTTTACCTAATAAGTACTATATATACAGCTGATTTAAGAAAATTTAAATTGAATGGGCTTTTCTCTCAAAAACTGATACATTTATTTATTGCATAAGATAAATGTTGCAATTGAATTCACAGACGTGTAGCAACTCGCGTAATCTACGTGTGCAACAAATGCATTTATTTAAGCCACTGGATCGGTATAAAAAATTTTTTAAATTAACTTTGCAATAACCATGGTGTGTTTAGCTCATCATCACCATCTTTGTCCTTTATCCATGCATGCAAAAGGCGACAAAAAGACAGTCTTATTCAGTGAATAAATTAATCGACTAATTTGCTACGATGCTTGGCACTGCAGAACACACAAAGCCGACAAGTCCTTTATTCAGGTTGGCAATAAATGAATAATAAAACCAAAACAGTGCTAAGGTCAAAGTTCAGTATGGACATTCTTGGGGGAAAAAATCTCGATATTTTTTTTTTTTTTTTAAATAGAATACTGCGACATTTGATTAAATGTCGAAACGTAAACAAAATTGTAAATTTAACAAAGAAATTATTTATCCTTTACGAATGTTAGCAACAAAATGTAATCGAGAAAGTAACTGTCGCAAAATAGAATAAAATAACAAAATAACAAAAAGCTTTTAGCTTTCTTTATTTCATTCTACCAACAAACAACAATTTGGACATTAAATGAAAAAATAAATAAAAATAAATGAAAAAAAAAAACGGTGTCATCAGTTAAGTTGTTAGTTAGTACCAAAGTATTTTAGCAGGTAGGTAGTAAATAACTACAAAATAGTCTAAAAATTAAAAATGCAATAAATAAGGTAAGCAATATTATTCAAACTTCTTATTTTTGCGCAAAAATTTTCTTAAAAAAATAGAATTTTTATGAAATTTTTGAGTATGCACAAAAAAATTAAACAAAACGTTTTGGTTGTTGCTCTAAACGAAAAAAAAATTAAAGTTAAAAGTTGGTGGAAGAGACCCAGATAAATTTGCAAACTTTCTCCAAACACAAAGTATGCAATCGTCCTAATATTATATTCACCAGGTTTCTGAGTTTTTGGCGAAGATGCATATTTTGATAAAACATCAACATACCCTTCAGATGTTGTGTAGCACTTAAAAATTGTCTTGTCCTCTGGGTTAGTCGAACTTGTTCCCCGACAGCCGTCCATTGTGACCAGATAAACTGAGATCTCGCGTGATTTAACACACAGGACAAATAATACAGGACCTATAGCCAAGCTGATATACGACCGATAATTTTTCTAAAGTAGAAAAACATTAAACAAACAGCCGTTTGCGTGCCCGGATAAGTCAGGACCAATAGGAGATATTCCTATGCGCCCGGTATCTAATCAGAAGTGTTGTAGAGGCTCCTCAAAGAGAACAGGAAAACTAGTTCCCGAAAAATAAACGAATAATCAAAATAAATATTCTTTTACATGTAAAGTACGATCTTTTTGTACAATACTTTTAAAGAATTAAGCTATTTTTCTATGTGTTTTCAAGTGTAGAAATGTTAAGTTAATTTTTTTAAAGTTTGTTTTTGCTATACTACAGCGATAGCGCTTTTCGCAGAAAATAGTATTTTTGTTTTTCTAGTGTACGGAACATTGGAAAACATAAAAAGGTATTTTGTTCTTTGTTACAAATTTCATATCTTCATGCGTTTTTTAATATATCCAAGCATGTACTTAAATTTATCAACAGTTCTATTGCCATTTTGCAAAAAATGACACTGTAAAGATTAGTGTCACTGTCGTTCTTGCTTTTTGTCGCTATTAAAATCGAAGTGTATTCGACTACGTATTGTTAGTGAGTTCGATTCTTATTGGACGCCCCATATTTCTGGCCTTGTGCCACCTCTATCTTAGTAAATAACTATAAATGTAATGTACAACTTCAAATACGCTAAAAATTGCAAAATTAAAACATTTTAGGTTGTTACTGGTAGGTAAACAATTACGAGTGCCGTATCGTTTTATGAATGATATATATGGGCATTTTTTTTTCTTCTGAGTGAAGAAATTTTTATTCGACTAAAAGAAGTGAAAAAACATTTTTCACTTAAAAAAAAAAATGAAAAAGTTTACTGACTTGAATAAAACAGATAAAATACGATCATAGGTAAGATAATTTAGTATGTACTGTATGCAACAGAGGTACGCCTACCAAATAAAATGATTTTTTTTAAGGTAGGCATGGCAATAGTCACAGAGAGGCTGTCCTGTCCGACTACTGCGACATTCTGTTAAAAACTAGGTATCACTTAGAAAATATTTGTTTAAAATACCGTTCATTTTATTTGTCTACGATTAACCACTGAAAGATAAAGATTATAATAACTACTGCAAACTGTGTTCATGAAAATTATTATAACTTTTGAAATAACACAAGAAAAAGATTTTGACTAAGAAACGTCCTTCAAATGTCAAAACTAATTATGTTTTAAGTAGGAGAGTTCCTGTACCATTCAGGATTGTCAGATTAAAAGTCCGGTGCTTCTAAATTTTAAATTTTACTCAAAAGACTACATGCAACTTTTTGAGCTACTTTTAAAATAAGCTGGACTAACTTGGTCTAATAACGAGAGAAGAAAGTCAATAATTGACTATGCATTTTATAATATAATGTAATTACTTTTTCTTTTGAATGCACATTGCACAAATATAATTATAAAATTAGTGCATTATTTTTTTTAAAATTAAATACATGCAAATTAAAATTAAATATATTAATGAAATCATTAAGAATTAAAAAGCATTACTCTAAAAAGTGTAACAACAGGTTTAAAAAAAAGTATTGTACTGTTTACCTTTTAGTCTGAAGCCCTGTCGGTGGGGCTTACAATACGGAGATTGTATCCCTTGAAAGGGGTAAGATTCCCCGCAAAAAGGGTGGGATCCTGGGTATGACACTAAACTAGCTGGTATTGAGGCTTCAGATCTGAAGCTCTGGAGAGTGTGGAGTACTCCTTCATTGCCATTTACTCTCAGGTCTACTCAAACCGAAAGTGGTTGTACCTGTTAAGGTTACATATATGCGTCAACTAGACCTTTTTGTAAATTATTTCTACTAGCAAATATATGCACCCTCCGGGTGCAAGTATTTAAGTTTTAATATAATAAAATATCACATTAAATTAGAAAGGCTAATGAAACTGAATAAGAATGCAGAAAAAATTGGAACATGATTGAAAAATAGAACTACTTTGAAACTAAATCTTCCATCATTTTCCATTACTCCCGTCTTTCATTGGTAAATTTTCTTAATAAATAACAGTTATTTGTTCTTGTTAATGGATTTCTTTTAAGATTTTCATCGAGATTGTTGCTCATATTCATTAAGATAAAACCAAACAATTAGAAATCAATAATACTAAGCATATATTTATTAAAATCACATTTTTAGGATCAATATGCAAATTAGCCTTTCCATTCATACTGTAAACTGCTATTTTGTAGTATATATAAATACAATTGCATGTTATTAGTATGTAGATATGGTCAACAGTCTTAATGATGTAAAACAATTTTATTAATAATTGAGGTTTAAATAAAATAAAGTCAGGGAGAATGTGATGTAAATAACAAAGGGAATTGTGGCTTGTATAGTAATATAGTTTCGGTTACAGACAGACAAACCCACAATCTCCATTATAATAAGATTAGATAGAAATACTTGTGCAAAAAACTTGATAAACTACACAAAAATATAATGTAAATATAAACGTAGAATGTATGCAATCTCCTCTAATCTTTAGGCATAAAATAACCCTAGACGGGTTGACATGTCGTCAAAATCAATTAATACTTTCAGTAATTCATATCTGGCAACACCAGTAATATAACAGAAATTTTAGATATAAATCTATATTCTCCCTATTTTATATCACTTTGAATAATGATAAGAATATGTTTCATAGGTATCACCTAATTAAAATTGGGGAGTCCTTGTAGTGTAGTCATTAATGTGCTGGATAGTGACATTGTATTGAGTGAATTTGAACTACAGTCATGCTATTACATTCACTTTCCAACTAATACCCTTGGGAAAGGTATGAACCTCCTCATCCCCCCCAGCTCAGTCGGTAGAGCGTTCAGCTAGAAATCACATGGTTCCTAGTTCGATACTGGTCCTTGCCAACTCAGCGTATGAGTAGCACAGGGATCTGTGCGGTAAAGTAAGGAGCTGACGGTAGGTGTTGCGCTCCACCTCAGATGTTAAAATAATCTCCTTGGTCTTGCGCAAGTGAAAAGGGGATAGACTCCCTCGCTGATTGGCTGATACCGACTTTAGGCCGCCCCGACGACTTTACTTTACTTATTCTTCTATAAGGATGGCGTTGGCATTAAATGACCCACAAAGATTGATATGCCATTAAACAAACAAACTAAACCAAACAAAATTAAAATATAAGTTTGCAATCTTGGTTTAAGCTACTAGTTTTGGCACTCAAAACATTAATTACTGTAACAAAAAATAATTTTTTTTTCACCCATAGAACTAAAATTCTAGGAATGGATGTGTTTTATTCAAGAGTATCTTCAATCTTTTACTATATCAACCATTTCCAGTAGATTTTTCTTTTCTAACAATAATTGATGTTCTTAAAATGAATGAAAATAAAGTTTTTGTAATCCTGCCACCATGATCAAATTAATTGAGAAAAAAAAAAAAGAACATCACAACTTAAAAGTGCTGAGAAATATTTGATTATCTGTCCTTTGGTCAGAAGCCTTGTTGCTATTGGAAACCGGAATCAGATAAAAGGCAGGCACATGAGTTGTCTCTTTTATAGCAGCACCATGTAACAAACAAACATAGACTTTGGCTCTTGCCAAATTCAGCAGCCAAGGTTTGTAGGCCACTATAAGCTTTAAAGGAACAAAGTCACCTCTTTTTTTACCAACAGAAGCTAACTATAATATAATGATTTTGTAGTGGGAATAATACTGCTTGTTGCATAAGCAAATGTAGATATCTCCCGATTCACTAATTCAGCATTTCAATCCGCACACACACCGCAATAATAAAAGATACATACACTCGCCAACAAAACAAACATAAGGCGGAGACGCCAAAATCGGAAGTGTCCTCTATCGTAGCCTAAAACAGAATGACCATTTTAACACATATCTGCGCATGGGCTCCGATCGGGAGTTCCGCTTTGATAATCAATTCCTGACATTAAATAAAATAAAATTGGTAAATAAAATTCATTTTCATCCAATGAAAGCGATTCCCGGGTGAAATGAAAATCACTTCAATTGATCCGATTTTGGGCCGCGGCTTTCTATAAATAAACAGCTTTGAAAGGCCGCCACACACAGAGGTCCGGGCGTCAAGTCAACAGCATCAAAAAACGAGGGATCGCAAGCGAAGATACATCACAAGGCGGCCGACCTCCACACATCCAAACCCCGGCTCTCACTGGCCATCCTCACTTAAAGGAGCGGTACCAATTTTCTACTATTATACACGATACAAGGATACCAAACACAAAATTCTGCCTACAACAAGACTCGACTCACCTACCAACACCTAACCACTACCACTGGTTCTTCTGCCCACCTACCTAAACTGCAACTGATTCGGCCACCGGACACTCACAGACTTTTTATTCAAGACATAACTATCACCAAAATTATCCTTTAAATTCATCTCTATCTTTTCCTCGCCTTTCATGTTCATTTTTTCAATACAATTTTGAAACTTTAAATCTGTGTTTTTTCTTTTCCTCATCACCATACGCTTGCATACATGCTTTACCCATACAGCAGTGTAAGAGAACCTGGTTGTGTCTTGTCTGCCTGGATTGAACTTACATCTTTCAGAATGCGAAAAACATGACTTAAGAGTGACATGGACGTATAGCTTGATTCAGGTGCCTCGAAAAGTTAGGTCAATAAATAGGCAGGCTAAAAGCGAGTTAGTGTAGGCTTCAAAAAGGACGGATGTTATGGATTTAGAAGGATATGTATTTTGAGAGGGAAATCAGAGTCAAAGAAAGAAGGGACGTTTTTGCTGGTTTGGTTAACAATATTCTACTTTGCCCTTAGTGGACTGCCTTTGCACCCTGATAAACTACAATATCTAATTCAGATTTTTAATCACCATAAGAAATATGAGTAAAGTAAAGTCGTTGGTATCAGTATCAGCCAGACAGCGAGGGAGTCTATCCCCTTTCACTAGCACTAGACCAAGGCGATTGTTCTGGCATCTGAAGGTGGAGTGCCTCACCTAGGGCCGGGTTAGTTCAGTCAGTAGAGTGTCCAGCTAGAAACACAAGGTTCCCAGTTCGATACTGGCCCTTGCCAACTCAGCGTATGAGTAGCACAGGGTCTGTGCGGTAAAGTAAGAGCTGATGGCACTCCACCTCAGATGCAAAAAACAATTTCCTTTGTCTAGCGTTAGTGAAAAGGGAATAGACTCCCTCGCTGATTGGCTGATAGCTCCTTACTTTACCGCACAGATCCCTGTGCTACTCATACGCTGAGTTGGTGAGGGCGGGTATCGAACTAGGAACCTTGTGGTTTCTAGTCAAAGAGTTAAGTATAAAGTCTCTACCTGTTTAAAATAAAGAGCCTGCATGCCAGTATTACCCTGTTGTAATTCAATGTAGAGATTCGTGGAGTGGAGCATATTCGGTTACGCGCTGTCTTTTTTTTTATGTCTGGTGACTGGATGCTAGTAACAGCCTTCCCATGAAGATGATTATAATGTTTATTCTACATATACATATTTATCCACCCCTCCGCATGAGCAGGATGTGACACAAGGTCAATTTCTTAAGCGGAGTTTAACAGGTTTGAATTCAGAGTTTTCCTTCTCCTAGACCGGTTGCCTAACCAAGGTTAAAGAGCCCAGTCTGCCCTACTATTTACCCATAGCTGGAGGGAAAGTAGAATTCATACCTTTCCCAAGGGTATTAGCGCTAAGTGAAATGCAATTACCACGTCCAGGATTTGAACTCGGGGCGACGAGTCCATTTCCTATGACTTTAACCATTACACCACGCACTTCCTATATTATTCTACTTATAAGCTCTTAAAACCTTTTGCAGTTAAGTATAAAGTCTCTACCAATCTAAAATGAAGAGCCTGCATGCCTGCATTACCCTGTTATGTTATTGCTCCTTTAACATAAAAAATAAAAAGTTCATATTAAATATTTAATTGCCTTCCAATGAGAACAAGATTTTATGTTTAGAAATATGAGGGTAATCTTAAAGATAAGGTCTCCAAAATATTTAGAAATCACAGAAACGTTTATTGTTTATTGTCAACAATGTTTACATCATTTTAAAGTTACAACATATATAGAAAAAAATACTACCAAACAACAAATCTAAAACAGATATTCTACCAAATAAACCCAGAAAAACTACTCGGATACATAAAAGAAGCACACATCTACAACAAAATCTAAAAATCTTCCAAAAAAAAATGAAAACACAAAAATATATGTTAAAAAGAATCATCTAAAAGTTCCATTCACAAAAAATGTCAAAAAAAAAATCTTTAGAAAATTAAACATTATCACCAATTCATTTCAAAAACGTAGTCGGCATTAAATGACCCATTGAGGTTGATATTGCGTAAAACAAGAACAAAATCAAAAAATCAACATATATATATTTTTTCTACATAATCGTCATTTCGGTTGATGAATTTTTGTAGGTACTGTGGCAGTTTTTGGTATGTCTATGACATACCAGCTTGCCGCCATGTCCCAGAAGTAGCGTTGAACCTTGTCTTTGTTGCAAACTCCCTACACCACCGCCCTGTCGGCTGGGGTGTTAGAATGCACCGACTGCACCTCTGCAGAGGAGTAAGACTCCCCCAATGGGGCCACCTGTTGGCCGTGGGTGGCGACCCGTGATGCTTAAGGATAGAGCCCAGGTGGATGAGCAGTTCCTGACATGCAATACTCCACTTTGGCCCTATCTTGGGCTAGACAGGCGGTCGGAGAGGCCCCCTCCAATCAATCGGCTGGTCACATCAAGCCCTAGCACCTATATGATTTTCCCAACCCTATTGCCCTTATGGCAAGCCCCAACCCCTTTTTATCATATGGGTGCTAGAAGCGGTGGCTGCAGGTCTACATGTCCTGGGAATGACGTTAAACTCTATCTGATGGTGAGGTTCCAGTTTGGAGGTTTGGGGAATGTGGAGCACCCCTTCATCACCATTGCTCCCTTGTCCACTCTGACCCGGAGTGGTAGTACCTGTTAGGGTCCCATCTATGGGTTAAATAGAAAAATGTATTTATAAAAAAATTGTATTATCCATTAAGAATTGATTTATTTCAAAACTTTATTGGCATTAAATGACCCACTGAGGTTGATATGCCGTAAAACAAAACAAAACAAACCAATCCTACACCACTTGCGGACATTTTTCACATCTATTCATGACTTGCCATGCAAAAAGCATTAAACCGATAAAAAATTCAACACCAATAAACGTATTGCATTCTAAAACTGAATAACTGTGTGAACTTCACACTTGGCAAGTAGTGTCAATTGGGAGTTCCGTCAGAAATGACTGCCAAGCCAAGACTGAATCTGGCAGCAAGGCATGAGCAGAGGTTAACACAGGCACAACAAACACAAGTGTTTTCAATAGCCACACAAAACAGTTTCCCTACATCCTCATTGTTTTGGAGACCTTACTTTTGGGATTACCTTCGTATGATATGCAAAAAAAAAGTATAGTTCAGTGGTCATGACCAAAAACATCCCATCATAACCATAGAACTGGCAAGTTGGTTAGTTATTTTGGGTATATTCATGGAGTTCCGTCCCGGTCTACTGTCTCAAAAACCACTAGCTGGTGGCTGCTGAAAAAAAACACCAGCTACGATTGAAGTTCGTAGCCGAAGTGGTGTCACTTGAAAAAAAAAACTGGGTTTAGGGTTGGGGTTGGGGTTAGTTTAATGGGAAAATAAATAAATAATTTGGGTTCTGTTTTTTCTGGGTCACCCTGTATACAGGATGACCCAGAAAAAACAGAACCCACAAATTTTGTAATAAAACTGTTAATTTTAACTAGGGGGGGTTGGGTTTTCAGGAAAAACACCCAAAGTTGGTTGTTTTTTTTAAGTGACACCACTTCGTCTACGGACTTCAATCGTAGCTGGTGTTTTTTTTTTCAGCAGCCACAGGCTAGCAGTTTTTGAGGCAGGAGGCCGGGACGGAACTCCGCGAAGAGTACTGTTATTTTGTTTTATGACATATCAACCCTTTTTGGGTCATTTAATGCCAAATCAAGTCATGTTTGATAAACAAAGGACTCAAGTTGCTTACAGTATATATTGTTGCTTAAGTGATCACCCTATTAAATATTAAACAGGCCCATCGCTGCTTAACTTCAGTGGTCTAGCAGGAACCAGTTCTTTCAGCATGACTTGGACCATGATTTGACATGTTGGTTGGTTGAATTTTACGGCATGTCAACGTTAGGGTTATTTTATGCCAAAGACGTTTTGTTTTATTTATTCTTTTTGGTTATTCAACTTTTTTTAAACTCATTTTTTGATCTATTCAACTCATAGGATAAAATACAGTGAACCTGGGAGTAATGGCGATGCAGGTGTACTACACACTCCCCAGAGCTCTAGATTAGGAACCTCAACACTAGTTGCTGTTTAACGTCATACCCAGAGTACTAAGAACCACTGCCTTCTAGCACATAGATGATAAAAAGGTTTGGGTCTGTCATAAGGGCAATAGGGTTGGGACAATCATATAGGTGCTAGGGCTTGATGTCATTAACCAATTGATCAGAGGGGGCTTCTCCGGCTGCCTGTCTAGCATAAGTAAAGGCCAAAGTGGAGTGTTGCATGTCATAGACTGCTCATCCACCAGGATTCCGTCCTTAAGCATCACTGGTTGCCACAGGTGGGCCCATTGGGGAGGAGTCTTACCCCTCAGCAGAGGTGCTCTCAGTGTATTACAGCCACAGCCGACAAGGCACTTTGGCAAGTTGAATCTCATTCATCCCACAATTATAATTCACAGAAACTTATAAAACATGACAAATGCCTGCTGGGAAATCAGTTAAATCCAAATTGCTAATTAATATTTTTGTGTCCTTTTTCTGAACATATTTCTTGAGGTTACAGATATCATTAATAATAATGTATATAAAAAAAAAATCATATTACTAATTTATTGATTTTTCCTCAAATGTCTCTTTCTTTATCGATTTAGCTTACCTGGATTTTATATATACAAAAACAATAGTAATAATAAAAGTAATCAATAATTTTCTTAATGATTTCATTGACCTGGTGGAATAATAAAAGACCTTGTCTTCTAAAGTCCCAAATTGTATCAATGAGCAAAATACGAGAGATGCTCCAAAAGTAAAGCCTCTATTTATTTCCATGGAAACAACCACAGATACAAGTAACACAATAACACAGTTGGATAGAACAAGTTTTCAGCTACAAAACATGATTTTTTACAAACTTATTTGCACACAGTTTAGTTCCATGGTTATTTAGTTGGTTGTTTTGTTTTTTATGACATATCAAACCCTTTTTAGGTCATTTAATACCAAATCAAGTCATTTTTGATAAACAAAGGACTCAGGATGCTTACAATACCTGCTATTGCTTAAGTGGTCACCCAATTAAGTATTGAACAGGCTCATTGCTGCTTAACTTTAGGAATTGGAGCTCACTGGATGCTCCATAGTTGTGACCTTTTGTCACATCCTACTAGTAGCAAACAGGTTGGGTAAATACTTTCTAAAAGTAAATGAAGTAATTTTGATAAATAAGGTACTCAGGTTGATTACAGTACCTGCTATTGCTTAAGTGGTCACCCAATTAAGTATTGAACAGGCTCATTGCTGCTTAAATAATCTCATTGACCCGGTGGAATAATGCAAGTATCCCAAACTGATTTTTTGTTTTCAATATACCAAAATATTTTTTTATATACACACATAGATTGTTGCAAAACATAAAAAAAAAGTACCAAATTTATCTTGGTAGCACAATTAACTACCGAGTTATGACCATTTAATATTTGTCGGAAAATGTATTTCATGGGATACTAAATGGAAAGCCAACTTTAGCAGTGTATAACTAAAGTTACAGGCTTTAAACGAGTGAAAAATCTTTATATATGGTATGACTTCAATTAAGCACATATCCTCCAAAAATTGTCGGCTAAAAGCCATATCAAATAAACACAGTGTTTATTTACGTACTCTCATATGTAAGTAAGTAAAGTTGTCAGGGTGGCTTAAAGTTGATATCAGCCAGACAGCAAGGGAGTCTATTTTCTTTTCACTAGCATTAGACCAAGGAGATTGTTTTGGTGTCTAAGGTGGAGCACCATGCTTACCATCAGCTTCTTATTTTATTGCACAGATCTCTGTGCTACTCATACACTGGCAATATGTATGTATGTATGTCCGGAGGAAACTAAGAAAATAAAACAATTAATGACAAAGTAAATATATAGAGAGATTCACTATCACTACATCTTGGTTTTTGAGCAAAAATAATGAAGATTTGATTTATATTCATGAAGATAATTAGAAAATAGAATTTAAATGATAACAGCATGGAATTTTTTTTGCATTTAGTATTTTGAATTGAAGACATTAATTTTTATTTTCAGTGTTTGGATCAATGTAAGGTCTTTTTTTATGTAGGGATTTTAATGGGGCTTCTTGCAAAGATCCAATTCACAATTCAACAATAATGGATCTGTGAGACTACCTTTTTAACCCCGCCCCCTTTAGCCAGGCAAAGCTGGGTAGCCACTTCTAGTATAACTATAACTCTTAAGAAATAACTAAACAAATATAAATGTACAATGTACAAAATTAATCAATCAACTAACCATAAAACTATGTGCAAACAAATTTTTATCATTACTAAGTAGGAATAGTTACTTGAAACCAAATTGCTTACAAATTTTTATTATTAGATAGGAATACTTGAAACCCAATAATTGTGTACAAATTGTTTGCATTAAGAACAATTACTTGAAGCTGTATTTGTTTACAAATTATCATTACTAGCAAGAATATGCACCCTCTGGGCATAAGAATTTAAGTTTTAATGTAATGAAATATATTAAATTAGAAAGACTAATGAAATTAAATAAGAACGTATATAAAACGATTACACTTATCTTAATTATATTTTAATTGGTTTCTATATAAAATCATTCATTGGATTGATTTTAATTCGTTGGAGAATAAAACAATAATATTAGAGATCAAAAACACCAAGTAATTATTTATTAAACTCGTATGCAAATTAACCACACCATATACTATGCAAACCTTTATTTCTTAGTGATATATAAAATACATTACTGGATTTTAAACGCACTAATAACATGGGTGGTTTTGAGGCAAATCTAACTCAGATTTTCATAGCGACATCGTTAATGAATAAGATTTATTCTATGTATTAATGATTTTGACTATAAATTAAATACTCATTGATAAATTTACATAATTCCTGAGGCTATTGTGATGTAAGCAGTGACAGGGTTTTGGTTACAGTCAAACACTGAATCTCCATTATGATAAGATTGAATAGGAATAGTTACTTGAAATTAAATGATTGGTTGCTAAAAAAAAAAAAAAAAAAAACTGACTTTGACATTAAATAATCCAGTAAGGGTTGACATGCCATAAAACCAACCCATACCAACAAACATGACCCGCTACTCAAAAGAGCCGGAAGCATAACTTATCTGAGTGGGCAATGGTGATATTCTCTGTCCCAAGTGAGGTGCGGTAACTGTGGTGTCAATAATGGTAGCCTTGTTGATCAGTAACAAGGAAACTCCACAAAATGCAGAATGTGCTACACAATATATTAACTGATAGGTTAATGGTCACAGCAGTTGAATATTAGGATGTGATTTGATACAATATTCCATTTTGTTAAAAGTGGCTACCATCCTTGTCAGTTACTGGCAGTCCCACTCTTGCGTCACCCATGGTTCATGTGCAGCTAGTTTTTGTCTGGAATTCACATATTCCTTATATATATATATATCTACCAACCCCTTCTGCACGAGCAGGATGTGACACAAGGTCAATTTCTTAAGCGGAGTTCAACAGGTTTGAATTCAGAGTTTTCTTTCTCCTAGACCGGTTGCCTAACCAAGGTTAAAGAGCTCAGTCTGCCCTACTATTTATCCATAGCTGGAGGGAGAGTAGGATTCATACCTTTCCCAAGGGTATATATATTCATTATATATATATGCTCCCCACCCTTGGTAGGTTGAGCACTTTTGAGGGGATTTTCGCTGACGACCGCCAACTAAGCTTAAAGGCAATGCTATCCTATAAAATGGATGGAGCACTCTCTGGCAGCCTTTCCATATATAAGTATGTATGTATTAATCAGTTAAAATCCTAGTCCCAGTTTTTAGGTGCTGATGGCCGAGTGGTTAAGAAGCCTGACTGATGATAAATCTATCAGGTTTCCACCCCGGCTGGAAGTAACTTGCTAATGTCTAGCCACACTGAAGAGACATGATACGTCGAAACACAGTGTCTGTGGATGACATATATATATTTACCAATCCCTCCATACAAACAGGTAAAAAAAAAAAGCGTGGTAAGGGTATCCTGAAGCTGAACTTAGATCTAAAACTAAGGTCTAAAAAAAAGCATGGTAAGGGTATCCTGAAGCTGAACTTAGATCTAAAACTAAGTCTAAAAAAAGCATGGTAAGGGTATCCTGAAGCTGAACTTAGATCTAAAACTAAGGTCTAAAAAAAAGGCATGGTAAGGGTATCCTGAAGCTGAACTTAGATCTAAAACTAAGGTCTAAAAAAAGCATGGTAAGGGTATCCTGAAGCTGAACTTAGATCTAAAACTAAGGTCTAAAAAAAGCATGGTAAGGGTATCCTGAAGCTGAACTTAGATCTAAAACTAAGGTCTAAAAAAAAGCATGGTAAGGGTATCCTGAAGCTGAACTTAGATCTAAAACTAAGGTCTAAAAAAAAGCATGGTAAGGGCAACCCGAAGCCAAACTTTTTTTTAGACTTTATTTTTAAACATAAGTTCAGCTTTGGGTTACCTTTACCATACTTTTATTTTAGACCTAAAAAAGTTTGGCTTTGGATTACCCTTACTGCACTTTTCTTGTTCCCCAATGATACTTGCATTTGAAAAATAAGTCCTAAAAAAGTTTGGCTTTGGATTACCCTTACTGCACTTTTCTTGTTCCCCAATGATACTTGCATTGGAAAAATAAGTCCTAAAAAAGTTTGGCTTTGGGTTACCCTTACTGCACTTTTCTTGTTCCCCAATGATACTTGCATTGGAAAAATAAGTCCTAAAAAGTTTGGCTTTGGATTACCCTTACTGCACTTTTCTTGTTCCCAATGATACTTGCATTGGAAAAATAAGTCCTAAAAAAGTTTGGCTTTGGGTTACCCTTACTGCACTTTTCTTGTTCCCCAATGATACTTGCATTGGAAAAATAAGTCCTAAAAAAGTTTGGCTTTGGGTTACCCTTACTGCACTTTTAACCTGGACTATATGTAAGAGATATGCAACTACCTAATGTTACCATTTTTAATTAGAGGTAGAAACTTGTTTGGGGGAGGGAGACCTCGTGGCATAGTGACTAACATGCTGGACTGTGATGTAGTGAATGAGTTTGAAATCCAGTCAAGCTATTACATTCACTTTCAGACTAATGCCCTTTGAAAAGGTGTGAAACCCCTCATCCCCCAGCTCTGGGTTAAATAATATCACTACTTTGGTTTGTTTTGTTTTACGGCATATCAACCTCAGTGGGTCATTTAATGCCGATAAAGTTTTGAAATAAATCAATTCTTAATGGATGAATACAATTTTTTTTATAAATACATTTTTCTATTTAACCCATAGATGGGACCCTAACAGGTACTACCACTCCGGGTCAGCGTGGACCAGGGAGCAATGGTGATGAATGGGGTGCTCCACATTCCCCAAACCTCCAAAACTGGAACCTCACCATCAGATAGAGTTTAACGTCATTCCCAGGACATGTAGACCCGCAGCCACCGCCTTCTAGCATCCATATGATAAAAAAAGGTTGGGGCTTGCCATAAGGACAATAGGGTTGGGAAAATCATATAGGTGCTAGGGTTTGACGTGACCAGCCGATTGATCGGAGGGGGCCTCTCCGACCGCCCGTCTAGCCCAAGATAGGGCCAAAGTGGAGTATTGCATGTCATGAACTGCTCATCCACCTGGGCTCTATCCTTAAGCATCACGGATCGCCACCCACGGCCAACAGGTGGCCCAATTGGGGGAGTCTTACCCCTCTGCAGAGGTGCAGTCGGTGCATTCTAACGCCCCACCGACAGGGCGGAACACTACTGTTCTTCTATAAAAGTGGCTTTGGCATTAAATAACCCACAAAGGTTGATATGCCATTATAAACGAAACCATCTTGTCTATGCTGTACATTTAAAATTCCTATATATCTTACAAACAAAAAAAAAATAGTTAAAAAAACCAATCTTAGTTTTTGAGTTTGAGTTTGAGTTTTGTTTATCGGCATATCAACCTCTGTGGGTCATTTAATGCCAAAAAGGTTATTTTGGATTTCAGACTTTAAGGTAGTGGTTCTATGGAGATAATTGGTTATGTTCTGTTATATTTTGTTGAAAAGGTTGCTTTTTTTAATAAAATTTAAAATGTTTTCAGGGTTTGTATTTTTAAAGATGTCTTTCAGGTTTCTAGCTTGATAGTAATTTGCGCGGATATGTTTAAGTCTGTTACAATTTAGAAGGATATGCTTGGTTGTAAGTTGTACTTTGCATGTTGGGCACACTGGGGCACCCTCCCCTTTTAACAGGTACGAATGGGTAATGTGGGTGTGCCCAATACGCACTCTGGCGAGTATTTCTTCTTCTCTTCTAATACTTCTGTGGCCCGTCGGCCACTCTCCAATAACTTCTTGTATTTCATGGAGCTTGTTTTGAGTTTTTATGCAAATAAATAATCCACTATAAATTTAATGCTTTTTTTTTTCATCATCAGACTGTGGATTCCTATTTAGGTTACCACTCTAATGGCTGGGGCTGTAGAATATGTCGACTGCATCACTGTAGAGTGGTACCCCCCCCCCCCCCATTGGCTACCTGTTGGCCGTGGGTGGCAACCTGTAATGCCTGAGGACAGGATTATGTTGGATGAGCTGTCTGTGACCCAGGTACTAAGTGGTCCCGTGACACACAACTCCACTTCAGCCCTTACTGGGTCTAGATAGGCAGTTGGAGAGGCCCCCATCAGATCAATTGGATGGTCATGTCAAGCCCTAGCAACTATATGATTGTCCTGACTCTATTCTTCAAAATGCTCTTATGGCAAACATCCAACCCTTTTTATCATATAGGTGCTAGAAAGGCAGTACCAATTTATCAATACACTAATATTAACAAAAATTATTTCTTAAACAAATCATTAAAAAAAAACAAGATTTGACATTAAATAACCCACAATGGTTGATATATAATGCCGTCCATCAGCAATGAGCTAAAGGGCTCACAGAATATCTGATATTGTTGAACTGTGATCTACTAAACGAGTTCGAACTCCAGTCAAGCTATTATGTTCACTTTCAGACTAATACCCTTTGAAAAGGTATGAAACCCCTCATCCCTCAGTTCTAGGTTAAATAGCACAACTACTGTTCTTCTACAGGAATAGCTTTGGCATTAAATAGGGATGTGCAAACCGCGGACTTTCAGAAAGTCCGCTTAATTGTTAAAAATATTTTAAAACGTCAATAAAAAATGGAAAATTAACTTTTTAATGTTTTCTTTTACGTTTAATATAAAGAACAATTCCAAGTTTATGTGTTATAAAAAAGAAAAAAGAAATTTCTCTTACATAAAACCTAAATTTTTGCATTTTAAAGTAAATTGCCGTAAATTCCCACTCTTTGTTGACAGTTATCGCATCTTGACGTGTGCGCTTTTTGTTAGTATGGAGGACTATAAGTATAAAAAATTATTTTCTGAAGCAAAAACAAATTACTAATTTAGCATTTCCTTGATGCCTCACGGTTTAACTCTTAATATTATTGAAAAAGAAAGTTGGGAAAATCAGAATTAGAATGTTAGAAATTATTTATGATAAAATTTTAACTGAACGGTAATATCTGCTTTCTGGATATAAACGGGAGAATTATTTGTTTCCAAATAAAAATAATAAATTTCTTCAAACACTGTTTGAGTTTTCTTTTACAGAGTATAATTATACACGCGTCACGGATTCGAACCTATTAACTTATGGACCCAGAACACAGTGAAAACAACAACAACAGTTTTCCCCAAAACCCAGTTTTTTTTTCTTTGATCCATCCGTAATAAGAATGACGACAATTTTTTCAAACATTATTTTCAAAAATTTATAAAACCGACGTATATTATGTCATTATTTTTAGCAAGATATTTTTTATACAATATTTTCTTTGATTAAATAAATACGATTTTGCTGTACATTAAAGAAAAGTATTTATTTTACATTTTATAAATTTTTAAAAATCCCTGAAAAATAAAATAAAAATGTAGACAATAGGAACTTTTAATATAAAATTATTTTGAAAATAATCTAACAATTAAAAAAAAAAAAAAGAAAAAGATACATATTTTTTCTTATTTACGAGATTTAAGTTTCAATGTTTAAGATGCCCTATTTCTAAAACCGATTTATTAGCGAATTATCTTTTTTTACATATGTTCCTTCATTAAATTGTCTTTCGAAAAATGTAAAATTTATTTATGTACAAAAAAAAAAAAAAAAAAAAAAAAAAGATCTTGGTATGGGGGATCAACGCGCGAAACAAAAACTAACGAAAAAATTATTAGCCTTTTCAATTTCGTAAACATTTATTTGCAATAAAAGTTCGTCTTTTATTAATTCATATACCGAAAGTTTTATTAAAATCAGATAGTTAGTTTATTTTATATGATTTTTAGAAGAATTTCCTGTGATCCCCCTTTTATAGAGCCAGCGATAATTTTGCACATAGCTAGCATTAAATAACCCACGAAGGTTATGCCATTATTAACCAAACTATCTTGTCTATGCTGTACATCTAAAATTCCTATATATTTTACAAACAAACAAAAAATAGATAAAAAGGAATCCTAGTTTTTATGCAAATAAATAATCTACTCAGCATGTTATATCGTTGTGGTTTGTGTAACCAAATTAACTAGAGTGGGGAAAACCACTTTTAATTTTGTTTGTGTTTATTGTTGCTTCATGAAAAATAAACAATCGACAAACTGTCTTTTAACTTCACCACAAATTATACGGTTCCTTTTCACTGGTAATCATTTTAACTTCTCTAAGTCATCAGATAAAATTTTGAAAATATGTGGAGAGTGTGTAATGTATGAGGGAGTGATTGATGTGCACATGTCGGTCGGGGGAGTGGATAAAAAACACTTGTTAGGAATTGGTTTCTTTAGACCAGCGAGAGGGGGTAGGGTGATGTATTTCAGCGTGTATTGGATGAGTGAGTAAGTAAGATATCATAACTGAACCATAAAAAAAATGTAGCATTACATTTTGCTTCCTACTTTAGGTTTTATAATACGACTGACTCACTGACAATTCTTAAACGCGTCATTAATGAATAATTAAACCCAAGTCCGGATCCTGTTGTTCGTAACCTGCCGTAATTTGATTGACGCGTGGGTGCTGTGATTGCAGGAAATGCCATTTACTCTCTCTGGAGCCTTTGCCAGATGGAGAGAGAGAGAGAGAAAGAGAGAGAGAGAAAGAGAGAGGGAGAGAGAGAGGGAGAGAGAAAGAGAGAGAGAGAGGGGGGTAACATTTTTAAATCTTGACTCATATCGCACGCTTATCTTTATTTATTTATTTCACAAAGAAAGTTTATATAATAGCCTCTTCCCCACCTCGAAGATGATTTTATTGGCATGTAGAACATATGGAAAATCATTAAAAATGTGTGTAAAACAAAAAGAATTTTGAAGAGGATTTCCTCTCGTCTCATCCAAAAATCAAGTCGGGACCAAGAAACTACAAGTTAAATATTATGTTAAACATAAAAATTAAAAAAAATTTTTTTTTTTAAAACAGCGCAAGAAAAAAATTAAAAAATTAAATAAAAAATTAAATAAATAATAGACGAAACTGTAGCACAATTGAATGATAAAGGAAATTACTTTTTCCTTAAAATTCATCTAGTCGGTTAAGATTTATTTTTTAATCGTAATCGACATGTTATGAAAAAAAATTGTAAGGTACGATTATTTACATCTTTTCTCTTTTTTTCATTTTCAAGTAAGTACTATGGAACATTTTGTCTGTAGATAATCTCCTTTCTTTCTTTCCAAGTTAATTGAAAATACGAAAAACCCTAAAATCAAAACAAACCACCTCCTACTTTATATGTTGGTTGCATTTCAACTTTAATTCTAATCTAAATCCTAACAACAAAAAGTTCCATTAAAAATAAATAAATAAATAGATAAAGTAAAAAAATTAAAAAAATAAAAAGTAAGCAGAAATTTTATTTTATAGACAAAAAATTTTAATTGATGTTTTTTTTTGTTTGTTTGTTTTTTTCCTAGATAAATCCCTTTTTTCTCACTCACTCTTTCAAATTCAATTTCAAACTCCTCACGATCTTCCAAGCATCCGGATTTCCCCGTTTTACAGTCTGATTAGTTTGTTTAATCACTATGCATGTTGCTGATAGTGATCAATATTGTTAATAATGGTACAGATATCAGGTGTTGAAATATAGAGAAATTGCATGAACACACACACAAAACAAAAAAGTTGAAAAAATACCGGATGACAGGAAACCAAGGGTCA